>VXCM01000143.1:0-155067 GCA_014773175.1 Lucifuga dentata
AAAAAAAAAAAAAAAAGGCAAAACAGTGCGTGCCTGATATTTTACTAATTAATGCAAAATAATTTGTGACATACTGAACACTGAGTATTTAAGACTTTCCATAAAAGAGAAAATCTGAACAGTCCTAAAGGCTGAATATCTTCTGTATTAAATATAATACAAAAAATATTTTTCAGGGTGCATGTAGGGGTAGACAGGTTGCTTGCTGTATGTGAGAGAGAGAGACTGTCTTTAATTACACAAATTACCAATGTTTCCATAATTCCTCAGAATCCAGCATTTTTAACTGCACTCTAAGGATGCAAAATCATGCAAATAAATATTGCAGTGGACACTGAGATGGCTTTAGTCTGAGCAGTGTTGTTTCCAAATGTCCAACTAAACAATGAAGAAACAATAATGCTATACTGTCCCTTCAGAGGTGGCAATAGAGAGTCCTAGAGTTCCTATAGTCCTTCATTACATTTTTACAAAGCTGCAGAGGTTTTATCAAGCCATCATGTTTGTGAAAAGCCCCAGTGCTGGTTAACAGCACTGCATCTCTATGTAAGAATGATGAAATGTTCATTTTAGAGTGGATCTGCAATTGAATCATTAATTTATGACTGATGCATTGGTAGAATTAATGACTCATTGAACCCCTGTCCCGACTACAGTAAATTTTACTTTATTATGCTGCAGTGTAATCCAGCCAACATTCTTGTATAGTGAGACATGTCAAATTACAGGAGCAAGACATCATCAAAATGCCAGGTTTCAAAATGTTCAGCACGAGCTCTGGGTGTTCTGTGTTTGGCACTTTTTTTTTTTTTTTTTTTTTTAATATTTGGAGAAGCACATGGGTCAACAGGTCATTGTTTGATCTCTGCTGTATAATTTATTGAGCTACTTGGAAAGCCTTCATAACTGATCTATCAACCTTCTGATCTAATAGACAGCAATTACAACATAAATTTTAAAAAGCATTAAACTCGGAGGAACATTAGGGCACCAGGAGTTTAAGTTTTTAGATTTGTTTAGGAGTAACCACTGTGTTTTTGATTGCCTGAACATCACTGCAACACCACCACCACACAAGTGACTGACAGCCAATTACACGGCTGCCTAGCAACAGCAAGATGCCTCTCGTTGCCAAAAACACACCGATGTGAACAGGATCAGAGCTGCATGAGGGGGAATCCATTGCAGGCATGCAATGTGGACTCTTGAATGAACAAACTGCTGTTCTCAACTTTATCTTACTATTTAGATTTTGAATAAAAGTCACAGTAGTATAATAAATGTTCTACCATGTGCTGATGATTGCCTCATTAGGCAATCTACAAACTGAAAATACAGATAATAGCACTGGAAAAAATTTTAAACCAAAGGAAGCTACATTTCTCTTCCTCAGCTGGCTCTTTGCTAAACTCCTCCCACTAACATCGACTGTCCAATCAGTAGCTTAGCAACCATAACAAGGTACGACAGCAGCAGGTCTGTCTACTTTTCCCCTCTTGTCAACATGCGAAGCAGTGGTATGGATACTTGTGAGCAGTGGCGGAGCCAGGGGGTGGCCCGTGGTGGCCATGGCCACCATAGAAAAAAGCCTGGCCAGCCCAGTGGCCACCACATACAGTATCAACTCTCAGGTCATTTATTTTTTAATTTGTCTGAATATTTATTATTGTGTGGAACCATTTCTGATTCTATATAGCTGAGCACACACATCCATGTGCTCGGTTGTTGCTCCCCTCTACACAGCCAGTTCATCACAAATAACCGAGCTTTCAGCAAATTGAAAAGACAATTACAGGTACATTGTAAAACTAGACATTAATTGACTTAATTGACTTTTTTAATTGATCCATAAAATGAAGGACAGGCTGAGTATGCACTGTGTGAAATAGCAAAGTTAGTTAGCAAGGTTTTCCATGCCTTGTGCAAGACCATCTTAAGCCATGCACATAGTGAAACTCCCAGCTGAGCTCGTTAAGCACAGAGCTCAAGCTGGAAGCGTGTGTGCGGAGAACAGTAGCTGAGCTAGGAGCTTCATGCGTGCTCATGGCTTCAGACTAGTTTAAGAAGAAACACAAAGGTTTGCAGTGCACAATGCTGACATAATATATATTCAGAAATTCCCATTTTCTTTTTTGCTTCAAGTTTTTCTTATGTTTCTTTCAAAGAGGATAATCAATTACCATTATTTCTGCTGACTAGACTATTTTTAGATAATGTACCCTGATTTCAGCTAAAAGCAACCATCCTGTAAACTCTACTGAACTGTCTAAACAACACACCTAATGGTGCGTTGGGGCTCATTACGCAGTCATTAGTTGCATTTCCATCCAACTTATTCACATATTTAATACGCATTTCTAATTATTCGATTAAAGGAAATGCAAATTGCTGCATGTTTCCATCTACTACAGTCTATTATGTGAATTATCTTGGAAAGTGATTTAATTCTGCACAAAAAAAATCTCCACAGCAAAACACACACCAATGGAGAGTTTAAATAAAACCCTTGGTGTGAGAAAAATACTTATTACATCCCATAAGCAGTTATACATGGCCTTATTAAATGCAGCCAACAGATGCCTGAGAGTGCATTGCCATGGCGATCTATAGACTTGTCACGTGTGCTGAGTACCGTGTAGTGGGTGAAACTTTCACTGTGGGTAAAACAATCATTTATGCGGTGTGTCAAGTTATTTGTGAAAAACTAATATTTTTCAGATATAATAACGAATAACGGATCCATCGATCTGCAGGTACTTGTTGACGACCACCTGCTCTTCTGTGTGTGTGCGTGTCCATGCTCACCAGGCAGCGCACTTCGCGTCCTCATCAAATGAGAATAAACTGTTTCCATCCACTTTAATCGCATTTTGTCTTATGTGAATCATCAGTTAATCCACCTCTGCCAAGCGTATACATTTTTAATGCGAATTTTGGAGTTAATGTGAACTACCAGTGTTTCCATTCAGGCTTTCTTATGCGCATATTCAAAATTCTCATAAAAATAGGTGGATGAAAATGCAGCTAATGATGCCTGAGTAAGTGATTAAAAAAGGTAATATTTGGCCAATAACACTGAAATACGCAGAAAAAACCTGAACAAAATACCAATTAAGGCACCACCCCAAAGAGAACACGGGTCTCAGCCTGGCCACCCACCCCTAAGAAAATTGTCTGGCTCCACCACTGCTTATGAGCAATATTCAGTATCCAAACAGGGTGTAGGGAGCTGTTATTTCTTTCAGTCTTTCTAAACCAAGAATGGCAATACAGAGTTTTAATTTCCAAATAAATCATCCAAAATCACTGTTGTTGTTGTTGTTCACACACTGAAAAGAAGTAAAAGGAAATCAGCCAAACAACATCATTTTGCGGACTTATGGGTGATTTTAGAAATAATTATTAATTAATAATTAATTAATTACTGAAGTACTTTGTTCATGGGAGATCTACTCTCGGCAACTCTGAACCCACTGCTGCTATTCCTCATACAACTGGTGTCACAAAACAGGAGACAGGAATAACAACAGATATAACTTCAAGTGTCTGCTGCACCACTGGGGTAGTGAATAACATCCATAGTTCCTCCCTTCAGCTTTTAAAAATGTATAAAAACTAAGAAAAATTTCAATCAGGTAGAAAAGATGGAACATTTTATCACCTCAGAATCACAGCCTCCTTGTCCATTCCGCAACTGTAGAAATGCTTCAAGGCCATGTCAATGCTAGCCAGCACGTTAAATAATTTGCTGCCAGGATCCAACAAAAACAGAGGCAGCATGGTAACTTTTACAGCACAGTTTCTTGTGGCGTTTTGTTGTCAATGCTAGAGCAAAAGTGTCAGTGTGTATGACAATGGGGAGCTTGAAAGCTTGAAAACACAAAGAAAGAAACAAATAGAACAAATCTTTATTGTAAATTAAACTAGACTATAAAAATTAATTTCATATACAAAAATTATTGTCATTAAGAGCTTATGATTTCCATGTTTTTGTTTGCTTTTACTTGCTTGCTTTTTGCCTTTTGCTTTCATTGTTGATCAAGAGATTATGTCTGTCTTTCTCTTTGGACACTGCAGAGAGTGGTTTCTGCCAAGTGCTGTGCAGCAGATGAATAGATGTACAGACTGAAAAAGATCACTAACATGGCCATGTAATTCACTCCTGCTGTGGTCAGCTGCTCAGTAAGACAGAGCAGCATGCCAAGAGTGGAGGATCAGAGTGAAGGAGATGTGAAACATGAAAGTGTGATAAGCCAAATGAAAGGGGAAACATTGCTGTGTATAGTGTATATATGACAGAAAAGTGAAATGACCTATACAGTAAATTTGCAGTAAGGGAATTCTACAGTACATTAATGGTCTGCAAGTGTGCAAAAACAGCAACATCTTGACGCTGAGAGGAAAATGGCAGCAAATGCAGATGTGCCAGAGCCTTTCCATAAAAGAGGGAATTTCATATTAAAAAAAAAAAAAAAANTAAAAAAAAAAAAAAAGAACAATGACTGCAGCTTTTCAAGAAAATATCATGCATGTATCCATCCATCCATCCATAAATACACTGGGGTCCAAAAGTCTGATACCACAGTGAAAATCCCTCATGTTTTCCATGTAAATCTGGTAATAACCAGAAAGTCTGACATCACAAGAAGCTCTTTGGAACATTGTCAAATCATGCTGGGTTAACTTGGATCATCAGGTTTTGCACAAAGTGGAGTCCATGTCAGCTTGAGTGATGCTGTCATTAAAGCAAAATGGGGGCATACCAAATACTAAGATATTGTGACATTTATATACATTTTTCAAAGATTCAACTTTTCACTCAAATTAAGATGAAAAAAAAAATGCATTAAATTCAAAAAGAATGTAAAATAGAAGCATTTTCTAGACTTTGGACCCCACTGTACATATATGCTTGTGCTATGCAAGGTCACACAGGGGTTGAAACCTTGCATTCAAGGGGAGAGAGTAAAGGTACCATTGGACAGGTCACCTGTCTATCACCAGTCTAAAGGCCTCAAAAGAACTAGGTTATATGACATTGTGTTCAATTCTGCTGGAAAGAAAATTATGTTTATACGATGTTTATGCCCACATTCGAAGGTGGCGCAAAAAGCCTGCCATCATTGAGAAGGGTTGTTAACAGTGTGTATATAAATGGGGATAGCGGTGCACACTTTCACTTTCAGAGTCTTTCCTCAAAGTTTTTCATGGTAGCAGTACGAGGCTGTAAGTGCACATTAACAGTACATGAACAAAGACAAAAGAATGCTTGCCAAATTAAAACCGCAACTACTTTCACACCTTAAAACATGTACAGTTGCTGCACGAAGTGGTCATGACTGCTGCATTGTTCATTTTGGAAAGTTACATTTTATTGGATGCAGCTGCCCCAATTCAGAAAGGGGGTTTCCGATGCTATCAGAGAAATGAAACATGCACTAAGGGCATCTTCCATTATTTAAAGTCCTGCAAGTGCTCAAAAGCAGCAACATCTTGATGTTGCTATGGATATTCATTTTCAGAAGATAGCCCCACTGCTTTCTAAATCATGCTGTGAGGAAAAACTTTAAACAATAATGTTGCAGCTGTCCTCATTGTACAGTATATATTATATGTTGCTTTACAGGGGCAAATAAAATGTATTACACAGTGCAAAGTCAATCAGGTGGTTTACAGCAATGTATGGTACATGCATGTGGCTGTTGGAGTCAATGTTCTGTACCTGCATGTTTCTGTCCGTCCCCTGGGTCTCATCTCAATGATCCGGTAACAAGCCATCTGTCATTGTCATTGTAATTAATCTGGTGCTATTTAGTGGATAATGAGATGCTGTCATGGGTTCTGTGTAGCTTCACTTCTCAGAGACTTGTTTCCTGTCTCTGCCAGAGCAAGAAGAAGGAGGGGAGGAGGTGGAGAGGGAGAATGCCATAGAGCTATACTGCAGCATGGTGGCTGCTGGTGAGTCTGAGCAAATGGCTATGGCATTTATTCACCAACATTTATCTTCAGTGCTTGAAAATCACATTTTTCTGATGTGGGTGATTAAAGCAATCCAATTGCTACCAGAGGCACACTTTCCTTGCAACCACACAGGACATGCCAGCAATGTCAAAGGCAGGGAGATGGTTTTAAATTGTGTGGGGATGAAGAAAAAGTGAAGTGTATGACTGAGATGACTGCTCCATACTTACCAGATTACTAGTGGGAAAGGTGCCAAATTCTACTCAAGCTAATCTGGGGGAGTCTGAGCACCAGCCAGCCTGCTCTCTGAAAGCTGTTTTTCAATCATATGTGAGAAGTAAAGGCTGGACTAGAAGGGCTGCTCCTACTCAAGATGGAAATTGCCCTGCCACATGTAATATCTCATGCTAAGGCATTGCTCTCAACATTCACATCATTTGGCTCCTTCACTCTAAAGGGATCAACTGTACTGCTGGGGAGAGGAAAAGAGGAAAACATTGTACTCCCTGACAGAGACCGAGTGTCACATGTGAAATTTCACACATAAATAGCAGGGATACATGTGATTTTCAATCCTTTACCTTGATTCTTATGTATGATCTGCCACTACCTATATTATTATTTCTCAGTTTTTATAACCCCTTATGACAGATCTGTGAACTGATGACACCCATGGAACACATATAAAACTGAGAAGACAGAGGCGAGTACATAACATTATAAACATAAAGATGGATTTGTACCCTTGTACAGTTGTTCTTTTTTTATTAAAATATACACCCTGGCAAGCTGACAAAGAGAAAGGGTGACAATGTTATAATAAAAGTAGAGTGATGAAGTGAATGAAGTTTGACAGAAAAAGGAGTGAAGTTATTAAACAAAGTTTGTTTTATTCATTAGCAACCACAGCATCACAATATTTCTCAATCATGTTGGCTGACAGTCACCTACAAACACACTGATCCAATCAACTCCAAGGAAATGAGGTGAGGCCATGACTAAGCAGAGTCTGAGCAGAATTTCTAGGAGGGGAATAAATGATCGTTGTGAGCCCCTCCGGTCTCCTTCATTTTCCACTTATTTATTGCTAAAGGCTTTCATTACCAGCATTTGTTACCAAACTCATTTCAGTGATAGATCTCATCCCACTTTCTCCCTCTGTTTACCCATAGCAAGGTGAGTAAGCGAACACAAGTCAACAACCAATTTAGAATACCATCCATCCATGGCAAAATACCATCCATCTATCTATCCATTCATTCATCCTCTATGCACACTTGTATGCAGGATCACAGGACCTGGAATCTATTCCAGCGTTCTTTGGCAGAGAGTCAGGGTACACCCTGGACAGGTTACCAGTCTATCACTGGTCTAAAGGTCTTAGTATGCTTCAAAAGAACTAGGTCATATAATGTGGTATCCGATCACATCAGAAAGTAACCTGTTTATGCCCACACTTTAAGGTGGGACAAAAATCCTGTCATCATGGAGAGGGAAGGAATCAGTGTGTCTTTATAATCTTGAAATGATTGATCATATAAATGGAGATAACAGCACACACTTTCACTTTCAGTATCTCTTCCAAGGTTTTCAAGGTGTAGCACAGGGTTGAAAGTGTGAACAGATTGTTGGTTTCAGAAATTACATATTTTGTTGGATGCAGCTGCTTCCAATTTGACATCTGGAAAGGATGCTTTTGATGCTGTCAGATGATCCTACAGGCACTTTGTTTGAAGCATACTGAGGCCTTAACACAGACAGACACATCCGGATTAAGGCCTGTGGGCAATTTAGTGTTTTTAGTGTTTTAGTGTATCTTTGGTTTATAAGTGAAGTATAATTCTAAAAAGAGCTAGTTGGATTCAATGCTATATCTAGGAGTGCTCTACATGCACTCTCCCTGGAGAGATAGATGGTTGACACCGGGAGGCAGTCTATGGGTGCTGGAGTCAAGCATCATTACAACGGCCAAGTACCTCAGGTATGTGGTTAAAAGCAGTAAAGAGAGAACCATATGCGTGCATGCCAGTTGCTAAATGAGGCTCAGCAATGAAAAAAAAAATAAAAAATGTGATGCTCAGTCCAGTGAACTACACTGCAAAGTTATCCTCTAAATCATTTCAAAGCATTCAAATACATCATCTAAACATTTGAGATGAATCCAATTATATCATTAGTGACTCAAAATTCGCATTAGTTCTACATTATAGTGATCAAAGATTCTGGAAAAGCAACAAATTTCATTGGGCCTTAATAACATGGTTTTGAATGTGGCTTTGTGAGAGTATGGTTGATGCTTAGTAGTCAAAACGCCGTGAGATAAGGGAAGAGTGAAAACATGCACTACAGTTCCAATGTGTTTCATTGAATTTGTATAGGAATATAAGCCTGGAGGAGGTTCATATTCCTAGTGTGATAGTGTGAGGAAATAATGAAGATAAAATTAAGGAGAAACTACCGATAATGATGCCTTAAGAAACCCAATCCAGATGAAAAGAAGCATGTGGCTGAGCTGAGAACTGATATCAGATGACATGAACAGTGATATGACAGTGCTTACTTTTTGTTTAATAGACTCTGTGCTCTGCCTCTGTCTTGCAAAGGCAGCTTGCTGATGCTTGGACACATTAATCAGGGTGTCATAACAGCTGAAGAGTTACGAATGAGCTATGGTGGCACTGAAGACAGGACCGCTGGGACGTGTACAGAGCTGCTGCTGCCATCTTGTCAGAAATAGAGGAGAGATGCCACTTCTGACTCCACAGTTTTGGTAGCTGCTGTCACATCTTGAACAATAATGCTGATGATCAAACAAATCATTTATCTCTTCAGCAAAGGAGACAGTTATTTCACAAAATATCCTAAGTGTGAACAAAATCCTCCAAAGAGAATGTCTTTCAGCTCAATATTCACCCCTTCACAAAGACCCAACATCTGCTGGTCAGTTAATTCATAAAACACTCCTGTTTACACACAAACACTAAATTAACAGAGGAATGGGACATTGTAGAAAATACGATATATATTTTTATGCAGGATTCCAGTTGCATACAGTATATGCAATGATAATGGTACTGAGAGAATTTCTTGATTGTATCAAAACAATTCTCAAGTGGAAATGCTTTTTAGACAGCAAAACATTTTTTTTTTTTGCATCGCTTGCTGCAAATACTGTATATGTCTGCTGCTGCAACCCTGTCCACTGGTCACTGTTGCCATGCATTATGGTATAATGGCATGTTATATGGCCATTAGTTCATGTTTTAATAATACTTCACATTTCATTGTTTTGGGAAATAAAGTCATAAACAAAGCTACTACCCAAATGTTTTTGAAGGTTGGATATGGGTTAACTGCTTGCTGCCGTCCTGGCAATTAGTGGAGCCATAAAAATTCTAATATTTCTTGTCTAATCTTATTATCTTATTGAATTTGAATTAATGTGATACTCAGTACCGTTCCTCAGAACTTGAATCCATCACTGTGCTACATCCCACTACAACATTTTCTTTGTGCAGGATCACATTCATAAAGTAAAGAAAGCATTTCATCAAACTTAGATCCATTTGGCTCAAAATCAACAAATCTTTAAAAGAGGCTCAAAGACTCTCTAGCTTTACATGCTCCATACAGTTACCACGGAGCAGGTTTCTGAATTCTACAGAGACCAGCAGCAATAGAGAAAACATTGCAGGTTAAAAATAGATCTGGCAGCTGTGTTTAATAATCAGAAATTGTTTTATCAGATCAGAGCCTAAACGGAGGATAGGATTGCAAGGTGAGAGCAATCAATCCACTCTTCTCGTCTCTTATCTATTGCCATAATCCTTCTTTTTTATGTGACGGGATGCATGAAGTCACATGTCGCTTCAGCCATTAATAAGGACGTCTGGCCTGAGTTGCATTTAATAGATCAATATATACTGCCCCTGTTGTCCGGCTCTACCGCTAACATTGCAGTTACATCCCAGCAACAATTAGCTCATTAATGCAGGCCAACCCAGGGGGAGAGATAATGTACTGGTGCCTATTTAACACACACACACACACACACACACACACACACACACACACACACTTCCCAGCTATCTACATCTCATATCCTGAAGCCACTTCTCCATCCTGCTTCATCAGCCTGCTTGAATAGTTGCATCTCAACTGGATTATCGTGACTGTGTGAATGTCAACAAGCTGCACAGCAACTATTAGTACAAAATTCTAATCGTGTGTGTGTAAGGCAAATGAGTCACTCAGACAAATGGATGAATAAGTAACAGGATATTTTCAAAGTCAATATGAGAAATGAGTGTCATGTTCCATGTCTTTTGCACGTATGGATACAGTATTAAAAATGACTATCATTCTTGAGTTTCAAAAGGTCAAATCTTTCAATTCACATGCAAAAGCAATTGTATGACATCCTCAACTGTTGTTTATCCAGGGTGAATGTGCTTGACATTTCAGCTTAAATGCAAGAGCGCTAAACTGATTAAATTAGATTTATTTAGATCAACACTCCTGGAAAAAGTTGAAACTCACACAACCTAAACGCAGATTTTCACTCATCTTCACACAGAATGCATGTTCACACCAGATTTCTGTGCTCCTGGACATTATGCACAATTCATTAATCAATAATGGAAACTGCTTCATGGCGGAGGAAACAAAGATGAAGCAATAAGCCGCATGTGCGTGTGTGTGTGTGTGTGTGTGTGTGTGCATGTGCGCTAGATGAAAGTCTGATAATTTACCTCCCCCTTAATCTCCATATCAAGGCCCCCTTACTTGTTTATACTGCTATGAGCTTTTCATACTTTACACTTCAAATGAGTGTACATCTTTGAAACCTTTAATGTCCAGATGTCAGGAGTTTAGCAAATCAGATTAATTTAGCTCAGGTTTTGTTCCTTTTACTGGCAAAACCCTTCACTCTGCAATAAATTACAATAAATACTGTGTATCTGATTTGAGACCATAGCAAAAAGCAAAAAAAAAAAAAAAAAAANAAAAAAAAAAAAAAAAAAAATGCTCAGCTAAATGAAAATGTCAACTAGTGAGCGGAGATCAATAAGCTTAAATGCAAATGTTTGTATAAACAAAATATCGATTACATCAAAATGATAAATGATCGTAACATTTCTCAATTGACTGGACTATTTTGTCCCTCTAATGTAATTATGGGATTACAAGAATAGTATATTCCATTTAGGGTTTTTTTCTTTTTCTTGTGTTTTGCAAGAACCATTTCCTCATTCAGAAATAGTTAATAAGAGGTGAGCAGGTGATGAAAACATTAACGTGTAAGAAGAAACTCTGCATAGTTAAGCATTTAGAAAGCCTTAATTTTCAGGCTAAAAGAAGATTTATTTGAGAAGATGGGTGCAACATAGCTCTCATCATAAGACAATATTGATGTAATGTTACATTTGGGTCACCTTTGTCAGACCTGAGCCAAGAGAATGATTTATTCATTAAAATCTGCAATTTGTTGCTACAAGAGATTCAGTGTTGCTCAGTTGGTTGAAGCAGCATAAAATAATCTGCTTGTCCTGGGCCTGGATCCAGAGCACAAAAGCCATATAACCAGAGTCATGCAAAATTAATTGTCACAAGGGGACTCTGAAATATAGATGTTGTGTAGAGACTAGAGTAAGGATGAAATATTAAATTCAGATTAATACTGTGTATGATAAATATATCACAGTGTATCATGAATTTGATCACACTTGGACATGTCTGGAATTTTGTTCAGATCGACCTGCTTTCGACTTCTCTGGGTAGCATTTCCAACATGCAAACAAGAATTACTGGCTTCAATAACCACATGAAGATAAGGTAAGGCTTTTGTTAAATGGGATTTAGGAGGAAATGTCAGCTGGACTCATTTAGGTGATAGAAGCACAGTGGACTGGCCATTAAACAGTAAAACAGCTCCTTTTATTTGGGGACTGATGGATGAGGCAGTCATCTTTATTCACAGCTTTCCCTGTCAAATGGAACAAATCTTTATGTGGCCTCTCATTATTTCTCTCTGCATTTATCCCTCAAAAACAGCTATAGAGAAGAAGACCCCCTCTCCCCACCTCTGACTTTGTCCTTAATAAAAATAACAATCAAATTAGCTCCCTCTCCTCTCCTGTTTTCTGTGACAGAATTAGTCACCCCTAATGAATCTGCTCCATTGCCTGCAACCTGTACTGATATCTAACCTCATGATGACGATGACGATGATAATAGAGAGATAAGACAGAGTACTGGATGAGGCATCAAAGAGGGTGAGGGTAGTACAGAGTAAAGCAGGAGAGATCAGTCTCTCTACAAGAGGGTTGCCACAGGGTGCCATTCAGTAAACTAAGGTAAGACGAGCCAGGGGAGGTAGCGAGTTTCAAACGACATGGGAGCAAGAGGCTCAAGTTAAGTAAACCTGGAGAGACCACAACAGTGGGTGGTGTTGGAAGGTGGTGTTGGCTGCCTCACTCTTGGAGTGACGCAGCCAAAAAGATTACACAGGATGAGCCAGTGGGTGGGCATACATGACATGTCCATGATATGAAGCAAGATTAAAAGGACACACCAGAACAAAAGATTATAGACTTAGGAAAGGACATTAAAAGACTAAATACAGAGAGTGTGGTAACCGCTGGGCTACAAAAGACACTGATGTTACCTGCTGACTTTTCTAAAGTTTCTGAAATTATAAGGACCACATTCCTGGGGCCAAAAGACCCTTGTCACATGCTGGATCCAAAAGGAAGTGGACAGAATTGTGAGGCATGTCTTACTCAGAGGGGTGTGTGTGTGTGTGGTTGTGACAGTCTGGGTACAGGCCAGATGAGTGATGGATTTGATCCGCTGACAGTTTGAAAACCCAGATGCATTCCAAATGACACACACCTTGAAGGCATCAATCATGACAAGGTTCAAGTGATTTAATGCAAGATACAAGTCGCGTTGTCCACTAGTCCATGACAGCCAGCATTTGTGGCTTCTTGTGTGCAGCTCTGCGTATACGTGCAGAGATGTCGTCATAGAGACGATAGCTCATCGTTGTACATGAGGTGATCTGACCATGAATCCAGCAGAGAGGCTGGAGATTTGACATCTAAATGGGCAGCAAGTTCCTTGTGTGCCTTGTGGGGGAAAACACAATGAGGAAAGTTTGCACACCTACTTTGTCTCTTTCAGTTACAGTGCTGTTACTTTGAAACTAGCGTCATAAACAGGCTGAATCAAGTGGAATGCTTTGCTTGCAGAGCTGATCTTTGGCCACACAGGACAACAGAACTCTATGTGAGCCTGAAAGTTCATTTCATTAGGGCTATGGATTAAAAACTCAGACATCCTGCTGCCCAGGAGAACATGGCAGGGTAATATACTGTAGCTGTTGGTCTGTGAGAGGCTTTGGCGAGCCAGAGTTTGTATAAGGATCACTTCCTGTGTTTCAGTGACAATGCTACAAATATGACAGACAGTTGGGTGCGTTCCCAACTAAACTTCAACTTATACAATGCCTTACTCTCTCTAATCAAGCTGATGGAGTTATAGGCACATTTAGGACAGAACACTTTAAAGGACCACACTGGTGATTTTGCATGTTTAAGCCCAATAAATGTGCACACGTTATGTTACTGACAACCATTTTCCAAAACAAAACTATATTTTAGCTTTCAGTTATTTTGCCAAATTCCTTAATCTTTCAAAATCAAACATTTAGGTGACACACTTTAAAATTCAATGTTTTGCCGATTAACACGTATGTCCAAATGTAGAAGACATGGTTGTTTTTTAATTTCTCTGTAAAAGCAGTCTTCTCCTCTGATGATATTCCCTGGTGGACACACACATTTTCATCCTTAGCTTCCTTTGCTGGTAATAAAATGATAATAACATTGTCAGGGTCCAGTGGAATGCAAAGAAGATATGCCTGCAACCTAGGCCTTTAGCTGCTACGTCAGAAAACATGGACTTAACATCTGAATATGGGGATAAAGAAATTATTCAAATAAGTCATAATTAATACAATGACTGAAGAAACACAAAAGCCATAAGAGTCCTGTGTAGGATAGAGAATTACTTTCAGAATAAACTTGAGGAAAGCATGGCAAATTATTACTCTGCTGACTTTATACAGTGCCAGAAAGCAATTTACATGTCATAACAATCCCATTCAGAGAGAAATCTGTTGGCGAAGATATGGGGCCGATCAAATGCCAATTCAACCAGCTAAGTTAGCTTCAGTGAAAATGCTTATTGAACAGCAGAAACTTACAAAACAAGAGTTAGAGAGAAGCACAGCGTTGATTTAGGAGGTGGGGCCACAAAACCGACTGGGATGCCAGACAGAAAAGTCTGATCTGAAAACCTATGTGCTCTTACATCTCAGCAAGCTGCCTCTAATTAAAGGAGCTGTCACGTACCATTGAGCAGATTGAAATTCTCTAGTTAGAACAAGAAACAGTACATACGAAAAGATCGACTTTACTTCTGAGACAGACACATGCACTTATCTTCTAAAGCTAAGGAGAGATGCAGCAACGTCACAAGAGAGGAAGGGAGCAATGGGAGGAGAGGGAGAAGAAGAAGAGATAAGTGGGTCGGGGATGTAAGAAAGGAAGAAGACAAGTAGGGAAAGCATACAGATTATCTGTGAGAGAGAGCGAGAGTTTGAAAATACATGGAAGTGGAGCTGAACTTTGAAAGTGGAGGTAGCACAGCAAGAAGAAAGAGAAGTTCTGCGCTCTGTGTGTTTAAATATGAGCAAAGCTTCTGGATTAATCGGCTGCCATGTTGCCACAGGAGGCATCTGTTCTGCTCGGCCCTGTTCTGACTCCTGTTCTGACTCGAGCACCAACCAGCTCACAAAATGTTCTACTCACATTCACCCCGAAGACCAAATGCAATCTGCAAAAAGGCCCTCACAGGAATGAGATTCTTATGAAAGACCATGTAATGACATAGTTAAGATTTTACTGTTTAGACACACACACACACACAGAATTGTTTCTACATTACTCTGAGTGTCATCAAAATTGGATACCATTATCTTTAAGCAATATTCCATTCATCCATTTTCTATACCATTTATCTAGCTCACGGTTTCTGTATGCAATATAAGTGCTACTATATTTAATAATAAGCTCATAAACTTGCAATTAAAACATATAGTCTTTAAATAATAGGCTTCCGTTTTGCAATAAATGCAAGTTTCTTCCTCGATGCCTAATTTGATGTCTCAAATTGTACAGCAGTGACATTGTACAAGAAAAAAATGTCTATTTTTAAACAAGTTTACAAGGCAGTGTGTGACTCAGATAAGTCAGTGCTGGTGCCAACGTTGCTTTACTGGGCTTCACTGGGGTCTGAAAATTACTGGTGGAAAAACTCTTGCTGACTTTAAGTTCTGGTTTAGTTTGCATTACTATAAATGTAAAAATCCAACTTTGACATACAGTGAAAGCAGCATTTATGAAATAAGTAGCCTAATTACGTCTCCCTCTTACTCTATATACACTCATACACACACACACACACACACACACACACACACACACAGAGAGAGAGATAATNATATACACTCATACACACACACACACACACACACACACACACACACACAGAGAGAGAGATAATTGTCTCCTCTTACTCTATACACTCATACACACACAGACACAGAGAGAGACTTTCTGCCCGTTTCACTTAATAAGATTATCACTTATACTACAAAATATTCCTTTGGCTGTTGAATCATTAAAAACAATAAAGAAAAATTACAAGCTCATGCACATAAAAAGGCAAAACGTTATAAATGCTGTGTAAAATTATTCTGCGTACATGTGAAAATCTCACAAGGTTGTGCAAAATGTCACTACTAAATTTAAAAAGGGGTATATCTGAGGAAAGCTGATCCTGGAGATGAAAGAAAAATACACAAAACGTTTATGTGTGCCATAATGCCCTGTGATAAAGCCTATGTGTGAACAGGTTCTGCTGCATGGAAGAAAGGTTGGAAGATGCATCCTATATAGCCTGAAAATGGGTTTGTTATGTGACTTATTGATTGTTTGATTGATTTTTATAATGTTGTTAGCAGGACAGAGACAGCAGCAGGATAGGCAGGAAACCTAGGCCTCCTCCTGCATAGTGCTTAAAAACTCACCCTTCTTCCAAAAATATGAAGTCATGAACACATTTAATTAGTACCATTATGACTGCTATGTTTCTGTGCAATCTAGAAGTGCATAAGCAGTGATGACAGAATGGTGATTAAACCTCCAATTATTTGCTTAGAGTGTTCCAATTTCATATTTCTGTGTGCAATAATTTCAAGTACACAGTCCCATGTTTTAATACTGATTAATAACCTCCTGAAACTATTCATATTGAATCAACTATAATCAACTTTTGCTCTTCACACCCATACACCCATGAATTAAACTCTCTTATTTACTAAACCACATAAGCAGACACTTAATGAGAAAAACAAGATTTTATGGCATTACTCTTCTCAGTCCTCTTTCTATAGTGTGATTTTTTTTGCAACTTTACCAATATTTAAATTCAGTGGAAGGAAATTAATTCCTGTTTGTAGAGTGATTTAAGATCCAGGATCTAACTAACAAATAACATATTTTAAAGTGATTCTGTTCTGTTTCCGCAGAAAGATAGGAGTTGTCTAAGGATAATCAGAAAAACAACACCCCTTGACCTTCATGTTTTCCAGTTACAGGATATGATGGTAAAATGGAAAATGTAATCTTGGATATGACTGAAGGTTGGTGTGAGAGGTGGTGAAAACACCTTCAGATGAGTCAAGAGATACTTGTATTTTATGAAAGCAGTAACCAAAGTCAAAACATGCAACAAATCTAGACCGAGGGGGGGGGGGGGAACCTGGCACAGATGTTTTAAGAAATCCAAATCATGGGAAAATGTCCTTTATGCTGCAAAAACCAAATTATAGCTCTTTGGTGATCCAGAGTGACATTCTGTTCACAAACAACAAATTTTAACTTAAAAAAAAAGAAAGAAAGGACCACCCACAGACAAATGATGGGCTGCTCTATTGCCTCTGATAGTGGAAAACATCAATCACTTTCAGACCATCATGGAATAAATGGATCACTAAAGCATTTTGGAACAAATTGTGATCTGCTGCCAGAAAACTGGATGACAGTCAGCGCTTGTGGGTAAAAGTTTAGAAGATCAAAAATAAAAGTACATACACATTAATGCCTCATTGCCAGATTTTAGCCTATACTGCAGAAAAAATAAATAAACTACATTTTACAGCAAGACACAGCTTCAAAACTCCCAGTAAGAAAGGTGTAAGCATTCTCTCTCTCTCTCTCAAGACCCATGTGAAATCTTCACTCAACTAATGGTCCTGACACTGCTTCTGTAATGTTTATTAAGGAGGAAAGAGTTACTTCAATTAATGTTAATGAATCATGTAAGGAGGATCACTGGTGGTAATTCACTGACTGGAGCCAATAACAGATTTGACAATAAAGCTCATCTTCAGTGCAGCCTCTCATCATGAGCATAGCCTCCTGTTCATCTTCACACCTACTGTGCTATAAGGGTACACTGTCGAACACATCATCGTGATGTGATGATCGCAGCTAATTTCATCCGAGTCTGGGCTGTATGTTTTTATTGACATGAAGAGTCTCAAAATGAGTAACAAGTCTGAAAAAGAATCTGCCAGCTCAGGATCCAATGTCACACTCTGTGTGAGGCAAAGATAGCTGGCAAATGTTTAGATTGTTGCCTATCTTCAGCATAAAGACTGCCAATTCCAGCATGAGCCAGTAAGAAATCTTTTAATGGTCTCTTCCCCCCCCCCCCAAAANAAAAAAAAAAAAAAAAAAAAAAAAAAAAAAAAATCAGCCTATGTTTAGAGTGAGACACCATGTGATCAAATATCAATATCTGCTCAGCAGGAGTCTTGTGCTGCTAAACTTCTGCCTGCGGCATGAAAAACCAGTGCAACATTTCACAAATATTCCACGAGAAAAATTTTCATGGATGTCAATGTGAGATTGTATATATCCTCAGGCACACACAAACATGTATATAGTATATTTGCACGCACATACACAAATACTGAAGTGGGAGGAAATGTTAAATCTCCTGGCCTACCTCCCCATGTTCTCCAGCCTCACTCTTGGGTTTCATTATCAATCATGCCCAGCTCTCCCAGGACTGTGTAATTTCCAAATAAATAAATCATTAGTGGCTCCAGCACAAGGATTAATCACTGGCTGCTGCTTCTGCCTCTCTGTGGGAGTGTACAGTCACTCCCACCACATTCACATCAAGCCTCATCAGCAGCAGCAACTAGCTGGGCGACATGTCAGTGCTGCCATGGATTGGCAGCACTGACTGTGGGGATTAGAAGTCTGGAACCTGTACATAATGCTCATTTCGGCTCTTTTTATCTGACACACTTTCACTTCTTGATCAGTCTGCCTTTCTCAGATGCTATTAAGAACCAAAGATAAAGTCATCTCCATATATTTGCAGCATTTCCATAAATGGGATTCTATCTATAATGAAAATCTGGGATTTGTGGATGATGTAGCTTTGCGGGCAACATGATGATGTGTAATTGAGCCACATAGCAGAGGGGGTTTTGATGGGATGAGATGCAATGCAATGACAGTAAAAGCAGGACAGTTGTTATTCTCCACTTTGCTACAGCAAAGTGGAGAATAACTCTGCTAATTGCTCACAGAGCACATCAACCTTTAGTACAGCTAAATGCTTGTTTCCTAAAAATCAAATAATCCTTTGATGTACCATGGATTTATCTCTTCCAACTGAATGGAAAAAAATTCCACCACTGCTATTTGTTACATTGGATAATTCTGTGCTTACAAGTTCATTCTTGTGCTTACAAGTCTTTCTGAAACATAGTTAGACACAAGTGCCATGGAATTCCCAGAAAATGGCATTTTTGTCAGAGAATCAGAGTGAACCAAAACTTGGTTGGCGGTACAACATTCAAGACAAAGTTATAACATAAACTAAGCCCATCTATGAAGGTTCATCTCAGTCATCCAGGTGGTAAAATGTCTAGAAGGTTGAATTTGAGTCAATGGACTCAAATAAAACAAAAAAGCTTGAGAATGTTTCGCCATTCATCCAAAAGGATGAACAGACCTGAAGAAGCCTTTCACAAAACATTTTTAAGTTTTTTTTTCTTCAGTCCAATGACTCAACTTTAACATTTTAGACATAATCTAGGTCTTTTATTCTAAATACACCAATGTCAATTTATGCCAATAAATGCCAAGACAACAGTTTTTAAACTAATGTTCAGAGAAAATAAGGCAGCATTTCTCAAACTGTGGTATGTGTACCAGATGACTGGAAATTTCTGCAGAGAACTGAAGTCTATGGGAATTGTTATTGTGGAAAATTCTTCACAAATAAAAGTGGTTTAATTCAGGAATTGTTCTAAGAGTTTAATAATTACTCTCTTCTTTTTTTTTAATTGCCTGTGAACACTATGTACTTCTAGGTGGGAGTCAGTACCACATACTCACCTGCGATTTTTCTGTGCTTTTCCTTAGAATTGGTGACTTGTTGAAGTGGTTTGGTGTTTGGATTATTCAAAGAACCACTGAAATAAGCTCATAGAAAATGCCACCTTGGATTCTGGGTCCCAAGGACTTTGCATTCTCCATCATTTTTCAATCTCATGAACGCTATATCATGTCATGAAAATGTCATGTCAGTCTCCTTTGTCACTTCACACAAGTAATCCTTGGTGTAACTCAAGGAGCAGTTTGGCAACCTAAACCAGTTGCTAGTTGTTCTCTAGCAACTGTTTCATAATTATGCTTTAATGCAGTTGTCATTCAAGTGTCACGCTAGCCACGTTAAAGAGCAAGAAAAAGAGACAAGTCATTGAAGCGGACAAGAAAAAGTGGTCATATGTGTCTAATCTTTCCATCTGTACTCAGGAAACTTGTCATTTTTATTATGACTACTCTGTGAAACCTCCTCAAGCAGATGAAGACATCATAAATTTATGTCATTGTATCTTAACTATTTTTTTTGGAGAAAGTAATCCAAACAAATATGAGTTTATAGGAAAATTAATTATGCCTGAGCAATCATGATAAATGTCTATGCTAAATCTTTTTTTTTTTTTTTTTTANTTTTTTTTTTTTTTTTTTTAAACATTTGTTGGTCATGTGTTCAGCTTGCCCAGTTATGTGCTGTTCTTCTATCATAGCTTATAGTATATTATCAAAGCAGGAAACAGCAAACAGATTTCAGATTTGCTGTGAGTGCTTTGAAGCATAGGTTGTACTTTCGCTGTCTGTTTGCTGAACATGATCTAGCATAATTTAGGGTTCAGAGCTTTTCCGGGGTAGAAAACCAAGACGTTTGCGAAGTCTTGTTGATTAGAAAAGACACTGATAAGGACATAACATCCACAGTGATCAGAACAGGAGACAAAATTGATTTAATTACTCTGAATAAAAGCTTTTGTCACTTTTATGTCTTTGTGTGCATATGTCTGTTTGTAGGAGATACTGTAGGTGTTTTACATGAGCCTGTCCACAGAGACACACATAAAGTATGATATTGACAGGCTCTGCTTATACATATCTATTTCTTCAGCAGTCCTTGTCCTCAGTTTAGTATTCAAATCCTTAAATAAATCACAGCCTGTATATCAGACAATTGGGTGTCCATTTTCCTTTTCTCTCGCCAAGTTCTGTGCTTGGCTTCATAGGTTTCTTTCTCTCTCTCTTCCTGTAAATCTCTCTTTCCTTCTGCTCTCTTTGTATCCATGCACATATCAGAATTTCAAATGAAAGGGGTAAAGCAGATAGCCTCTATTTTAATGGAATTACAACAATGAGAGAACATCTAATTACTCTTAAGAGCTTGTGCCAGACACACTGAATCCCATATCTCTGAGCAACATTGACACTCTGCTGTAAGACACAAGCCAAAAACAGAGAAGGATATGAAAAAAAAGTAAATGGTGAACTTTGTCAGGGAGAAAGGCAGGGGAACAGCAGAGGGTAATGGTAGGGATGAACAGAGAGTGCAGCATCTGCAGGGAACAGGGTAATAGATGAGGAAACAAGAGAACAGGCAGTATATTAGAAAGAAGAGGAGCAATTTCAATTATCATCTGCTAACACATCACAGCAAGTGTGGACTAAAGTCACTGTTTGACTTGAATGGTAGATCAGCTCCAGGTCTCTTTGATGCTTTGATAGAGCACGTATTGCAATCACTCAGCAATGTCACTCAAGTGGAGGACAGCGGCACTGCTGGGTTTCACAGCACTTATGCTGTCATCTTTGTCCTTTTAAGTCTCAAAGAGAGCACAAATGAGTGTGCTTACAAACCCCACCACACACACAGACATGCACAGAGACTACATGCAAGGTCATTCTTTTAAATTTTCTATGAAGAATATGAACAATCTGCTTCGGTGGAGTGGAAGTCTCTAGCTAGATTGTCAGAAGAATCAACACTCCCACAAAGCCAAACACATGATGAGGACTGTCGAGCATCGAGAGCCAACAAGAAGGCTCACAATGCTCATGCACCTGAATAAGTGATTTCTTGCTGGTCACAAAGTATGTTCTGTGAGGTATTGCATTTGTACTGTATGTGCGTGTGTGTGCGGTTGGCTCTATCACATATCTCTATGTATGTATCAGGATGCTTGACCGCTCTGACTCATCTCATATATATATATATATATATATATCTCAGTACATATCAGCAGCATGGCATCATGCTGAAAAATGTCCATCCATAAAGAAGGAACCAACTGACCTCTGTAAGTTTCGCTTAACAAGAGCCCCCTAATTTTTAAAGTACGCATACAAGCTGTGAAAGAAAAGTGCTTGTTTTCCAAGTTGGCTGCAGCTGGAGGCTAAAGAATGAACTATCTAACAAGATGTCTCAGCTTCTTGGCCTGTATGGAAATTAAATCAGATTTTGTCTGAGCTTTGGGTTTTAATAATGTGTTATGGTGAGGAAAAAAAAAAAAAAACATTTTAGGTAAGAGAGCTCATAGTATTACAGCATGTTAATGTTTAACACTGGTTTAATGAGGAGTGCAACAGTGAGTCAGGCTCAGTGGATTTCTATGTGTGATGTCAGCTAGAGCTGTCAGTTGTCTGTCAATGTGTGACCATGTCAAAAAAAAAAAAAAAAANAAAAAAAAAAAAAAAAAAGTGGAAGAGTGACATAAATGTACTTCTAAAGTAAAATTGTTGTTTTTCAGCAAGTTGCACTATTTCTAAATACAGAAAATGTCTATAGATAAACTATCATGATTCTGTGCAAATGTGTTTTCTGGCCCCTGGCTCCATGCGCATTCTCATTATTGTCAACAGGAAACCCATGTTTCATAAGGTATTGTGAGGGAATGATGAGTTGAAGTCCAACATTAAGTAAAAAATATTATTTCTTTCAGCTTAGAAGATCAGAAAATATTACACGCTTCAAAAAATAATGACACTTTTATTACTCTTCTAGATACACATCTGTGGCCAGCTGCATCAGCTCTTTGTAAGTTTAGCTTTGGCCGAGTTACAACAAAAGTATTTGTTAACTTTGAGACTGCATTGCTATTCTATTAGTTGTTCAAACACATTTACAGTCGATTTTAAACCAATGAGTAACTATCAACTGTGAGCAACTCAGTGTATTATGACCATTATAGTAGTACTGCAGTGATTAATTAATGAGGAATTGATTTCTTTACTCATGTATCAACTCTACACAAAACAGGTTACAACAACAAAACAGGTTACAGCTTCACACTGTTTTTGATCAGATAGAGAAATCTTTAAAACTTCAGCCTTATAGGTAAGAAAAGCAAGAACGGAAAGAAACAGAAATGATTTAAGAGGCACTGGATTGTTTACACAATATTATCATATAACACGATATCAACCTTCATTTTTTAATATCACGGTTATTGTCAATACTGGTATATCGCGACACCCCTAATCAGAATGCTGTCTTTCTGCACCATATGTCAACAATGGATTAATGCAGCTTTAAATCTAAGGATATTTTCTCGAAAATAAAGTACAGCACAGTAGTTTACAGGTGTACTCTTGATTACATTATGATGCGAGTGCTACCAAACCTAAAACATCATGCCTGTGGTGACAAAATGTTCATGGTCAGGGCCTCATATTTATCTTTCTAACTACAAGCTCCTGATTGGCAGGCAAAGTTCTTAAACATGTACCACCTACTATGGTTCCCTTAAATGTCATGATTCACTCCTACATAGCAGCTAAGTGTGTACAGTGTGTGTCAGTGTATTCACTTGAATTTCTGACTAGCCAGATGCATTATTGTTGGCTGCTGTTGGAATGATCTTGCCATGCTGAGCGAACTCAAAAACACTTATGTTTTCAGCAGGGGAGCTGCTGAGAACACTGAAAACAAAAGTGTGCCTTCATGATCATCCATACTTGTTTGTACTGTCCTTCAGAGGAAGAGGGTCAGGTCTGGATACAGCAAAGAAAATGTCAATGTGTCTGGAGGACTGAAATAACCAAGGGACCAGTCTCTCTGAGACAGCGGCCTCTGTGACAATTACTGACAGCAGGTTAGCCTTCATGTAGGTTATTTTAATTTTTCTATGATTGTCAGGGCATTAGTATAACAGTCCATGTCCAGGTTTTTTGTTGTGTTTATAGTGACATCAAAGTCACTCAATCAGCTCAAAAGACAGTTCTGTTTAAAAAAAAAAAAAAAAAAAAATCTAAACACAGAATTTAGAGTTAATGTCCTCTGAAGCTAGTGGTGAAGTGACATCAATCTGTTGACTTCTGTTGTTAATGACAAGGAGATATGAGTGAAAACATGGCTCCATCCCAGCGGAGCTGTGGGCATTCATGTGGACCACCGGTGTTTTACAGGTGTGAGATGGGGCTAAATGGAGAAAAATGATGTCCAGTCAGGCAGGCAGGACCCTGTCCCCAAGCAGTTGTTCAGCAGTTTGATCTACAGCACAGGTCACCTTGTCCGCACGCATACAACATACCTACGTACAGTACAAAACAACAAACCCAATTCTCACAACATCAGGGGAAAAGAAGATGAATCCTTGGATCAATATGATCAGGCAGTCTTCTCTCACCTCTGTGCAGTGTCCTTATAACACTTAACCTTCGCTCACAGGAAAACCTGTTCTGAAATGATGGAAGGAGAAAGTAAAGCGTGAGCTACATGGAGTGTTTATTTGGGAACTGCCACAGCATTATTCCCAGTTATCTTTATATGCAGAAGCTCTGCTAATTAAAGGCACTTGGATGTCTTTGGCTGGGAGCCTGAAGAAGTGTGAGGGTAAAGAGCAGCTTTACCAAACACCACAGGGAAGAAAACTATAAAACATAAACACTAAGACTTACTGTAAATCCTGAGCTATTAGAATCAGCACATTCATCCGCAGATAAATGTTGCTAGGCCAGCTACATCTGAAGTGCTGTCTGGGGTATTACAATACAGAAGCACCAACGAGATAAAGATATAATATCCTTGTCAAAGCTTAAGTATATACTGTGTACACTTAACTATGTTCTGACAAAATCCAATTTAGATTCTAGCTCTTCAGGAGAAAAAAGAACTAGCCTCAGCATCACCAATGCAATCCTTTCAAGTTGGTTTGTAGATGATAATAATAATAATAATAATAATAATAATAATANACCAATGCAATCCTTTCAAGTTGGTTTGTAGATGATAATAATAATAATAATAATAATAATAATAATAATAGTATTTGTGTAGTACCTTTCACAGACAACAGGACACAAGGTGCTTCACATGTAGTAATACAAAACAGTAAAAATATATATATATAAAATCAAGAAACCAAGAAAACAAAAGATAGAAGACATCCACTAAGAACAAATAAAATAATTTTAAATAAAAAGTGACTACCTAAAAGCCTGTCTAAACAAAAATGTCTTTATCTGCCCTCTAAACACAACATTTCTATCAGTGAGATACTTCATATCTCACTGATAAAAACATTTCTATCAGTGAAATATGAAGAGAACCGGTCCAGTGCCAACCCAGTAACAACCAGCAACTGGTGCAACCTATCAATGAGAATTCAGTGATCTACCGTATCAAAAGCCTAATAAGATCTAATAAGACCAACACTGAATAATCACCAGCGTCTGCAGCCATCATAGTGTCATTAGTAACCCTGAGAAGAGACGTTTCGGTTGAATGCAATTTACGAAAACGTGACTGGAATGTATCGAAAAGGTTATGTCTCTCCAAGAAAGATGTAATATATATGCCTTCTATGCATTAGTTCTATTGATTTTGCAATTATTATAGAAAATCCTGCTGTTCTGGTACATCCCTGCCCTTTCGTAAATACCAGTTATTGGATGAAGAGAGTTACATCTTGATGGTTATATTTCATTCAGATCAAGCTGTCTTTATGTAATTCTGACAGATCCCAGTGATCCCAGTAAGAATATCAGAGCTTTTTGATGATGTTATGCTCACCCAGGGCTGTTTTTGATCAACTGGAGCTCACAGTGACTTTCAGAAGTGCAATGGACTGCCCACTTCATTGAATCCTCATTTAACTCTAACCTAATGGCTGTGTTGACAGGCAATTGTAATGAATAGTGAAAGTTTAAGATGCCAAGATGCCACTGATAGTGGAAGCTTCAAATAGACTCCCTCTAAAACAATGAAACCTTTTATACTTTCAATTACTTAAATTAAAATTATTTTAAAACCTAAAGCAAGGGCTACAGAGTTATTTTAGATTTTCATTGCAGTTAAAATCAATCAAGGTACTTTATAATTAATGGGCATTTCAGACTTATTACAGACAGATTTAAACTGCTGTAAAATACTTTGTTTTGTGAAATCTTTTACAAATACAGGATATATGAGAGCTGTAAATTACAAGGTGTCAAAAGATTGTTATGCTTTCAATTAATAATAACTCATAAATATAACTTCTAACTATATGATAATAACCTGTAAATACATTTCTTTTAAATCAGGGCTCACTAACAATCTAATACTGTCATGCCCCATACCCTTCACACAGTATGCACAGTTCCTGTTCTTGTTCCTGTTTGTCTGACAAATAATTTTAAACTTGTTTCTCCAAAATACAGTAGTTGAAATGGACAACTAGGTCATCCACGTCTCCTGTTATCTGCCTATATGATGCTGCTCATCGTGCTATTCAGGTTACATGATGCTGCTCATCATGTTAATAATAATAACAATAACATTATTTGTATAGCGCCTTTTGAAACAAAGTTACAAGGTGCTTAACAATATAGCTGAGTTTAACATACACAATAAAATGACAATTAAAACAATTTAGCCACACCATAAAACAATTAAAAATAAATAAAATGTTATTCAGGTTCTTCAAAAAGATTGTTGGATTAATTCAGTCAAACAGAAAGACTGCACTGCCCTGAAATCTGACCTGAGAGGGCAGGGGTCATCTGATGGAAAATTTGTCTTTATGTGGATGGATGGATGGATGGATGGAAACAGATATAAAACTACTGTATTTTTTACATATTCGTATTATTTAAAGTAAACATAAAAATAATTTTAGTTTGATATTAACCAATTCATTTTCTAATGTTTCTGAACACCAATTACACTAACATAAATAAAAATGATTCTATTACCTGTGCGCGCTTGTATGCACTTGTGAATAAATGATGTCTGTCTTACAACCTGCCTGAAGTCACAGCACAGAGCTTGGAACTGATGTTGACGACCTTGTCTTAATTACGAGTACTTTTTGTTATGGTGCTTGTGAGGTATACTTAAGAAGCCTGTAAAATGTATTGCTACTTTTTTTGGTCCATTATAAAATGTATGTTTCATTTTGAAAACTGTGGTAATGTGCTCTGTGATCACACAGGTACTCATCTGTAATTGAAGGTGGGCTCTTCAGGAAAAATAGAAAGGCTTTAGTGATACAGAGCTAGATTTAACAATTCCCATTTTTCAGGCTTTCTGAAGCTTTTCATCCTCGTTATACCGGCCCCACAATTAACCCCATGGTCATATCACCACTCATGAGCTGAGCAAAAAGCAGCTAGGAGCTCCTCTCTTTTTTTATTCTATCACTGCAAACCGTGCTTTCCCTGTATCTCTGCAGTGTAATCATTGTGACATTGTGCAGTGAGACTTGACATGCCTCTAATGAGACGTCAGCAAAAGGAAACAGCGAGGCAGACGGAGATTCTGGGTGTTCACTCGCCTCAGTGCCTGTAACACGTAGAGTAGTACTCCTGAGAAAGAGTGAGACCCCTCACAGCCAACCTCGTCAGCACCCTTTAATTATTTCATCAAGTTGTTCTCTATATGCATCATGTGCACTGAACATATGCAGCAGAGGAGGAAAGGTTTGTGTGAAATGTGGGAAATTGAGAGCCAGTAATGTGTGAACTTGTGCATGTTTGTGTGAATGTGGGTGTGTGGGGAAATGACTCATTCATAAATGTCTAAGGGTGAAGGGTCTTTGTTGTCTGCAGAGAGAAATTTTACAATGCTCCTGATCCATAATGCACTCTGCTTTCAAGTGCTTTCTGTTTTAGCACAACTTGGCCAGTTGCCCTCTAAATAACACACTACCTTTCCCAGAAGGCCCACAGGCAATCACACTCAAATTTGATTCATTATGGCATTACTAAAAAAGTTCTGTACCGTGATGAAAAGCCGGTAATGAAAACCACAGGGGGTCATACCCGGTTCACAAAACATTAGCAAAGTTTTCAGAGTCCTCTGGTAAGAGATGCCAATAAACTGTACATATTTTAAAAAAATGATAGTGAGTAGGGAAAAAACACAATAAGACCTGCCTCAAAACAATCAAAGAACACAGAAAAGTGATGGATAAACATTGGTATTTGGTAATACGCTCACTGCTGCTGTGTTCAGATTATCAGTTTTGCTAAAGGAACCCAAAGATGCTTGTTACTATGGATACCATTTAATACTATAAACCAGCGGTTCTAAAACCTGGTCCTCAAGCACCATAGCACTGCATATGTGCTGTACCACTCCGTAATCACAGCAGTAGTGTCAGCAAACACCCAACAAGTACAGAACATCAGGGCTGACTGGCCTAATATCTCTCTGCAACCTCTTTCCTCTCTTCTTCCTCTGCTCTCCAAATCGATATCGGACTTCACGGCGCACACCACTCGGACAAGGCTGCTAGTCCTCTGATCCCAATCTCTACCCTTCAGCAGATAAAGCCGGTAAAGGAAGGGCAGTGCAATAATTGCCTGCAACAATCTTGTCAGCTTTGGCCACTTTTTGCACCCCACTCAACTAATTAGGTGAATTAAGATGGTAATAATAAGAAGGGAAGATGTGCAGAAGCCTATGGGGCTACAAAGGACCAGACAAAATGACATTGGAGTTGTCAGTTTGTTTATTTTCGATAATTCTCTGTTATACAGCCATCCTCCTTTGCTACTCTCCTGTATGTATCTTTTGCTCTTAACTCTCCAGCTTCCTCCTCTACTACCCAGACATCCAACAGACTGATTTATTCACACCGATGTTTAAGATGGCACAGTATTGCTGGTCACTACGTGGATGAACTTGTAAAATTTTGGTTAAAATTGCAAAATTAAGCAACATTTTACATTATTGGTGTAAAGCCGATGTTTTCTGTGGTGACGGAGACAGCACAGTAACAGATGCAGCCTTCTAACTTGTACAAAAAAGCAAGTGTCAAACTTGATTATTGTGAAGATAAATGGATGTGAATGGAACAAGATCCTGAGTTCACATCATATCTTTCAGGACACACATGCAATCAAGGTAAAAACAAGACGTAACTCTGCCAGACTCACTGGAGAGGGGAGAAGAAGAGAGAGAGAAGACTAGTGAAGGGGAGGAAAAACAAAATTATTTGATTTTATAAGAATAAGCTGTTTTTATAGATTACTATAACCAGCACTGACACTGCGAGAAAAAAAAAAAAAAGGGGGGNAAAAAAAAAAAAAAGGGGGTCAATGCACAGTTGCCTCCATAAATGCATGAAATTCCCCCATATATGCCTTATCTAACATGTCAGGTACGGCAGGCAGACCTGTCACTGGGTCTTAGAACAATTCTGAGTTGAAGAGGTGACTGACACTGGAGCTGAAGTAGAAGAAAGTAATAAGGCATAAATCTTGTGAGCAGAAAAGAGAGTCCTGGAACTGTCTTCCATGGTATTCCACTTGGGTTTAAAAAAAAAAAAAAAAAAAAAAAAAACAACTTTCTAACAAGAGACTGTTACTAAAACTCCTACTAAATATGCACTTCAGGCAAGGATGTTTTGTCCTGCTTTCGTAATTCGTGTGGAATTTTTAAATAAGATTCCTTTTCTCTTCTCTACATTTTTTTAAGCCCTGTAAATAGCTTGGAGTAACCTAATAATTAACAGGTAATATCTTTGATATTTTCAGGGACCTTTGAACAGGAAATTATGTGAGGCCTTTGTCAGACTGTTCAGTCTTCACTGATTTATGGAGATACAGGATGAGGTGACATCAGATAGTCTATTATGTAATTTCTCATAGCCAAGTATGTTGTCAGTTGTAATTTATTGTGAAGGTCCTAAACAAAATCATTACCAAAGCATTTTGTCATTGTGGTATAGTTGCTTGTAAAACATTTTTGACTTTATTGTATTTTACATAAGTATATCTCATGTACCACCAACTACAACTAAAGCTATGTAACATATTAGCCCTCTGATAATAATTTCCATGAGTTAACTTTCAGGTGGAAAAGAGCATTTATTCTTGAATTCCTCATAGTTAAATTATGTCCCATTCAGGTTGTAAGTGATTAAAGTTGAATAAGGCATAAATAATGAGAAGATTTCTTCAGTGTATAAATTACAGAATAGACTCAGCGCATTAACCTAAGTTTGAAACTGACTCTGAAATGAATGAACCCAATTAACTGTTGAGCTGACAAGTACACATTGAAGAAGCCCTTTTTTTTTTGCAACAGTGATGATTTAATATAGGCGATAAGGAAAAATTGCCCATGCATTCATGAATATCATGCCTGAAAAGGTCAAAAAGATGGTTCTGTAATGACAAAAGATCTTGTGCAGCCGAGAAGGAAAATATGAGAGAGAGAGAGAGAGAGAGAGAGAGAGTGTGTATGTGTGTGCGTGTGTTACAGTGGTGGGCCGAGCATGCAAACTGTAGGCTAAATGAGGCGCTTCAGGCTGCAAGACTGCAATTTTTCCAATCTCCTCCTTTTGCAGATGACACACTGTGATCAGCATGAGCAATCTGCGCAGCACCTTTCTGTATTTCCGTATTTCTGCTTATAAAAAAATATGCATTAAAGAGAATGTACCAATGTAGACAAGAAGGTCAAAAAGTAAATTAAAAGTATTTTTGACTAGTTTTGAGTTGTGTTTTGTTTTTTTGATTTTTTTACTTTTAAAACCAGATGTTTTATTTTTTAATTAATTTTTAATTGTTTTATTTTTTGTTTGTTTTTGCCAGATAGTCATGTTGATAACTTGTTGAAATGCTGTATTGCACATTTTAGCCATTTTTGGATAGGTTTGGCACACTAAGGGACACCAAGGGATACATTTACTATATAAAACCTTAGTACTCTAGATATCAACCCCAAATTACTTGTGGACAAGAACTGTGAAAACAAGAAAAATTGAAAGAGCCTTATTACTCAGGTTCAAACTACTTCAATGCAAAAAAAAAAAAAAAAAAAAAAAAAAAAGTTCATGTTATTTTTTTTTAATTGATTTTTTTCTGACTTATGTTTTCATTGAGATTAATAAATACTGTGATTCACAGTATTAAATTGAATGGTACAAATGTCTTCTTTAATTTGCTCTATTCTTATGTTTCTGTGATGTGTATGATAAAACAGTAAATGCAACTATATAAAGCAGGCAAAAAATAGCTCACGGCATTGGGAGGCTATTTAAAAAATATTTCAAATGGATGTGGAAATATATCTTTTATAAGATACTTTGTAATTTGAATTGCTTTCTATTCATTTTTCTTTGGTGTTTAGCAAAAGATATATATGAGGGCCAGGGAATTATATCTATATATCTATATAGATATATATAGATATATATCTATATATATAACTGTTTGACATTCTGTTGAATAACTTTAAACTTAGTTGCCTACAAATACTAGGCTAATAGTTTTGTAAGCATGTTCTCTTGCACCTGCCTTTGGACACATAAACAGTCTATCAAAACATAAATCACGAGTGAACAATCATTTAGCAGAAATGTGCTGCACAGAACTGCACTTCCTGAGAGAGGAGGAAATGCTTCAGAACAGCAGTCAACTTTAGCATACGTTAACATTAGCCCATGATCGTTTTCAAAAAGTAGCAATAAGTGTTCATTGAAAAGAAAAGCACAGTGCAAGCCAAGGGGATGCAGCCATAAATCAAAAGTAAATTATCAATAAGAAAAGCAAGAAAACCTTGGGCTTTTAAAACTCAGAGTTCACACTGTGCTGTGCAAACGATGAAGACCCATTCCAACTAAAATGACTAATACAAACTAACAAACTTGTTCCATCATCTTAGTAGGTAACACCTCTTAGAACACACAGAATGCAGTCTAAGTATTAGTAACACTAAACTGCCAAGCAGCAAAGCTGAAATAAACTTAGTAAGCATAATCATGCTTCCCCATGACAGAAAACCGTGTGTGTTCAAACCAGATTTGACTTTTTTTTTTTTTAACTCCTTTTTGTTTAACAATTGCAACAAAGGTTCAAATCCAGTTTTTACAAATATCAAGTTTTGGTCCATGTCAGATGTGTAGCTATTATTAAAGATTTCCTTTATTTGTTTGACATATTTGTTTGTCTTACTTACCCTTACAATTACTATCAATGGAAATAGCTTGTATATGCACCAATTAACAGACATTTTATTGATATAACTATTAAGGTTGCAGTTTCAGTTTTACTAAAATTTTAATGCTTTACTTCAACAAGTAGGCCTAGTGTGTCATGGCCAGACAACGATGTATTGTGAAGTAAAACTAAGCTTGTTTTCTTGAGAATTTACTAAAGAAACAAAAAGTGACCTTTTATCAAGACAATTATTGATAAATTTTATCGAGATAAGATTTTTGAACTTACAAAAATTGTATACACTCAGGCATAGATTTGTATGTATTACAACATTAAATATGAATGCATGGCCCTTGTCCTTGTGCAGTCAACTATCAGAAATGAGGTGTTCAGGGTGTGTGGAGTTAAGAGGATAATTATACAATATGTAACCTCTCAATGGGTCAATCACTGCCATCACCTCAAACACATTTCTTCTTTAAGGCTAATTGATCACAAAGTACTACTACCAGAAGCTTCAGCAGCAGGAGAATTTGCATCTTGCCATTTTGTCTAAAAAGAAGCAATTTCAACATGCATAATTTATGTAGCAACAGCAGTGATTATTTCCTTAGATTGTATGTGTAAACAGAAGCTGTCAAGCAAGGTAGTTTAATGGCAGTGGCTCAGTTATTAGCACTGCTGCCTCATAGTTAAAAGGTTCAAATCCCCTGGATGGCTGTGGTTGTGAGTTTGCATGTTCTCCTTGTGTCTGTGGGGGGGTTTTTTCCCTGCAGTCCAAAGACATGCAGAACTTAGTTAGAACTTGAAACTTTAGATGTGAATGACTGTCCAACCTCCCACAACCCTAAAGGCCTCAGTGTACTTCAAAAGTTGCAAGAGGTAAAAACAAAAGAACAGGCATGCGGTATCGCCTTAAGAACTGGTGTTTTTTGTATGCCATTCCATGCCAGTTGGGGGCACACAATGGTCACAAGTCACCTGTTATCAGTGATGGTGAGGCTTGCAGAGAGTAGCAGAAGGTATAGTTTATTTAGCAATAAAAAGAAAGAAGACAGAAGATGGAGAGGGAGATGTAAGTTTTTCCTCTAAATCATAGTAGAATGGAACATGAACAGCTTTCTGTTTATTTGACAAATGCTGAGTTAGATGTGTTGCTACAAAAGCAGAAGTAAATAAACCAGAACAAAAGTCAAGGTCTGCCAACTGACCACTTCCCCATGACACAACCATTCATGTGATAATTGGACCAATTATAGCCAGAAGGAGGTATCAGAAGTAGAAAACACAAAATAGAAAGTTCACCTTGGGGACAAATAGTTCCTGAGCTTTGCAAGATATCATTTTGCCCTAAAAGTTTTACTTTGTATATACTGGGACCATAAACAGCATTAGAAGGTATAGAGATATAGATGGATGTCAATATTAGCATATTTATTCTCATACAGCATAACCAATGAGGTGATGCACTCATAAAAAGGCTTTGGGCTGCAGCGGTAGCAACATACAAATTTTGTTGAAAATATCAGTTGTAAGGTTCAGCATACAGTTCTCCTGAATTTCAACATTTTGATCCCACTCTATATATTCTCTTGAAATACTGTATCTTGGTAGCTAGGAAGGCATATAGTGACTTCTCGTCACACCTTTTAAACTCAATTTATGTCTGTTATATTCAGATATTGATGTAAATCGAGGACAGACTTTTGAGGTCAATGGAGCTCATCATATCTTGAATGCTATTAACAGCCATAATGCCATCTGCTGTCATCATCTGAATGGAATGAGTTCAGATCTTATACACTATCCCAAAGCATTTGATTTGAGTTCTCCCCCACAGAGTCTCTCTTCTCCATTCCAAATCTCTAGTAACTCCTCAGCCCTGAGGAGGCTACCATCTGAATACTGATGGTAGCGTCCTCCTCGCTGGAAAGCATGGCAAACAGCCATAATCCCAAGGCCCCAGTGCAAGGACATCCTCCTTGAACCATAATCATCCTTACATCAGCCCCAGCCTGAAGAACATGATTAAAACGTGGCCAGGACATACTGCTTCGACACTTGGGATATGACTGGTCCCTGCTGACACCTGTCAATCAAGCTGAGAGGTGCAGACCTCACTGGTTCACGACCCCCACCAGCCAATTAGAATGACTGGAAAGTCACACTGCATATGCCATACATTAGGGGATCTTTACAGAAAGAGAGGAGTCTCATGGATTTACAAGTATGTTGGTGAGGTCTATGGGGAGGGACAGACATTTCTGCAGGTCTAAAAGACTAAGGGATGACAAGGAGAAAGAAGAATGGCAACTTAACTCTAGTAATCTGGGGCAAACATGAAAATCAACTCATCAACTGAAAGAGATGGATAAGGCAAAGCAGAATGGAAAGCAGGAGGAGGACAAGCAGTAACAAGAAGAATGGAGAAGATATTAAAAGGTGATAGAAAGACAAAGTTTGGTGCAACAACAATTGGGAACAGAGAAAACTGAGGTTTGGGGAATGAAAAGTTTAGATGTAAGGGTTTCTCCTTAGGGACAGCTAGGACTCCAGAGCCTGAAATGGTAGGATACTGGTAGGTTCCTATGGCTAACCAGATAGAAAATGTAAATTTGAAATAATTGGAAGTAAAAAAGCTGTCAAAGAGAAGAAAAAGAACAGGAGCGAGAAGCATAAATAAAAAGAAGATGAGGGGAACTTAAGACCACCATGTTTACTTCAGCAACTTGGGAGCTGACCAACTGGTTTCTTTTGTCACCACAAGACAAATCACCATAGTTGTTAAAGCCTACATGAGAAATGAGTGCAATTTTTCCACTATGGATTACACACCGTGGGCTGGAGAATTTATTGTGCAACAGTCAGCATGGAGCATCCCACTCTTCTGTGAATGCTACCACCAGGACCCAAATGTGAACAGCTTCTGGTTTGGAAGTCAAGGTTGCACTTAAAAATCACAGCACGTAAAGTATAAAGTCTATTACTCATGGATTATCTTTACACAGTCAAGTGAATGGGGACAGAGTTCTAATTTTATCTCAAATATCGAGAAGGAATAAGAGGTAGTGTGGCAGTCCAGAGAGAGACAATATCAAGTAGAGAGTACGTTTTTGCCTGCAGCGTTAAAATGCCCATTTGGATATGATTCAAAAGGGAATATTGACGTTAGATAAAATTCACATTCACAAATCAAAGTGAAATGCAAGGCTGCAAGCTGAGCAAGCAGATAGACCAGTGAAGGGGAATTGGGATGGCACGGAGGACTGGTTCAGAAGATGGGGAGCTTTTGGTGTCATGTAGCAGGATCAATTCTAGCAAAGTTCATTTTCTGCTCAGTCCAACGGGGAGAAGTAGTCAAACAGAGAAAGATTAATATGGAGCAGAGACCTGGAGTGGAATGTCTGCTCTGTAAGTCAAGTCAAGTTTATTTGTATAGCCTAATATCACATACGTCTCAAAAGGCTTTACAGGACCATACATATCCATTGCCCACATAGCTCATTTCTATGAAGACAAGGAAAAAACATCCTGAACAACCTTATCATATAAGGGGAAAAAAATGGGAGAATCCTCAGGAAAGGCTATTCAAAGAGCTTTTCCTTTCTCAAATGGCCATGTGGCCATAACTGTAGCCTGTAACTGAATAAATTTTTATACGCTGCTGACTTTTGCCATTTTTGTACCACTCATATGCATCTTTCTTGCATCAGTGGCTTTTATCATCCTTTGCACGTAATCACACACATACCACAGAGAAGAAAAGTAATTAGTTTGATATACATATACTGCATGCATGCTGATAAGGCAACTGATCTCTGTAGACTATTATTTTTGCTAGTTGCTATTTAATTTAAGGACAGTTGAAAATGAGTAAGAAATTTACAGGAGAAGTGTTTACTGCTTGGGGTGTGGTTACACACCCCAAGCAGTAAACAAGCTTTACCCACCCAAGATGTAACCTCACCTTAATTTGCATGTACAGTCGATGATAAAGCTCAAAGTACTTGCTGATACAGTATGCTGGATCTGGATCCAGGTTAAGCACGTCTGTGATAAAAACAAGACATTTAAAAAAAGAAATGCACTCTGGTTGCTTTCTGTACAGCAAAACTGGTGCATGACTAAACCTTTCTAAATGCACATTGCACTGGGACTGGAGCATGTTCTCCTGCTGTCACTGTAGTAGTTGTCAGTGGCTGGCATATTATGAATGAAAGTACTTTACACTCAGGATATGCAAGTAATACTGTCAGTTCTTTTAGCATTGCATGATTTTACACTTACCGACCGACCGTACATCGCTTGCTGCTGCAAGCATTGCTGCTGCCAAGTTACTTTCTATTATCTGGGAGCCTCTGGAGTATGATAATTAAAAAAAGTTCTATCTCCAACTGAATAAATTCATGGCTCTACATGTTACAGACAAAAAGAATATTTTTTTTAAAGTATATAAAATGATTCTGCACAACATCGTGCTCTAACTAAACAATAGCTGCAGTCTGACAGCATGCAGGGTATAACTGCGCTATCTCCTGATGGACATGTACATTAACATACCTTTTATGGCTTGTCAGAATGACACAAAGTAATAAGTAGGGTCTGGCTGCTATAGCAACAAGTACTGCACCAAACAGGATATAGTGCACCATAAAAGCTATAGAAAGCTATTTTCTGTGCACATTAAATTACGCTCCCCTTACATATAAAGAAGTGTATTCAAACTGCAGCCTATTAGGAGCCTGGTAGATTACAAAATTTCCTGCAGAACATGTCATCTCTTGATCCATAACAAAACCTTTTGAGCCTCAATACTAATATTTGTAATCATGTGTTATATCACAAAACAGAGCTCTATTATGCAAAATGATACCACATTGCATTCAACTCAAAAACACATCCGTGGCAGTTCAAGCCATCTGTGAAATTAGAGGGTAATCATGGGTGATTACCTCCAAAAAAAAAGTGAGCAAGATCTGTCCGGTCCACTAGCACATCCCTTATTAGTTTACAACTTTAATGTGTTATTGATTTGCAGTAGTGAAAATCTAACCTCCATTGTAGCATAATAATGAGGGTGAAGTTACAGCAAGGAGACCATTTATCTTTGTCAACATACACCAAGGGAAATTACACATCTCTTCCTTTTGCTACAGCCTGTGACTCAGGCCATTTTAGAGTCCATTATATCAGGTCCCTTTGAAAGATACCCTGATGCACAGTGACCTAAAGGGCTTGGGAGACTATGTAAATAAATGGCTGCCAACTACCTGACTCAAGGCATTGGCTTTAGTGTACCTTCTAAGAAAACAATCAATACGTTCTCTAATTTGAATACAGCATCTCACTTAGTGGTACCAATAGTGAACACTAAGGATGGTAAAATTAGCTTGCAAAGCGTGTGCGTGTTGAAGAACTTTATGGCAACAGAAGGACCCTGGCACTTCTTCACTAAACGTGTGGGACAAATTTTCTCTTGACCACAGGTAGGTCAGAATCTCCACAGGTCCTTTATCTATGGCAGCCTGCATTGCACATTTTCTCCCTCTCGTTTATCACTGTCTAAACAGATGACAAGTAGTGCTGTGGATATGGATCATCTCAGACAGTCGGGTGTAATATTGCCAAAGGTTTTGCAAACATCTTCAAGGATACTATCATGATAAAAATAACGTAAGAAAAAAAAACTCAAGAATAAGCATTTAAATAGGTGTTGGAAAGGTTATGCATACTGGCTCAATAACTGAAGCAATGGACAATGAACAACGAGCATTGGACAATATACCATATATGTTACCATACATGAATCACATTTCTACAACTGAAATGTCTAGCTATTCCTTGAGATTTACTGGTAGTGGCCTAAAATTGTAAAATTTGTCCTGAAGATGGCTCTCGAGAGGTCGTCATGGGGTGAATTAAATCAAGGTTTATCATAAAATGTCAGGCTTGTGCAGGACCATTTCTTTGAGACTGGAGTATCATGAACATCTCTTTTCAGCCTGGTTGCAATCTGGATGGCCATGCCAGGAAAAAAATATTTTGGGTTTTTATTTCCCCATTTAGAATGCCCAGTTTACTAGCAAACTGCCCAGTAAACTTTGATATTTGTTGTGTATATGGGAAGTTTTTGCCCAGGTAGTAGTGAAAAAGGAAAAATCAGAGAGTCATCAAATTCATCAGGCCTCAAGATTATCCATAGAAAGGCTGATGGAATCTGGCCTGTATTTGTGGAAGTGGCTTGTTATAGTGTTGAATCAATTGACTGACTAGCCTTCAGTACATTGCCAGTACCATCCACATGAAGTTTCACCTCTGGTCTGCCAGGATCTATATTTTTAGAATGCTGTCCCTGTAATGATTCTTTAATTCTAAAATCTTCTAAAGTGTACCTTGAAGAGGATTTGTTGTCACTGAGGCATGCATGTAGGTTGCATGTAGTCACTGTCCTGCATCCTTGCTAATTCTGTGCCTGATACAAAGGCTGAATGGAGGAAGCATGATAGTTTTGTGAACCTCCACAACTCTTTGGAGAGTTGTGCTTGCTCCCATGACCAATCCATCAACTGATTAAGAAGTCAGTGAGGTCATGTATCTTACTTGCAAACATAATATGTTTGCTTAGCCTGGCAGTTATTTGAGAAATGCTCTCCGGCTTTCCAATTGTTTGTTTTTTTCTCTCTTGAATGCACTGTAAGAAAAACTGAATTAGATCTGCAGCCTAATGTTGTTTGGATGGTTGGATGATGTATAAAAACAGGAAAACAAAGAGAAATAAGGGATATTAAAAGACACTGGGTGAGAAATCAAGAGCATTCTAAGACCTAGATCCAATTACGCTTGCTAACTGCTACCTCTTTAAAATGTAATTTACAAAAAAACATCTATCAGGGGCACTCCTTTTTGCAATCAGATTTACCCACACATCAATGCATGCTATAAGACATAATTAAAAATTTTATTGCCTTCCACTGTTTGAGTTTGAAACTGTCAAATACTGCATAAATATAACACACATGCTGAATTAAACCCAATGAAAATACCTGCAAATTGGGATTTCGTACTTTGACTTCACAGTCATATTGTATTGTGTCCAGCTGTGGCATTTGGCCACACTTGTCATTGTTCTTAGAAAGCAGTAAACCTTTACACTGAACCACATTTGACTTTTTTGATTTTGTTTGACTGTAACCATATCAGTGCTGACTTAAGCAATCTTGGACAACAAAAGCTCCTCTCATTTATCAAAATGTTGTGCAGATGAAATGTCGGAACCAATCTCAAATAACATTTCAAACATGTTTCACAGGGAGGAACAACCTCTGACACAATGTGAAGGCTTGAAGCAAAGTATTAAGTTGTAACTTAGTTTGAAATACTTGTTCTGTAGACAAAATGTCAATACTAATGCTTAGCAGGTTTGCAAGGTGTAGTTAACTGATATGGCAGCCTGTAAGGTTAAATAGTTTGAAAGGCTTCAGCTCTTTCAGGTTAGAAAAAGCTATATCTTCCAATCTCTTGTCCTCTGTTGTGCATCTATAATATGCATGATTGAGTCAGCTTTGGGTGACTGCTTTTGATTGGTGTGCTGTCCTTGTTTATCAGGCTGACACAGATCAATGACAAATCATTAAGCCATCTTCACAGTGACCTTCTCATGAAGTAGGCTCACTCACAGGAAAAGAAAAAAACTGTTGCTTAAAAGGGCAGGATGGTGGCTTGGTGGTTAGCACTGTTGCCTCACAGCAAGAAGGTCCTGGGTTCCAATCCAACTAGGTCCTTTCTGTGCAAAATATGTCTGTGTGGGTTTCTTCTGGGTTCCTCCCACAGGCTGGCAACTTGTCCAGGGTGTCTCCTGCCTCTCACCCAATGACAGCTAGGATAGGCTCCAGCTCCCTGTGACCCTGACTAAGATAAGTGGGTACGGATAATGGATGGATGGAATGGATGTTGCTTAAAAGTAGACTTTGAACAATATATATATATATATAAAACAAAAAAATACTCAAGTTCTATATCACAAGCTACTTTTTTACTGCTGTAGCAAACATCAGCAGACCTACACCAGCTGACACTGCAGCCCTCCAAGTACTCAACCTTGAGGAATGCTAATGTATAGTGTGAGTGGCCATCAGGTAGGTGGAGTGGCATTCTGGAGTGCCATTAGGATGCTGTGTTTATCATGAGTAACATTGTTAGCACACACCCTTGAGCAAACAACACTAGCAGCTACTTTAGCACAATGAATATGCTAAATATGACCTGTGGAAGTATTGTAAGCATGAAAACAGAAAACTGACTCTGGAAAAATCATCACAAAAAAAAAAAAAAAANAAAAAAAAAAAAAAAGAGAAATCACTTAAAATCAATTTGTAGTGTGTGAGTATGTGTGTGTGTGAGAGAGAGAGAGAGAGAGAATGCAAGCAGGAGTATGACTATGCTGCAGTGAAGGTTAGCTAAATGAAGCCGGACAGATGCAGAGCACGACAGCGCTGTTCCTTCCCACTCACAGGAAAAGAGACTTTGTTAAGGACTAGTGATTGCCACTGTGTCCCTCACTGTGAGACAGAGAGCAGCTGATGATAATTAACCTTCAACACAAGCAGACACGACCCCGGAAACCAATTTCACCCAGACCCTGAAGCCTGGCCATAGTGCCTTTAAATTCAAATATGCAAAGAAACATTTCAGATCTTCATGCTGGAGAAATGGTACAATGTAAAATTACCATTTTATGCTCCTTTTTTTTTGAAGAAAATGAAAATGTGAATGGCTAAGTTGACTGTATACAGACTAGAAATGTAGAAAATGATTGGTTTTGAGGCCACAACTTGCTACATCAAGGGCAAAAGATGGTGCTGACCACAAATAAATATCACCAGCAACAATAAAGACGCCTGCCAATGGACAATATCATTATGGATCTCTCAACCATAGGCTATGTATTAGTAGCAACACATTTTAAAAGAATGGGTGCTCGATTTTTTTTTTTTTTTTTTNTTTTTTTTTTTTTTTTTAAGCTGCAGAGAAGCATTTTAAAAAAAAAACCTCAAAAGACTCATGGCATGCCTCAGCTGGGTTTTGCACAGTCAAACCATGGTCAATCTGAAACAAGCTACATATTGGATATAAATTACAGCTCTACAAATAATGTACCCAAAAGCAAAATGTTTGGTTTTACTAATAAATTAAACTAGTAGCCTAGTAAATTGTGCAACCATAATGAACATATCACTACAAAATGACTAAGAGTCATGGACCAAAAAATAAAAATCTCATGATTCCAACTGAACCCGAGCTTAGTTTTAAGGACTTGTAAATGGATCCCCCACCCCACCCAGCCTGTGGCTGAAAAGTTACCTGTAGCTCACTCTTCTGCTGCTTGAACTCCCATTTTGTTTGAGAATTTAGGATTGGCTTCACCCCAGTTCTGCTGTTGGCCTGGGACCAGCTGTGTCTGTGCTGTCTGATGATGAAGTTGGTTGGATTGAGCTCAGCTGCTCTTGCTCCTGGTCCTGTTACTGTAGTCTACAATATGCAAATTAAATATTTTTGAACATGTGTGGCATGGAGCTGATTCATTAATGAGAACATCAAAGGAATGTATAGAAAATCTAAATGCATTGCCTGCTTGAAGCTATATTAAAAGAAGTCACGGTGGTAAATTATTTTTGAAACAGTTCCAATCAGTATGATGACAAGCACAGTAGGAATGAGGATTTCACTAAAATTGTTACTTTTTATTAAGCTTATCATCAAGATTCCACTTCTTCTGCTTTTGCTTTTTCTTCAGTGATTTCTGAAATTATATTTGCATGACTTACATTGAATAATGTTAATGTAAGTTATCTAAGTTAGTTCATCTAAGTTTACCAGTATTAGACAGTAGATATGCTAAGGCTAGTTTGAATATGCAACAGTGAATCCAGTTAGCTAATGCTGCGTTCGAGGTACCTCGTAAATCGGAGTTTTCCTAGTCGGAAGTTCCCCAGATATAATCAAAAAAGCATGGCTGAACACCAATAAATACTGTAAGATTAAATAAACTTACCGGTATGCTGCGTTCGACAGACCTCGGAAGTCGAATTTTTCCCAGTTGTAAATTCTAACTTCCAACCTCAAACTGTTCCAGCCAAATATAATCAAAAAAGCATAAATACTGTAAAATTAAACAAACATCGTAATAAATGCTAACTAAAGTAAAGTTATTCTACAGGATTGTTTGGTTGTGTTGTTTTACAATATTAATCACTGTGGGTATTAAACATTTAAGTGCAGAAAAGTAATATTTTGAAATTATTTACACTTACGTATGAATGGCAAACAGGTATTATACCAAATAGATAGTTAACTTGGCGATATATTCTGAACCTTTTCTTTCAATTTCACGCAAGGAAAAATACTTTATTCGCCTTTTAGCTGATCATTTCCATTCACAAAGCTTGTTTCTTCGGGCACTGCCATGCTGAGTGACGTCATACTCGTAAAGTCGGAGTAGATCATTTTGGTCCGAGTTCCAACGCAATTTTCCAAGTCGGAAAAATTCAACTTCTGAGGTAGCTCGAACGAACATAAGTAATAAAAATAAATTCACCTGCTATGTTAAAATGGTAACTGCCCACATCTTTCCAGAATATGAGTATTAGGCACAGCAGGTGATTATTGGAAACGTAAAGATAAGTAGAAGAATTTATGATAAAACGAAATCATCTACTTACTGAGTCATTCAGGCTAAGTCATTCAAAAAAGCAGTAGACCTTTTCTCACTGTGGACACCTTGGCTTGTCTGAAAGGCACAGGTGTGCCTAATATCAATGACATTCCATTCAGCTGTGCAGGTTAGCCAAGCAGTGAGCAGCATGCACAACATCACCATTCAAATACATTAAATCCTGATGTTTTCCACAGTCAGACCTAAATTGTTCCAAGAGGTTAGTTTTGCTGGAGATTATTTATTTAAATCTGAAAAAATGGCTGTTATCAAATGTCCCATATCTAATAAAGGCAATTAAATACATTTAGCACTATATTTATTCTGCTAAATTTGGAATTTGCAAATGTTAGATTTATCGACCCCCTCTNCCCCCCCCAACAGTTTGTTTTGTTATAAATGACCGCAGAAGTTCACTACTATTGTGTGTGAAGACTTGTTAGATACAGTTGTGTTTAATAATCAAAATATCCACTGTAAGAAAGGTCTACACCTCCAAGTCTTAGTATTTCTGTTTTTATTATGCTATGAGAGGGTCCTGTAATAAACCCAGACCCAATTCAGTTGAACTCTTCTAGCTCAGTAGAAACAATTTCAAAATGGTTCCAACCTTGATTTGCTCATGTATAAGCAGACAGATAGACTCTGTAACTCTGTAGCTGTAACTTTTGTAAATGAATTCCTGTCCTACAACACCAAATGTCTTTGATAGATGTTCAGCTTTACTAAACTTATGAATTTAAAATTGATTCTGTAGAGAAAATCTCTGACTTAACACAAGACAGAGCCAGCAAAGCAGTTTGGTGTTTATGGGTGCAGCATTTATTAAGTTTGGGATCAACACAAAGTACTGGAGTTTGCAGAAATGCTAGCATCAGCTGGCACAAGTGTAGCATAAACAGGTGGTTACCAAGCGATTGCCAATAATTTTCCAGTTACAAAGCAATATTTTGCTGAAAAGTGGGGACTGAGTAAAGTACAAATAGTCTTTCTTACACAGTGAAAAATGGGATATTATCAAATATTTTTCCTCAATAAGAACAACCCATAAGTGTAGAACAAACAAAAATCAATTTGAGAACAAAGTATAGCCACTTTTAACTTCATATTTGGAATAGGTTATATCCCCTTATAAACAGAATCAAACTGTTAGGTTATTATATGAAGACAGTCTTTTACAGGATTTAAGCATTTGGTGGAAATATATTTCTCTTTCTATCACTTCATTTATTTATTTATGTATTTATGTATGTATGTATTTATTTATTTATTTATATTTATTGTATTTACTTGTGTGCTTATTTGTGTGTTTATTTATTTATTTATTTTATTTTGTCTCATCACAGACTAAGATCAATAGGAACATATAACCAAGGGTATATAATATACAGGAATTGGTTTATCCACCTTGAAAACACAAAATATCTACTTCCCTGTTGGATGATGGATGGATGGATGGATGGATGGATGAAGATGGAGTGAAAAGTGAATAAAAATAGCAAAATGTTCTGTTTCTATTTGTAAGTACCCACTTTTTTTTATTTAAGGGTAATTTCTGCATATAGCATAAATATTTGTGAAGTTAATGAGACTTAAGCACAAAAATGAAACATTTTCCATAATCATTTGGCCAACGGATAAATGATTACAGCAAGACCTGTGGATGCAATGAGCGAAGCCAAACAGACCCTATGTTGCCCACAAGGTGGTGCCAAAATATGAGCTGGTGTCTCTCCAGCTGCCCCTTTTCACTTTCCAACATAATTCATTTTTTCTTCATTTTTCCCTTAGTGACAATAAAATAATATACAACAAAAGTAGTGAGTGCAAACATAAATCTGTGTGCTGCAACAGCACACAACAGCAACACCGACGACCCCCTTAATAAATTTACACTTGATCTGCAGTCCACTTAAACTGAATTCTTCATCATTACCATGGTCATCAGTCACGACTGAAACCTCCTCCTCTTCCTCCTCTGTGCCTCCTACATTTACTGCTTCATCCACGTCTCTCCTGTCACTGTTACTAGGACAGTTTCCACAGTTTCCACACTGGTTGAAGCAACAATTAAGCTAACCATACCAAGAGTTCAGGCTCAACACACGAGAAAAATGTATAGAAATCAAAGAATTGAGTCAGAATCACAGAGGTAGACACAATAAGTCAGTGGTGATCATCTCCGTCTCAATTTCTGCTGCATCATGAAGAAACAGCACAATATTAAAGAGTGGGTACTAAAAGGTTAGACACTCATTGACGCAGGGCGACTTATCTCTACAGACTGGAAATAAACCCATTAACTCAACTTAATAGGTTTTTTCCCCCCGACTTTTAACAACATTATTGCCTTACCTGGTAATCGTCGTGCAGATTCTTCTGCTAGTTTAAGAGAGATTCTCCTTTAGTTTGGCACTGCTTTTGCCTGTGTCCGTTTTCTAAGAAGCGTAATTACAATAACTCAATTTCCCCATATAGTTCTCTGGATCCTGTTCTTGCGCCTCCCTTCGCAACGCCAGAATGTAGTCAGATAAATTGCTTTATCATAAGATCAGCAATAGTCCAATTAAATTGCGGTTCTTTCTCAAATAACCAAAATATCCTCAGTTTTATGGGGTATATGCGCGCACCCTTAAAAACCATCCACATCCAAAATAGTTGGAAAATATCCTTCACTTTATCCCTCGAAGCTGTCCATTCAGCCTGGTGGAGAGTTTTATATATTTTCCTTTTAGTTCTTCACCCCGGTCGCACTGAACTGTGATACGCCTACTGAAGTGAAACGTTTTTCTCTTTCTGTTCAGCTTATTCTAAGGATGATGCTGCGTATCCTGCATTCCACTTCTACCAGCGAGGAAAGAGCGCAAAGAAAAAAGCTCTCGGATGCCGGGCAGTGAATTCGCTTTGTGCTGCGCTCATCCAAAAAAGGCGACGTGTAATAAAAGCTCTTTTTTACATCTAGACCTACATCGGGACTCAGGCTGGATCCACTGCGGGTCCGGAGGAAAGATGCGGGAACAGACCGAGTCTTCTTTCTCTTGCGCACATGCACAGTCAGAGAGGATGTGGTGCTTCCTCAAAGCAGCTCACAAGACGTGAAAACGGAGACGCTCCTGACTCTGGATGCATTTATAGATGGAATGAAAACTCCAGCACTTGTGAGAGCTGCTTTTGAAAACATCTTCTTAAGGTGAAAGGCAGTCTGGCATAAAAATATGGACACACTGGTGCGGATAAGTCCACCTTATCTCTTTGATGTAGTTATAAAATATGGCTGAGTTTATTACATTCATCTTAAAGCAGATTCTTAATCAAGGAAAAAAATCTCATTGCTTTATAACCCATATCCTTATATAATACAAAACACAAAAATTTGATGGCGTTATTTTACAATTCCTGTCTGTTTATATAGCTGAGTAAAATTGGTTTGGCTGGTTGCCCTCTCTCCTAAATTCCTTGGCAGGATATAATGTACATATTTCTCCAGCGGTCATCTATCTTTACTCTGTCCATTGGGGATGGACCAATAGCATTTGGAGGACAGACAAAGCAGCAACAAGGTGTTCTCACTCTTAAACACGTGAGAAGTATCATGTAACCTCATGAAAGGAGTCCATGATGACCTTATCGAGACTCAACTAACACCCTACAGCCATGGCTTGGACTTCTACATCTGTCAGGATGTGGAGGGATTTAATGGGTGAAGGTCATGTTGAAGGGCATGTTGTTGCTCCTTCTTGGCCTTTGACTGGCTGTTGGTTGAGAATTTCCACACATTTTCTGTGCTCATCAGTTTCTCCCAAGTCTGTACAGTGATCAACAGTTTCTATTCAGTGACACTATAAACAATATGAGATGCATGAAAAATGACCAGCTGCAGTTCTGTAGATAAATCACCGGCAGCTCAATGGTTTTTAGTCCCAGATGTCCATTTAAAGACCAAACACTGCAGGAAAAGGTGAAGGTTGATGTAAGTGCTCTGAAGAGCCATGGAGGGACATTTGTGAATGATGTCTTGACATTTGCTCCTCACTCCACAACAATCACCACCACTACCACTACTCCCAATACACACACCAGTCATACCGTACATATCATTACGTGGAGTGGTTGCAGAGAAGTACTGTTGAGTATCCAAGTCACATTCAGCTACATGACATGCTACTGTACTAGAAAATAAGTCATACAGGGGTGGATGGGAGGAAAATAAATCAAGGGATACTTTTCCCAGGATAGCAGAATGGGGATTGTTTGTTGTTACATTGCTCTTGGATTTGAACTATGCAGCAGCTTTATTCCTTAGAAAACTCATTCGAAATGAAGGCGTTTAAATTACAGCCCCTGGAATTATACAGTGCATGAATGAATTATATTGTAATAAGCACAAACAAAGTAAGCAGATTTACCAGTCTCTGAACTACACTATCACCCAGGTCACTAATGTAATTTGAATACAGTACAGTTTGTTATGTGGTGAGTAATGTATTATCTATTATTGATTAAAAAAATAAAATCAGTATACATCAAGTGGGATTCAATGAAGTGGTACCCATCATTTCCATTCTATTATATGTGGCTAGAAAGGAAATGTAATGGAATATTTGTGTCTAGTAATGCAGGGAGACATTGCTGATAGAGTTGATATTAATTTTTCATGGGCCCCAGGGACAAACACAATGCTATGCTGAAAATTTGTTTGGCAATTTGCTATTCTCAGAGCCAATTGGCTAAAACTCTATCATTATCTTTCATATGAGGATTGAATCCCTGGTAATACAAAATCCAATCAGAACATGATTATCTATCACATGTATATTGCTGCCTACTCAGTACCAAGATATGCCAAATACAGTACATTTAGAGAAAAGTTTTACAAAACAGCAATTATTTTCTAGACAAAATAACTACATGAAAACATGTATCAGGGAATGCAGGCACTTATTATAATTATTGGATTATTGTATTTACTATATTATATAGAATACATGTGATACAGGAAAAGAAAGAAGAATGTCTGTGTATTTTGCAATCATATAAGAACAATATAATGATGTAACTCTATAACCTACATCTCCTATTCTGATACCTACTTGTTACCTCTGATATTCTTTTCACATTTTACATGTTCTCTGACAGCCCTTTCATTAATATTTTACTAACCCTGACAACTTTCCACCTGCTTTTAAAGGACCATATGGGCCATTTTGCATGTTTGAGCCTAATATATTCAATTTTCATATTATTATATTATGTTACATTACTGACAACCATTTCCCAAAGGATAAAATCGTATTTCAGCTTTTCCTGATATTTTGCAAAAATCTCTTAATCTTTCAAAATCAAATATTCAAGTGATACACTCACCTTAAAAATCCATGTTTTGACTGCTAATAGTTACACAGCCTTATGAAGTCACGGTCATTTAAATTTTTCACTAAACACAGGTCTTCTTTTGGGTCTATATTCTCCGGTGGAGACATACGTTCACTCCATGCTTTTTATTGTGGTTAAACGCTAAAATTACATAACTTCAAACACATGTTGTTTGCAGTGATGGATTACCTATCCCAAGCACGTTTCAAGTATCAACAAGTTGATTTTAATAGCCAGAATGAACTGAAACCAATGGTGGTCTGGAAGGTAGGAAAAAANATCAACAAGTTGATTTTAATAGCCAGAATGAACTGAAACCAATGGTGGTCTGGAAGGTAGGAAAAAAATTAAAAGTTCACCGTTCCAGTATGCTTTGGGAAATGATAGGCAGTAACGTTACGTGTATGAAAATTGAATATATTAGGCTCAAACATGCAAAATGGCTGGATGGTCTTTTAATCACACAGGAGTCTAACCTTTCCTGAGAACACCCTGCTCAGGTCTCATGAGAGAGCTTTAGTAATTGTGGGCCTATTGTTGCCAAAACTTTAGTTATATTTCATCTCCTTTGAACCTCATTAGAGGCAGAATGCAGCTTATTCTCTTCCACAGTCTACATCGAAAACAAAAAGCAATCAGGTTTATTTTTGTCTGTGTTTCTATGTTTCTTATTCCTGATGTTTTAGAAAAAGTGCAATACTAAGAACAAATTGTGGTTGCCTGGTTGGGGAGGTACATCCTCTGAACAGACTCATATATATTATATGTACATATTATGTACATATATATGTGTGTGTGTGTGTGTGTGTGTGTGTGTAATATACATATATATATGTATACATATATACATATACTGTATATGTATATATACACATATATATGTATATATATACATACATATATATATGTGTGTGTATATATATTCCAAATACTACTGAATAAATATACGAGTGATTTGCCTCGCCATGTTTGATGATCAACATAAGTACTGTGAGACTTGCAAGAATATGAAAAGGCAGAGCTGATGTCCCATTTCAGGTGCAAAGATGAAGTGTTTATCTTTAATGGCATGTCTCGATGTGAAGCAAATTGTTAATAGGGCATGGAAAAAAATACGTGCAATATTTGACTAGTGGAAATGCCACATTTTGATGCTTGCAGTATGGCATTTACTGGGGTACTGTATCTGCTCTAGTGAGTACCATCTACATTGTAGTTTAGAACTGCAGTGGAATTGTGCAACAAGTCACTGAAGCAAAATAAAGACTCAAACCTATAAAAACAGATGAATTCATAAATCTGTTGAATTTAAGCCATGTCTTCTGAGAGTCCACTACCACCTCTCAGCCATATGAACTGTGTTACTTTATGTCTGTACAACCATGTCTGAATTGAAACAAATGCAATTTGTGAGAGCCTTTTTTGTAATCAGGCAGTACAGACACTCTGAATAGCCATTATTGACAAAGTCCTAAATCCTCAGACAGTCACAGCAATGTGGGTGGAAGTGATCTGAATAAAGCAGCTGATGCTGCAATGGCAGGACAACAGTACATTCACCTCACAATAATATGAACAAGGGTGCAAGGGTGCAACTCACAGTAGATGACACATTTATGCTGAAGTCAGAGAGTGGGTGTATCCCCACTGGTGTATTGATTGAAGGAAGCTGGCAAGGTGCACTAACAGGGAATAAAATTTACTGACAAACCAGAATGTGAATTGTCAGCAATTTCCCTCATTTGCATCCACAGCATTATTCTATTGACAACTGTTTTGGCACAGAACCTTTTTTTCACTTGACAACCTGAAAGGTCCTTTGTCGATGAGAGGACTAGTGTGAACTCTACACTAAACTCTGAGATTCAGAATAAAGATCATTCATCACCATGAGTAAATCTGGTGTCCAGGTATTAAGTCAATCAGTGTTATTTTATTTTAAATTCTACTCTATTCTGTGCTGCTGTGATGTGTACAGAAAAATACTGAAGCTTTCTTTTGACATTGTAATAAAATCCTCTCCTCTCTCTCTCTCTCTCTCTCTCTCTCTCTCTCTCTCTCTCTCTGCAATAAAACAATGTCATTTCTGAAATGCAACTGCAATCTTCATGTGCAATCTTCCCATATAGGTTCACCACACACACACACACACACAAAGGTAAAATGAGAAACATAGCGACAACTTCTAGTGAATTGTGTTCCAGATGAAGAGGAGTTTTCAGGGGTCAGTCTAAGAGACATTACTTTAGGAAGATATATTTGTTAGTGAAGGTTAAAGGACCATACCGGCTATTGCACGTTTGATCCCAATATATCCACATAACGTAATGTTGTCAGTTCTTCTTTCAAAATCAAATGTTTACGTGATACACCCACTTTAAAATTCAATGATTCAGCGTCTTATGAATATACTTATGCTTATAACACTGATGTGCAATTGTAGAAGGCACTGTCATTTTAATTTGTCTGTAAAAGCCATCTTCTCCCTAGACTATATTTCCTCGTGGACACATAAATTGTCTTCCATGCAGCTCCGTGTTGGATTGGTTAAATAAAGTTACTTTGACAAAAAAAACTTAATAGCCATTGTTTACTGTGATGGATTATGTATCTTACACGTGTTTCAAGCCTCCACAAGTTGATTATAACAATGTACTGAAATGAACTAAAATCAATGGCAGTGTGGAACATAGGCAAAAAATCTAAAATTTACAGCTAAAGTAGGATATTTTGGGAAGAGTTGTCAGTAGCATGTATGTGGATTGTATATAAACACGCATGAGCACCAGTATGTTCCTTTAAGTGTAGTGGCTGAATAACTGAAAAAAATCACATAGACATGGAACATGTTATTACAAATGTGTTTCACTGATCCTGGTGCGTGAACAAATGATAAGATAGAATGCAGCCAAACAACATCATATAGCACAGATGGCTAAATACTGATTTCACAGTCCTCAGGAATGATTAGTTCTCAGTCACACTGTACTATGTCTGGTCCTGCTGGGGATAAAAGACAGCACATGTACCTGATCCCACCTACATATTGACACACATAAATACATGTACAAATGGAAAGCTGTAAATACTTCCAGATGATACATATATACATGAAGAGCAAACCCTTCACCTTGACAGTTGCTTGTATTAGACACACATTTCCAACTTTCAGCCACTAGTGTTCAACACATTGGTTTCCCCTATGACCCGGTGTATCTACAGAGAAGACATGGCCGGCGGCTAAATATTCATTAGCTATGAATCAGATCACTGCTGCACTGGTGGAGCACTAGTGTGTTGATATGTCAGAGTGTACGTGGGGGATGGTGTGTGTGTGTGTGTGTGTGTGTGTGTGTGTGTGTGTGTGTGTCTACCCCTCTACCTTCCACTCCTGAGAGTGCAACAGTGTTGTGTACTGTGTGACCAAGTGGTGGTGTTCATTTTGCATCAGCTAACAGGATAGATCCCCATCCTTCTCAGACAGACAGCAGGCTAATGGCTCTGGCTTTTTTCCAATGGCCAGAGAGAGAAGGGGAAGATATAGNGAGAGAGAGAAAGAGAGAGAAGAGTGACATGAATTTGAAGCAGAAAACTATGTAAGAACTCATTTTCCATGTTGCTGTCACAGCCATGTTATCCAGACTCTAATCAAATATGGCAGTTTGAAAACAATCATTCATTTAAATGATGTAAAGTGTTTGAATCATGTGCTATGGCGGATATTTGCTTCTTTGTGCAAACGCTCCCGTTGTGCATGATGAGTGCCTGATGGGGATACCCTGAGTTACGTGCTTTGTTTGGGCAATTTTGTCACTAGCATGCCATTAAGCAGGCTCACAGAAGAGCTATACTGTGCTCAGCTAAGGAGAATGGGCAGTTAAGTGTTTCGCTTACTCATTGCGAGGCAAGGGAAATGAGCAATGAGGACAGGTGGGACTATTTAAGTGACAGTAATAGTTTCAGGAAGAACTCAAATTATTGCTCAGGAGTCGTCTGCTTGGCAAGGAGGCAGCCATACTTGAGTTGGTACATGAACACAAAAACTATGACGGCTGTTCTTTATGTATTCGGAAGATCAGATGCTGATCTCTTGAAAAGCAGTGCAATCACTCAAGCATTCGCATTTCTTCTCATCGTTCATCACAGCTTGCCGTGAATGCCACCAACCTTTACATTTCTGTCGCTGATCTGTCTTGCCTACCTATCAGGAACTAACCATCCATCATGCTGCATAAAGTACTGCTTGTGCATCTTTGACCCCAAATAAAGAAAGTCAATTTGAATTTGGGAAGATTCTTCAGCATTTTATCATCCAGTAGGCCTGCAACCCCCTCCACATGCATGAACACACACACACAGAGAGAGAGAGAGAGAGAGAGTGCTCTCTTATCTTCATTTCCCACACCTCAGAAGTAATCTGGTCCAGGTGCCAATCAAGAGACCCGGCTTTATTAGAGGTTTCCGCTCCCTCTATAACAACATACACACTGGGAGAGTGTNTCAAGAGACCCGGCTTTATTAGAGGTTTCCGCTCCCTCTATAACAACATACACACTGGGAGAGTGTATTTTTGTAATCAGGCAACTGCTTCACCGCTGCAGGGACTCTCAGTGCATGACCTCTATAACCAGGGAGAAATAAAAGTCCATTTCAGATCAGCTGTTACATAAATAAGATGTCTCTTAAGAACAGATTCTCTAGCTGGGAAAGAAAAGAAACGGCGAGATGGGTATTATTTCAATAGGCCAAAAACATAATGCTGTAAAAGCTGTTTAGACAGACAGATGCAGCTTTTATCAATTTACAAGGTGAAGATGTTAATGCAAGGCAGTAGAAGCCTCTCTGTGGGCCACCACTTAATAGGTACCCTTGCCTTATTTCCCCGTCTATCAAATGGTGCCCTTGTGAACCAGTTTACTAGGATTAGCAGGGCCCTTGACTAGAGTCATTCTCTCCAGAACCCCATGGGTGAACTTCAACTTGAATCGGTCTTGAGATGCAGCTCACCTTCAGGCTTTACCAGGGATTATTAGCGTCCACTGAATTTGTGCCCTTTTCAAAAGCCAGCAGGATGCTGTCAGATGAGCTAAACTAGACAGCAGGAAACCCTTTTGGATGTTTCAAATGACTAGTTAAGGACCTCAAGCCTGTGGAGAGAATAGCAACGGACAACGAAACAAATGAGTAATTTTCAATTCCAGTCAGAGTTTTGTTGTTGTTGTTGTCTTCTCTTACCATCTTCCCTCACTCTTATCCCTTTTTTCCTTGAAGTGGATTCATTCTTTTCAGATGTTAAAATTAGAATCGGAGCATTATTGATCAGCGATGTGCAGGAGCATGTCAGGTAGATTAAATCACCTGGCCTCTGTTTACTGTCTTTCAGCATCCATTTAAGATTGAGAGAAACATGTATTACCCCCCCCCCCCCCNCCCCCCCCCCCCTTATGTAAAGGTCCAGCTCCAGCTGTAAAAAGTCGTTCGGGTGACATTAGTCCTGTATCCAAACAGTTCTCAAACCTGGTCCTTGAGTACCACAGCACTGCAAGCATGGATAGAGCAGGAAGAGATGAAAATATGCAATGCTGCGGTCGGTGGTAGGTATGTGTTCTATAATCAAAAGTCTGTGGATTATTTTTTTCATTATATAGTTTGACAGCTGAAAAGAAAACAGAAAAATGTGGCATTTATTGTTAGATAGGACACACGCAACATTCTCTGGATGTACAACAGTTTTTTAAAGCTCTTTTTGGCCATAATAATTCTGATCCTTGTTCCTTGAAGAGTTGTACTTATACACATACAGCAAATATGCTGTTTGCTCTCTTACATTGTAAGATTGAAGGCTTTTTAAATTCAAAGTTTACAAATATTGTCAGGGTAAACAAACCTGTTCAGCTTTGGAGCTCATGTAAAATTCATACTCATGTTTAAAACACGAGCCAAGCAGTAGCGGAGCATCAGTCAACTCATAAGAGGACAGCATGTTGTAATTATATTAGAGCTTTAAAAATACTGAAAAGCCAGTTTATACATTCTTAGCAGGGACAGGTAAGGAAATACACACACTTCATGCAAAAAGAAAGCTATGAGATTCCTACAAGATAAGTCATGTCTTGATATGACTCCAGTTATCTGGGGAAAGGGGAAATGTCAAAAGCTGATTCAAAAGCTCTTACATTTACACAGCTATCATACAATGTTCAACATTTTGCCTTCATCTGGTATCTTAGATATCACTTTTTCAATCCATGGTGAGCTGAAGCCATGTTGAGATATATGTCTTCCTCACAAGGTGTAACTGGCAATTAAGCACCATCAGCCTCTACAAAATCTAAACGTAGCTCTCAATTTACAGTGTCCACACTACTCTTGGAATCCAGGAGGTTAGGAAGTTTCATTAATTTTATGTGCATCATATTTTAATGGTTGTAAATTATGTATTCCAGTGGTTCTCAAACATTTTGAACCAAGTACCACTTGTTAACAAACCAAAAAATTTTAACTAACACCTCACCAACAAGCCACCAACTTAAACGATATACCAGCGATCGTGCATGTTTGAGCCCAATAGACAATCTGCATACACATTATGGTAAAGACAACCATTTCCCAAAGTATACTACTTCAGCTGTAAATTTCAGGATTTTTTTCCTACCGTGCAGACTGCCACTGGCTTCAGTTCATTCCAGTATGCTGTTAAAATCAGCTTGTAGAGATCTGAAACATATCCATTACAGCAAACACAAGGTCTATTAGGTTATTATTATTATTATTATTATTATTATTATTATTATTATTATTAGTTTGTCGAAGAAACTTTATTTAACCGATTCAGCATGGAGCATGCACCAAAGACAATGTATGTCCCTGCCAGGAAATATAGTCCCAGGGAAAGACAGCTTTTACTGAGAAATTAAAATAACAATTCCTTCTACAATAGTACATAAGCATTAGAAGGTGAAACATTGATTTTTAAGGTGGGTGTACCACCTAAACATTTGATTTTGAAAGATCGAGGGATTTGAAAAAAATAACATGAAAACTAACGTACGGTTTTATGTTTTGGAAATTGGTTGTCAGTAATGTAATATGCGGGCTGTATATATTGCATGATTGCCAGTATGGAAGAACCACAGAAAAACCACATCTACTGTACTGAAATTAAGTATGACTGAAAAACATTTACTGACACCCGTGTAGAATGGAAGTATATGGTGTGCACACAGGATGAGCTGGACTATTTTCAAAAAAAAAAAAAAANAAAAAAAAAAATATATATATATATAAAAAATAACATATATATTTGTTTTTTATATATATATGTATATATTTAATTAAAAGAGAATAATAATTAAATTAAAGACTCATCTAGTGTACAGTACCCCCAATGAGCACTTCACATACCACCAGTGGCACACCTATCACAGTTTGAGACCCACTGACATATTCTATTGTGTTATATTCCATTTTGGTTCACTCTCCCCCACATGCCCCTTAATTGTGGCAGACAAATAACAGAAATAATAAATAGCTAATCAGTCTCTCCTCTCAACCAGATCCGGCATCAGAAGGAAGACAGCAGCCTTCATTCATTGCTGTCACATTACTGAGCAGCACGAACCACCAATGAAAACACATTACAGGACAACTTACAGCAGCTGACTCCAGTCACATGTCTATCAGTCCACTTAAGCCTTAAATATCTCAGTCCATCTTCATTTGTGGCTTATTTTTTCCTTTTTTTCTTATCTCTCTCTAACACAGATGCGCACTCTCTCCCAGAGTCACCCTGCAGATTAAACAACAAAAGCAGGAACAGCGGCTGTGTAACATGCCAGCTTTGATCACCAAAATCAGTGGAAAGATGCCTGCCAACAGTGCCACTGATTTTTGCTGTGGCTCTGAGGTGCATTAAGCTGGGGTGTGGTCCCAGGTCACAGCTCAGTGCCTCTGTCTGAAGACTAAACTGAGAAGTCTGATGCCAGCTGGCCTGCCTGGAGCTTTTTACCCAGATATTCCATCAAAGTGCATTGCAGTAATGAGACAGGGTTAACGCCAAGCCAAGCCACAGGTGCCTCTTTATTACTGGACGGGTTGATTAGAAAGTGTTGTCAAAAATTAGATGTCTGGCTCACGGCCACAGCCTCTGAATATGGTCAGCAGCTCTTCTTTTTGTTATTTGGAAGAAGTGGTGTTGTCCTCGATCAACAGCACATTTTATCATATTCCAGCAATCTGAAGTATTTCATTCATCTCTCAGCAACAACTTAACATCTCTTCCAACTCTTTGCTGTGCATGGGACAGTGATTACTCCAGAGAGGCTACAGATTAATCAGTCTGCAGAGGGAACATTGATCTTCAGTTCAACCCATCTGATATTGGCTTGTGCTCGATAGAGGGGGAGTCTTCTAGCAGGGAAATCAGTTCCATAAGTCAGGAGTTCCCATTTGGGAAACAGATTATAATTGAAATGGTCGTGTTAAAGGAATGATCTGTTGTCCTTGATTGAATATGACACACATTTGAGTGTAACCTCATTATCAACAGATTTTCATTAACTTTCTTAGGGAATAAAGTACTTTAGATACTTGGATAATGGAACTTCTTAGCTGAAACTATTTCAAATACTGAATAAATGAAAATTTACAGTAGGGAACGAAAAATAAATGTAAATCTTTCACAGTTAGAACAGAAGTTCTGAATCTAAATACTTCTCAGGAACATGATATGTTATTTCCTTCCTTTTATTTCTTTCCTGTCTTTTATGTCTTTCATGAGCATCATGCAACTAGACAGTGATATATTGCACAAAAAATCAGTCCCATTGTGACTCAGGAAAATTTATGCAGAAGTAACAGCTGAATATGACAAATTATTTTGTTGACTGATCTCCTGTTTGACCTCAGAAAATCTTGTTGATTACACTGATGATTGACTGTATTGGAATGAACAGCACAGGATGCTGTGTGTGTGTGCATTCTGCAGCATACAGGCAGATGAATATTGATGAATAGTGCACTCTACCAAACCCCTAAAATGAAGTATGCAGAATAGGAATGAGGCCCATTCTGTGGCTGATTTGCTGACTGACAACTTCAGGTTTTATCATGTGCGGTGACACTGAATACTCGACTGTGTGACAATGTCAGTTGTCATGCAGAAACAATAGAATCGATTCAATTCTACACTGGATGTAGGATGAACAGTGGCTGGAGACACATATGCCCATCTATAAATACCTAAAACATGAGAATGGTAATAGCTGCATTTGCATATTGATGAGAAACAAATACAAAACCATTTTTGGGGGTCATGTTTCTATATGTGCATGAGAGTGGGCACGTGTATTAGCTCAGTTATGTATACTGTTGTTAAGAGTCTGCTTATTGCTGAGCTCTTAGGAGAAATGTGGATGGGAAAAAAAACACATCCTTGAAAAAATCCTGTTTGTTTCCTGTCAGGTGAGTTATTAATCATCCTTATCTTGGATTTAAGCCTCATGACAACAACGATTCCCCATGATCAACAGGCAAATATATCAAATCCTCAACTTGTATCAAAATGTGTGCAAATCAGTAAGTGTAAACATATGGGTGAATGTTTTGAATGGTATAAAGTCTCACACACGTTGTAGAAGGATGGAATTGGCGGAGTAAGAACACAATAAAGCAGGTTTTTATGTTTGGTCCTACAGGGACCAGTTTTGGGTTCCTGTAAGGAATAAGGCTTCATTGTTTTTCCTGATTCACAGCCCTGTTGCATATCTTGGGGGGGGNGGGTGGGGGGGGGATGAGAAAGGCTCTTCTTGCTGGAGCTTCACATGAGCTGCCCTGCTGAAGGGCTCTGATGTGACTGACACCGCTCTCCTCTTTGTCTTCACCACTCCAATTAGCTCAGAGACAGGCGCATGTGTGGAAGCGAGACAATCAATTACTGCCCTTCTCTTCTCTCCTGTCCTCTCTGTCTTTATCACACTCTGTCCCTTGCACTTTTCTTTCTATTACTCTTAATTTCTCTTCTTTTCTTCCACTAAACCATTTCTGCATTCACACCTTGTCTGCTTCTCATTCTCCTCTTCATAATCTCTCTGTCCTCTCTTTTCTTTCTGCAGCATGCATACAGTCAGGGTGAGGACAAGCGAGGGATCATGTCATTCAGACAGGGATGAGAGGGGAGACTCTGAAGGAGTCACCATGCAGAATCCCTGCCAGGCATAACACTGATGTGACTCCACTATTAGAGGTAGCAGCAAACCATGACAAATACACATAAAGCCAATATTCCCTGCACATCCTTCTGTGGCATCTCGCTGACCACCATGTTTTACCATTACAGAGGGAAACTGCACATTTCTTTGTCCATTTATTTGACAGACACCAGAGTCAGATATATCTGGGAAATCAATAGGCTTTTTCATAGAACCTTGATTTATTTAAAGCACTGATGTCACTGCAGGTTTCAGGGTGGGTCTTCTCCTCTCGCTTTGGAATGGTGAAAGTTTGCCACCTACTGGTAATGTGCACTACCTTCTCTATCAAATCAGATGTTTGTTTTTTTTTTGTTTTGTTTTGTTTTTTAAATTATTATTTTATTCAAACAGCATCATCCTGTTAAGGCCAAAAGATAGATCTTCAGGTTTGAGTGACAGGATCAACTAAAAGTGTCTACATTGTTCAAATATTCATTTCCTTTTTCAATTTGAAATAGCTTCAGGAAGAAATATATTTGAACATTTCATACTTGCCATTCACATCAGGTTATTCAAATACATCTAACAACTGTCCAAAGTTTCCATTGCCAGCAAAGTGAATCCTTAAAATTTCTCAACAATTAAGTCACACAAGTATGTATATCCGTCAGAAAGCTACTGCATGTTGTTGAACAAACAACATAAGGCACAGGATGCCTAATGATTCATGAAAAATATATAATTCACATTCCATTCACCATATGCTTAAACTGCTCCTTCAGCCAATTCTAATATTATCCATCCATCAAACAAAAGTGAGGCTGTGCCATTTGGGGAACAACATGTGCACATTTGGCCAACCAGAAAGTTTTGATGCCAAGTATTGTGCCAAAAAAGAGCAACTTCTGAAAACTAAATTTAAGACTTAAAGATCAAGTGTGGTCTATTCTCAGCCTGTAAATATAAGATATGAAGGTACATTTGATAATAATTTAGTAATTGAGGAAATAATTTTAAATCAATTAGTAATTCAGGTTAAATCATATGATTTAAGAACCTACACGTCCTATAAGAAAGTGTTTATGCTATAAAACAAGACTTTACTTGTAATCTTGTGTATGTTAATTATGCTACAACATGAATTTGTACATTAAGCTGTACATGAAGTTAGTATTAATGAGTGCAACACGTATTGTACAGTTTTTTGTTTTTTTTTTGGTTTTTTTTTGACAAAAACTGATGAAACATTTCAACAGCACCTGCAAACTGGTCTGAGTAACATAACTCAACCAAAAGAGGAAACAAATTGGGTGAGTATCTTACATTTATAATCTCATTAGAATTGATTGCATAATTAAGAACATTAAATTTTCACTTTGATAAAATGGAGCCCTTTTCAAACTCAGACTTATCTAAGACTTAGGCTGATCTGCCATTACCAATGCTCAGGTGTCCTTGAGGGTCTTTTTCCTCATGTTCTAAGATAACAAATGGGCTCCAATCATACTTCATTATTCACAGAATTGCCATTAAATAAGTACATGTAAGTACTCTTCTTCTCAAGATTCATTTTTCTACAGAATCAAATATGCAAAGAGAATTGCACACAAGGTTACTGAAAAAAACAGCATGATTTTCCTTTTCCAATGTGTCATGGCACCTTTTAATTATTAAAGTTAGACATAACCTTCCAACTTTATCATTGTAACAGTATATGTTGAACTTCATGACATTATTAGAATATCAGGCAGTCATATCAGCATTGCCAACAGCAGCAGCAGAGGAAGCAGCATTTCTGTCAGCAGCTGATAGAGAAAGAGCGTAACTGCTCTGTGAAGAAGAGGGGGAATCAGGCAAGATACCCCACGGCAACTGAGGAAGCATGGCATACACAATGTGGGAGGGGAGAAATAAGCATGAAAGCCACTGGGCTGTAGTGGAAAGGAAGAGGATCACACCCATAAATGTGATCACAGGAAAAAGAGGTGAATTACACAAAAAGAAGACCAGGAGCAGAGGAAAGGCATAATAAACCTTGTAGTAAAAGGAGGAGGAGGAGGAGGAGGAGGAGAAGGAAAAGAGGCAGCATGGAAAGGTAACAGGACCAGATCAGAGCCTTCAGACTCTTCATTCTAGTTAACACCACACCTAGAATTTATCAGAAATTCTAGACTTTAACATGATTCTAGAGTTGAACACGTGGGATCTATCAATAACCAATGTAACTCTGGCCTCTCTCAATCTGAACACATTCCTGCTCTTCAGGGTAAATTAGGCTAGCGTGTTTGTATGCTAGTGTGCACTCAACACTCACACACTTCCCCGTGTGTTTGAAGCAGGATAAGCAGCCAAAAAAGTAACACCATGGCCAAAAGCATGCAAGCGGTGTGGGAAACACTTTTTTAAAAAATGAAAAGAAAGAAAATAAATACATCTTGGGATAAAAAAAAATCTTAATACATTATCTTAAAATTTTCCTTTTCTTGTGTTGTGTTTCATATATATATATTCTAAACACACATCTTTGTACATTTTGGTATAAGTTCTCTTTCTTGCAGGGAGTTCAGGGAAAAAGGGATTTGGGTGTTAGAATGGAAGAAGGGCGGGGTTTGGGGCAATCCCATTTCCCTGATTGCCTTGTGCAGATGGAGGGGGGAGCGGCATCCAAAAGACGCCTCCTCCCTCCAAGCCTTTCTGCTCACGCCCAGTCTCTCATTCTCTGTGGCAACCATGGGTGACGGTGATGGAGGAAGGGGCTCAGCAGTGAGAGGACAAGCTTATAGGACGTCCAGAAAGTCCAGGACACAAAAAGTGTGAACAGACTAATAGTCAGTACTTTCTCTTTGGGACCAGAGCCAAAAGCCTTGGCATGGGATTCCACTATCTCTTATCTGGGAAAAGAATTGAGGTCTTGGATTAGAAAATGGACAGATATAGAAGATGATTCACATATTAACACTTAAAGTCAGTGATTAATACATTGAAACTGAGGATGAATTGAACTACCTTTATTTTCATCCATGTCTACGACTGACCTCTCTGGCCTTTGGCGTATTAGATTATTATACTTTGTTTCAATGTCCTGCAAGAAGAAGAAGAAGAAAAAAAAGCAATTCACTATCACTTCTACCAGACCCCTGGGTGTGTGTGTGTGTGCGTGCGTGCGTGGGGAAGCGAGGCTGACCAGTGGACGAGTGTAAGATACCTTCAGATAGTTGAGGTTGGCCTGAAGGTTTCTAAGGTGAGACAGGACCTGTCTGCTGAAAGAGGAGAGGCTGCCGGCCTGTGATGTTGATGAAAACCTTAAATTGATGCCAGAATCAGCGGTGCAGCCTTGTGAGGTGCTGAGCTGTTTCCCTGTGGTTGATGCCAAGATGTCATCGTCTGTGCTGCTCTCCGCAGGGCCACCGTAACCCTCCAGGACTAGATACCCTGCTGAGAGAATCAAAGAAGCTCTTTAGTTCTGCTGCTGTGGAGGGGAAAAAAAAATCTGGATCAGGCAGAAATACAGAACAGTAAGCAACCTGCACCTTGTAAGGCACGCTTCAAGACATTTATTTCCAGGTGCAATCTAACCTGCAGACTTTCCTAAAATATATACAGTAAGTATGTCAACTTTCTTTTTTGTACACTTGCAAATGTCCTAACTATTCATTCTGCCCAGGCTCACCATAATCTTCAGGTGAGTCAAAGAAGCCCGTGTCCCCAGATCCCAGGTCCTGAGCAGGTTCCTCCGTCTGGGAGCTGTTCTTCTCTGAGCCGTTATGGACCATCACATGAGCGCGGCTGTCTACAGGGGTCCGCAGAGAGGTGGTCCTGAGGAGCCGGGCTCCTGAAGCGCGCTGGGTGCGCTCACCTGCCTCTTGAGACATCAGTTGGGTCACCAACACCTGCTTTAACGCTGCCACTGAGTGAACAGGGGAGGGATTAAGGTGAATTAGTTTTTGACATGACCTCATTTTATGTGTAATACATCAACTCAATGTTTCTTCTGCTTACATGTCTTCAGTGCTTCGTCTGCCCTGGATGGAAACAGGCTGAAGGAGTCTCCTTCTCTTCCATCCTCAGCCACCCGGTAAGGAAGTTCTGGGTCCACAAAACCTTCCTCCTCCTCCTCTTCCTCTGCCTTCACACCCTCAAATGAATTATTACCTGGCAGAGAACTCTGTACCACATTTCCAGAGGCTGGACTGCTCTCTTTATCTGAGGAGGGGAAATTGGAGGTCACCTTCAGGGTTGAATAAGGTAACTTATGTAAGTATGTAAGTAAGATGGTGGTTTCAGTTACCTGTGGACTGGGTGCTGCCTGTGGATGTGCGGTCAGAGTCTCTACTCAGCCTGGACACACCTGCTGCAATAATCTCCACACTGTCTCTCTCCCCACTGTCACATAAACAACTAAGGTTAGCAAAAAGCTGAAAAATGCAGAGTCACTGGATTAATGAATTAAACTCGAAAGATGTCAAAGCAACATACTCAGTCTGAGGTAATGGTATGATGTTGTGAGGTTTGACTTTCATGGCATCAGCTCTCTGGGTGATTAAACGCTGCCACCTTTGTGAGAAAAAAAGGCAAGTTATTTAGCAACTGAGGCATTTCTGCAAGTATTATTATTAAATTAATAAACCAAAAAAAAGCATCTGGACTCACGTTCTCTGATCTGAGACTGTTGGTGCCATCAGTTCATATATCTGGGCTCCATTTTCTGACATAGAAAGGACGAAGAAGGACTTGTTGTCTGACAGGAGAGAGTCGGGGTAACATTCATCAGTATACAGCTGTACACAACAAAGCTGCAGACTTTCTGATTCTTTATTCTGTGTTATATGGAGGTGAGTATACAGAATGCTCAGAGCCTGAGTGTTTTTTTGTTTTTTTGCATCATCTCAATTTGGTCAGATAACAGTTGATGAGGTTATTGTTTAGCAATTTTTTTTTAAAAGAAATTTGCTGTAACTAACCTGTGGCTACAGAGCGCACCAGCACAGTGTTGAGTTTGATGATGGGGCTGAAGATATGCTTGGTATCTGCAGTGCCTGCCAGGTTCTTGCTGTGACACTTCAGGATCAGACGCTCATCCTGTTTCTGTAGCAGAACGAGGATGTCCTCCAGGAGCAGTGTGTACAACTCTGAAAGGAGACAGAATGGAGGATTGTGTTCACTGTAAAACATGAGTGGTGATCACCTTGGAGCCAGGATTGTCAAAGCTTAACACGTGCCATATAAGCTGATTACAAACCAATAGTTTTGTCCTTGTTCACTTTCCATGACAGGGGCCCCTCATGCACCATTGTTCGCTTGGTTAGATCCAGGTTCTGATGGGAGTAAAACACAGCATAAATTGATCAAATCTTATAAGAGTGCAGCTGTACAATTATTTACTGATGGCACTACTTTTCTCCCAATAAGACATTTCAAGTATGCTTTAACTGAAGTTAAAAGAGTTATGGAGGACATTGTCACCTTTAGCTCCAGGATCATGGCATTGTCTGTTTGCTTTAAAGAGGAGAGGTCCAGTCTTCTCTGGTAGTCCTCCAATCTCTGGAGGAAACAGGCAAAAAAGAGGATAAGTAAGTGCTCTATAAAGGGAATCTATCTAGGGAGCCTAAAGGTACCAAAGCAATAAATGAGACAGAGCCAGAAGCAGGAGGGACGTATGAGCCAGCTGAGGAGGAGAAAGCGAGAAAAGCCTCTTGAATAGGATAAAATGTGAATGAGATTAAACAAACAAGTCATTATACCTGCTTGTCCTCCGATTCCTTCACAGCCTGGTTGACATGATTGAGGATCTTTCTGCAACAATCTGCTGCCTGCTTCACCTTGTCCTTCTCCACTGCATTATCTGTAAGATATAATGGCATCGAATAAGAATTAAAACCTCCTTACTTCTGCAGGGGGCTGCACAACAAATTGACAACACTCAATCATTAACAGAAATTATGATTAAGGGGGGACATTACGATCCCATAATAGCTGGTTATACTTTATCATTAGTGCATCTTCTCAGTGTGAGGCCAATCCCTGGCCAAGACTAAAATGATGGATTCAAAAAAAAAAAAAAAAAAAAAAGATGGATTCAACTATGGTGGGGGAATTTCCCAAAATGTGCATTACCACTCTTGGACCATTAAAATGATAATCTCTCAATTTGTTTCTGTAATTCATGGAGGTGTTGCCACATAGAAACTTTCTTCTAGTGAGACCTCCTTTGGTTCATTTTCACTGTTTAGATTAGAACATCCAACAGAGGTATTTCTCCTGTATATGTTTCTATGGTTCATGCAACTTAAGTAAATTAATTTCCATACTGAATTAATTGGCTCATAGAATCTCCTTGAACTGAGGATCACAGGAGACAATGGTTACAACAGCTGAACCCTACTCTATAGGGTTCCATGTAAAGTTTTTGCAGCAAAGCGGTTAAACTTTGGGTAAGGAGGATTCATTACTTGTCCAGATAACAATGACAAACAAAGAAGCTGTGTTATACATCAGTAGCAGTGTAGCAGGATACAGCTTGGCAGATAATGCCCCCATCTAGCAACGACCCACTAAGGAGAAGTGAGGATCACTCATAAAGTCAGCAGATTCTCGGCTGTATGTCATGGTGAATAGGTATAAAGTAGATCACAATTTGCATCCCTGTGACAAATAGTCATTGATTGACTAAATATTCATTACTGAATGCAATGAAGTGTCAGAGTAAAACATCAGGCTTCATTTTTTTTTGTCCCTAAACATAGTGTAAGCAGATGTTTATACAGTATGACAGCATGAATCAGTTCTATGGTTCAACCTGCATTCATGTTGATGAAGCCACTGAAGCTTCATGTGTTTCCCCAAGTTCTTTTATTCAATCTGACTAATATCTACTTGCCGAATATAATTGAACACTGTTCTAACCTGCACTGTTTACATGACTGATGAATGGACTTTTAAATTTTTTTTTTTTTTTTTAATTTTGTGCACAAATTACTGCCATTCATTACTTACAGTGGTGACAGAACTAAATAAGGAAACCCGACAGTACCTGTGTACTTGGCAATGTTGTCCAGCAGCAGGGGATACTTGGTTAACCTCTGCATCTCCACAGGGATGATGTCCTTTAGCTGCAGTCTGCGACACAGTCGGTTACTCTGTGCTTCCTGCAAACCAATAAAATACAGATTGGGTACAGTTAAGCAGTCAACTTAAAGCTTAAAGCATTTTTCATAAAGTATCTGTGGTTACTCTGACACTAGGTCTTTACTGGGGGAAAGTGGTATTTCAGCTAACTTCCCTGAACAGACAGACCTACTTATCCCTCTGTGAATCCTTCTGGGATATATCACACATCCTGAATCCAAGTCTAATTTTACTTTACTTTCATTACTAGACATTCCAATTTGAAAAGTTAATTTTTGCTAACTAACATTGCTCTACATGCTTCATAATGTTTTGATGTGTTTACATTTGAGCAATATTGCAGTACTGATGGTACTGGAACAGCTGTGCTGCAATCAGGAAAGAGTCCAGAGATCCAACTGCAGATTATACAGCAACAAAATGAGTTAGTTTAATTATACAACACAAGTATTTCATAGAGTAAGAATTAGTATTTTCTCATTTGAATGCATCGCTGTTGTAGCTTTTCAAGATCTCTCTGCTTGGATACAGTCACTAAAAGACATCATAAAAGCACTCAATAAATCTTAAAATCATTTTAGCAACCCCCTGGCTTTTAATATGTCAGCAAGATACAGCATGCAAATCATTTTTACATCTTCACTGTCTTTGGCAGTCACTACACCTTTTTTCTAATAAATATTTAAGCAAAAATTGCAGCTCCTGCTAGTTGGGATGTCTACAATGCATAATACATTTATTTGCATAATATATTTAATGCAATAATGAAACCCATGCAGAGGGGGTAAAAGAGAAGGAACACGAAAACAAAAGGAACATAAAAGAAAACATAATATGTCCTTAAATCAAAAGTTTTTTTTAATTTCCTTTGTAAAAACACCAAGAAGGCCTGACAATATCAAAGCAACTGGAAAGATATTTCAGAGTTCAGGGGCATGAAAAGAGAAAACAGCCTCACCACTGTTCTTGTGGAATACATAAGGAAGTTCTAAGATGTAGACAGGAGACAGTTAAGTGTCTTTGGCTGCAACATAAAATAAAGACTAATCTTTGATATACATGGAGGTGCCAGTGTGTCTCTGGAGATTGAGTCATTCATATCTGAAGTTAGTGCATTCAAAGGCAGCTGCACTTGTTTTATCTTGAAGAGGTTTTGCCAAGTAAAAAATAAGTAAACTGACATAAAATCTTTTGTAATACAATAAGCAGTAATTCAGTTTTGAGAACAGTGAAGCACAGTATTAGTAGTGTTAGTTGCTGCAGCCTTCTGAATTACCTGTAATCTTCTATTCAAGTTATCGTGAAGCATAAAACATGAATAATTAACATGAGTAGTTGCATATAATAGCATTCTAAAAGTAGTACTCAACCAATAACAATGCAGTTATCTGATCCATGTTGTGTTTATCTTATTGTATAAAAGAAACGTGCATTCCATCTGTTGTTACCTGGATGAAGGATGTGAAGCGTGAATCCTTCTTCTGTCTGGTCTTGATGATCTCCAGAGCAAAAGGTTGGTTGCTGCAGAATGTCCCCACTGCTTGCTTTATCTTCTCCTCCTCTCCGCTACCAAACTGTAACCACACAACCCAAGACGGGTTGGAGCAGAAACCAACAGAGACAGTCGGTCAGACAGGCGATCTGGGTCAGGGCAGTTGCCATGGAAATGTCTTGTATTTAATCACTACGGTGAGTAGGAACTCCCAGAGTGGGGCCAGGCGTAAGTCCTCATAGCAAATACAGCTAACGTTTAAATGTAGGCTAGATCAACCACAGACCCTTAAGGGACCATTTAACCTACTTAGGTCCCTGTGGAGATATTTTAGACAACACTGTCAGCTGATATGTGGCTACCTCACATCTAATGTGGAGTATCACACATGATAGCAGAGCATTGTCTAACATAACCATGTACCGACGAATCAGCTTCAATCTTACAAGCTCGCTCCCACTGAAATAACCTTCGTTGCTGTGGAAGAACTTGGAAGTTGTTCTTTTGGATCATCTTGTATTTCAGGATTTCAATGGAAGATTTAATGCACAATATTAAATTTCAAAACATTAAAAATGCCATTAATTTCCAGTAATCCTTTCCTTACCATGTACTGTATTCTATATTTAAAAATCTTCTTGTAGCTACAAGTATGAAATGTAGAAATAAAGGGATGTGAGGCTAAGAAAAGCAATATCATATCAACAGCAACATTTTTGTCACTATAACGTAATTTCAAGCAGCAGTTCAATTTTTTTGTGCACAATACAGTTTTTCCTACCACATCAGTCACCTTAAAATTTATTCAAGATAAGAAAATGTTTGAACAATGAACTACACTTTCAGCCTGAGAATTGTACTCACCCAGGAGAGCAAGTCATCTCCTATCTGATCAATTACTGAAGACTCATTTCTCTTCCGAACGGCTGCCATTTGCTCCAGTATTGAAACTGAAATTTAAAGGAAAGGCACAAAAGCGCAATCAGTGTGTGTGTGTATGTAAAATAACATACATAAAACATGACGAGGCTGAGGGTGCTATGTATATGCACATTTAAAGCTTGGTGATATTTTTGATATTAACATTGAATCAACTGACTTCCTGTAATGTGAAAGGGTCAAACTCAATGAGAATTATCACCCGATTCTGCAGCTCTACACAGCTTATAGCTTCTTTCAGCTTATTGTTTTGGATCTGTGGTCCATAATTTAGAGTGTCTGTTTAACTCCATGTCTCATTAACCCCCAATAAAACCTCAAGCATATTTCTGAGGACTTGGTGTACCAAAATAAGGCCAAAATGACACTGAAATTTGGATTTACATTTATTAGTAATAAAGAAAAAATGTTGATTGGATGCCCATGTCACTCTGTGTTATAATAATTATAATTATTTTGATCATCTGACTTTTGACATTCTTTAATTGGTTCCTAATCACAGTCCAATCATGGTCAGAAGAGAAATTTGAAGGATAATATGGTGTGGGGTGTGTGTGTGTGTGTGTGTGTGTGTGTGTGTGTTTGGTGCACTACCATGCAGCTGCAGAATCTCCTCTAGGTTAGTGAAGATGTTCTTGATGTCAGCAGGAGGTAGGATAGCCTCTTTGGAGAGCTTCTGGTAGAAAATATGGTCTAACACTCTCAGCATTCGCACATGTGCACGCTCTGTGTAAAACAGCTCTGACACACAGACATACAAATCCAAGTAAACAAAGTAGACATAATTTGTGCAGTTTGATAAGAATGTCTATAACATGTATTAACACTTGGAGGGTGAACTTGTCTTAAAATAATCTCTTTACAATGGAAAGCTTGTTTTAATACTTTGTAAAAAGTTCAGGCTGTCAAGTGGAAAACCATGTTTTTACCATTGATGACCTCCTGTCTCTTGATTTCATGAGGCCTGAGACCCGCTAGGACCTCTCGTCCCACCAGTTGCTGCCAGTTCAGGGGGTCATGTTCTGAGTCTGTTCCCTGATCATCTTCACTCTGGACATCTGCAGTACCGAGACCCACAAGCCTAAACCAGACACAAAATCCAGCTTTTTATCTGGCTAATAAAAATCTCTTCCATTGTGCATTATTGGATCTTATTTGTAAAATGATTTTAGTTAGAAAAGTCAAACTGATCAGGTATCCTCACTTTCTTACGGCCTTTGGCGTTCCCTCATGGACTCTTTATATTAAAAAAAAAAAAAAAAAAAANAAAAAAAAAAAAAAAAAACATGAGCAAGGAAATTCATAAAAGTATGCTTTATGCAAGGAAGCAAAAAACAAAAAAAGTGTTGTTAACTTCACTATAAAAGTACCTGTCACTTTCTCTGTCATCCTCCTGGAGTTGGTCCAGGCTGTAAAGATCAAAGTGCGAAGCAGGATATAAGCCATCCAGGGGGTCGGACTGAATGCCATCGCTCAGTCTGGAGGGACCTGAGGCTGGAGTCCCACCTGAGAGACAAGTAAGATGTTAGAAACCATTACTTTCTTCTTCCAACACACCAATGTGTGAAACTCCAGACTCAGTAGCTCACCCATGTCAGTATCTCTGTTCATATCTGAGCTATAGGTGGCGCTGTTTGGGGGTGAGGTGGTGACAGGGGTGGGGTGTGTGAGTTCAGAGCCCTCGCTCGACTGGCTGCCTCTCAGACGACCAGATTCCATATGCTCACTTGCCCCCAGTGTAGGCTGAGACAGCTGTTTTTGAGGCCGGGGGCGCCCATCCAAAGCCTTTCCTACTGAGTACACATAAAGTGCATACAAAATGATGAGAGTTCGTTCGCATCTGTTAAATTGACAAAGCTTTAGAAGTAATGTCATAATTTCAGCTTATTCAGCACTTGTAACTAACCTGGTCCTGCTTCAATGCGACTTGGCCGACGCTGAGGTCCAAGGATACTAGGAAATCTAGGTTTCTTCACCTTTTCGTCTCCTCCGTCCTTCTCTGTCTTAATGCTTTTCTGTAGGTCATCAAAAACAGAGGAAGACAAAGTGTCAGGTAAGAGATGATGACAAATGGAGGGGACATGGGGGCAAAAAGAGATATATGGTACCTTGATCTTGGGAAGGAAGTTGATCCTGACACGTTTGGGCTCCAGGTTGCGGGGTTCTTTGACCCTCACCCCAAGGAGCTTCATGTATGTATACATGACATACTGCATAGTAGTGCTAAATGAACAAAGACAGACAACACTTTAATTTAATTGCTTTGTTATAAACTCTAATCGAATAAACAACAGGATGATAAAACTCAAAGAAAACAGTGTCCATAATGTGATTTGTACCATATGTCGTAACAGTTCTTCTTCTTGAGTTTTTCTGCAAAAACCATCTGGTGTATGCTGTTACCATATGGCATTTCACAAAACACTCAATCAGTTACACTACTGCATTATTTAACATAAACATACTGCATAAATTACATGTTTCCTTTCAGAGGCAGCCTATGTTGTTTTAATTTTTAAAATTCTTGTGGTGTAGAATGGGACAAGAATGACACAATGACACAGATATACGGTTGTGTTTGCTTGGTCTAAACATAACTGATTAAATGACCCTATTTCAGTGATCTGAATTACAACTCCTGACAGACATTACTCATTTTATTGCAGTGTATTTTCAGTGTCTGAAATGTTTAGAAAATGTTAAAAATATATAAATGAAGAAATAAAAAACTGTGAATTTTGGAGTATGGTGAGAGACATTACTGACAGAGTAAAATAAAGGCACAGATGGTTAGAGGAGCCATGGGAGCCCTTGCAGCCCTAAAGCATCCCCTCCATACCATATATTGCTCCACAATATTAGTATGCTTACCATTTCTCTTCCTCTGTGGTCTGAGTTGTTAATCTATTAAAAACACAAAAAAGAAGGTCTGAAAGTTAAGGTAGAGTCATTTACTTTAACAATTAGAAGCTTTAGTTTAAGAGTATTTGAGTTTCTGTACATATATTTGTCACTCACAGGACATCCTCTATCTTGGTGATGATGTTCTCTGCGTAGGAGCGCTCTCGTTCAAGAGTGACACGGTCTCGGACTCGTTCCTGGTCCAGCCTGGCCAATTCTACTTCAGCTACTGTTAAGCCCATACTGCGCTTCTGCCTGCATGTCCAAAATGTCAGATCATATACTGTGATTATACTTCAGAAAGAAAATGCTAACCAAAAAGCTTAAATTAGCCATTTTGCTGAATAAGTGAATGTGTGAAGGAAACCTAAGTTCCAAAAAATTTTGTTCAAAAAATAAATAAATAAATAAATAAATAAAAAAATTAAATGTATATTGAGGTTTCCAGGTTTTATTGTTTCAGTTGGTTCATGTATATTTTTGGTGTGTGAAATAGACACTTTTGCAAGTTTCTGTCATTCGTCTGTACAAATAATTTAAACCTAAATATTACAAAAATATATATTAAAATTGAGTTTACAACTTTACCTGAAATCCTCCAGATTTTTCTGGATGTCAAGGAGTAAAGAGTCCTGCAGTGTCTGAACATGTTGCCTATGTATTTCCTCTGGTATCAGTTCTGTCCGCCGTCGGTCTGTGAACACATATTCACATAAACACAGGCGCGCCCACACCCACACCCACACCCACACACAAACAAATACACCTTAATGGATTGTGGCATATGTAACCTAAATACATCCTATTAAAAGTGAAGCAATAGTTTCCAAACCATCAGAGCATTTGATTTCTTAACACCTTATTTGTGAGTGCACTCAGTAGATGATCAATTTACAGTGACTGTATAATGGGGATGCCACATGGTTAAGTGAGCCAAAAGTAATGTAATAATGATAAAAATCACAGACAACTCCAAATTGAGTCTGTGCAGTCAAACAAATGAAGCAAAAACAGCTGAAATACTTACCCAGATCAGCAGAAACAGATTCAGGAACAGGAACTTTTAAATTCTATGACAAGAAAGAAGATCGTTTTACATAACAAATGATACAACCACGTGGATCACAAGTGAATATATTCAAGTGTGCATTATAAAACGAGAGACCAGTAGACATATGAATGACAGTCAATCAGTAACAAATAGCCAATAAATAACAAATATGTCACGTTCTTCTGATCTGTAACTGTAACGTCTGCTGAGGCTAGTTAAAGTTATGAAAATGCTGCAGTGTTTTGATCAGGTGTCCCATTCCATGATTTATCAAAATGCCATCACTGGAGTTTGAAATGTTTGAAATATTGTTCATGATATTTCACTGTGGGGAACAAAAACTGTACTTACGGCTCCACGGTCAATGAAGAAGGTGTGGAGGTCCATGAACACCCGTCTGGTCTCTTTGGAGTTGGTCTGCTTGTACAGGTCAGCATAGAGGTAGCAGAGCTGAGGACAAAAGGGAAAAAAAAAGAATAATACAGAACAGTTTGTTCTACAAACTATGAAAACTGAGGAAATCAATATATAGATTATAACAAAATGTGAAGGGAAAGGGGTGTTACCACAGGGGCAGGGTCGAACTGAGAGATGACATGGTGCAGAAAGGCTGCAAGGTGGGCAGGGCGAGACTTAAGAATCTCAATGCTTTGGAAGCTGTCATACTGGCCGTTTGTCTGAAACACATTCAGTATGACACTTTGCATTATCTTTGCTGACGTCACATGACTACAGGTAAAATGATCTTGCTTGGACCTCTCTTTCAGTGTGTGGTTCATGTTTAGTAATGAGTGCCAAATCTTGTATATATTTTATTCTATATATTTTATATTTGACAAATGTATTAAGCGGTATTATGAACAATACAGATGTTAACATTTTCACTGTGGTAAAATACCTGTTCCTGGTCTGAATCAAAATAGTCATCCTCAGCTCCAATGATGTGCGACATGAGGCGAGAGGAAGAGGGACTGCTGACTGTTGTAGGGGATACAGAGTCCTGTGAATATGACAGAAATATAAGAAGAAATTAAGAAATGCTCTGCACATTATAAGCTTACATCAGGAAAGGGAGTGAACATGTAACATTCTCAAGGTGCGCTTGCACAAAGCTAAAGAGGTCAGGAGCTACCAGGTCAGTAGCATCTTCTGCCTCTGGAGAGTAGCAGGAATTGAAGCTGTCCCTAGGAGTGCTCTTTGGGCAGGGACAGGATGACTCTCTCGGGTACAGGCTGTCTGGAGAGCCGGGCCCAATTCCACGAGAAAGCTGCAGGTGGAATGGAAGATAAACAAGATATCACCACTGAAAATGAGCCAAAGGTACCATTCATTTCATCAGCCAATAAGTGAAGACCAGAAATTTGATAACAATGAAGTTTGATGGTTCATCACAGTACCACTGGTATTTGTCTAAATCTTAGAGCTAGAGCTAAGGAGGGGTTTGCACAACTGATTCAATAAATTTATCATAACCTCATCAATTTATTTCCCTATATCCTCTTCGCAGTCTTGTACTCGAGCTTTAATGGGAACTTCCCTGGAAAAATTCTGTTTGAATTGTGCTGGTTAGTGGAGTTGGTGAGAACTTACAGGGGAGCTGCTCCAGGACTGGTCTGTGCTGTTGTCTCCTTTAGAGGAGGTAGTGTGCTCTGTCTCAAACATGCTACTATCATCTGCATCTCCAACTGGAACAGCCTCCTACAAATTCATGCAAACACAATATTTGTCACTAATTATGAACAACTCTAAATAACTACGATGCAGAAGTCTCAAGTGAACTATGTTATAACAAAGGCTTAGAGTAACCTAATGAACTACACTGAAAATGATAAATTAATGTATGAATTTGTCACTAATTTAAAAACGTAAAAACTAGAACCCATTTACAACACATTATAAACCATTTTTGAAATGCAGAGAGCAGACTGACATGTGCCAGTATATACAGTATGTGTGACTGATGTTAATAAACTAAGCTGCCACACAGACACAAAAGAGTGTTTTCCCATAGAGAAAACCTAATCCTCTGATAAAATTAAGATTAATGTTTGTATGGAATGATCCCTAAATGCCCTGTGCAAAATCACACAAAGACTGCTTGGATGTCAGCAGAAAAATACATTTCCCTAGATACCTATACTGCAATTTCCATTTGTAAGTACATGGAAATAGCCACTTTAGATAAAAGGGAGATTTGGTTTACCTGTGTTGCGCCAGTGGCCTTGAAGAGCTGACCCTGCAGCTGAGGAATGTGTTTCTTAGCTTCCTGAATGTCTTTCAGTAGTTTGGGGGAGGGGTTCCTGCTGTACTCCTCCTTCATGGCCTAGACAGCAAGAGGGGTATGGAGTAGTCAGCGTAAATTAATCATCACCATCACCATTCTCAACTGAAGCAAAACCAGAAATCACAGGAAGCAACTCTTACATGCCACACACTGCTGTATTTAATAAAGCAAAAAAAAAAAAAAAAAAAAAAAAAAAATATATATATACACGTTTTGTATATAGACAGGTATGAAGAGTGGAATATTTAAGATATTAGTGTCTCAACAACGTAGACGGTTCTTCCTGTCTCATACCTCAAGAAACTTTCTATTTAAAGACAGATGACAGCTGAAATGCTCACTTTCAACTGGAACAACAAACACACACTAAAAAGGTTTAGATACAAACAAGCTTGAAAATGGCTGAAAATAATCTCATCATTACAAATACCTACATACTTAATAAAACAATATTACATGAAAGCAGTAACTAACAGGGGTTGTTATACTAACCTGCAACTCCTGCTGCTCTTTTGAGAGCATCTTTTGCAAGATGTCAACCTTCTGGTTGTAGACACTGTTATTCTCTTCCTGTGGAAAAACAATGAAAACTGAGTAAACAGAATATGGATGAAATGTGCACTAGACTGCAAATGGGAAGCAGACAAGATGCATTAAGAAAATATTTAGGGATTTAGAAAAAAAATGAAAAAAGAATAGGGCGAAAGGGCAGAAACATGTTCAGACAACTCTTCAGTTAAGAAGTTATTTAAAAAATAAGTCAATTTTTAAAGAAAAATAGATAACTTGAGTTCCCATGATGATAATGAGGATGAAGATAAGACAGGGGATACAAAAATACAAAGAGACCAAAACAAGTAATTAATTACTCCATACCCATAACGGTTGCGCGCAGGAGAAGCGATCCTGAGGACTATATGGGCGCTCTGTTGCTGGAGAGTTTGGAGAGGAAATACTAACGCCCAACATTTGAGACTCTGCTTCAGACAGAGGGATCTGGGCAAGCCCAGGAGGGCGCCCCAACACTGTGAGGGCCACATAGGAGCCCGCTGCAAAAGATATACCATTGGAATAAATCTGTTGTTACTATTTAAGGATTATTTTACAAATACAAATCTACACAGACAGCGTCACACAGAGGGACTTACATTTGATGAGTTTTACCACTTCAACGTGATTAGAATGTGTAACAAGGGTTCCATTAACCTGAAAACAGCAATGATGACAATTAATAACCAAATACAAGTCCAAAACTTCACATTCTAGGTTGACCATAATCCACAATAATCCCATTCCTAGATACACAGGACTTCAACCAAAGTGGACGCTTTAAAACCCATTTTTATTCTTTGGCTTTTAGACCAGACTGAGATTTAATATGTGCTTTTACTTGTGTTGTTTTTACTTATTCCTTGCTTTACTTGTGTTGTTTCATTTATTTATTTATTGTACTGTTTTATTGTTGTCATCCTGGCTGTTATGGCTGCTTTTTCTATTATTCCTTTTCTTTTAGCTGTGCAGCACTTTGCTCAACATCTTTTGATTTTAAACGCGCTTATAAATAAAATTGACTTGACACTACACTAGAGCGCTACAAATGCTAAATAACCAGGAGATGGCAGCCTAGAGCCTCTGTGTCATCCTAACAGTTTTAGGACATGGAGGCAGAGAAACACAATACCTTGATGATCCTGTCTCCTGTCTGAACACCTGCCCGCATAGCAGCCCCATCTGGCAAACACACAGGAAATAAAGAGTGTTAAGAAAGAAGAGGGGAGTAGAGAAATGGATCAAACAAAGCAATCAATGAAATGTATAGGGAAAATTGGAAAGAAAAGACAAAAAAGTTGAAGGACTCATTGAGCATTTGTTGACAGAGGTGCACGGTGCATAGACAATACAGCTCTGACAGACAAAATGACAAACTGACTATTTGAGTGCTATTTTAAAAGACCATAACAGTAGTTATATTACAAGAAGGACCTGATTCACAGCTCCACCCCAAACAAAGGGATTTAGGTATGAAACAGGTTATTATGAGATCCAAGTCTGTGGAGGAACTCTATAGTCAGCAGCCTACAGCTCAAGTATTATGTCAACTGAATACAGGTGATCTATACAGTGCATTTTTGTCCTTTAGGGTGTTTTCAGACTTGTAATCTGTTTGCTCTGGCCCAAATCAGGAACCAAATTATTACAATGTTGTATTTACCAGTTGGTTTGGGTTGGTTTCACACAGGAAAAAATCCAAATGAATCAAAATATAGTAGCAATCGTGCAGCAGCAGCAGTCATGTGAGGATACTCGCTCTGCTCATTGGTCAGAAATGTCTGGGGCGGGAGTAACAAAATCGAAACAGGAAAAAACTGTGCCAGGAAAACTTAAATAACATGGAACAAAGACGGACTAGGGATATTTTCCTAATCATAGTCATCATTTGGGCCATAAACCAAGAAAACTATGACAGCAGAAGCTGGATTTGACTTCAAGACAACATTTGGAAAACCGCTTGTTGCTGTTGTTACGTTATGTGAAAATGTGATGCCTTCAGAATAAGAGAGTAGAACACATACTGAGCATATCCAACCATACGCTAACCTTCAACGTGTTTATCTGAAGACATGTTAAGTAAGTTTGATATGTTATGACCATCTCACAGAGTGTGGTATCATTGCCCTTTTCAAATTTGTAGCAATAAATGGAAATATGAAATAACTAAAAATATTGTTACAAGATGCCAAATAAAATGTGAAGGATGTGAAATGACTATAAAATAAGAATGCGTGTGTTAGTTCCCTAATTATTTTCCAAACATGATGTTATCACATGGCAGGAAAGCTTAGTGCAAGACTTAACATGTCGATAAGGGCAAGTGTCATCACGCAATCACGTTCCCTCATTCATAAACGCCTTTTACCAGCATCTTTTAGCATTAGCCTTGAAAGAGGCATTGTTACAACAGAATTTCCTTATTTACATGTTGGAGAAGTGATTAATAAAACACATCGACACGCAAAAATTAAGATCTGTTTCATTCTGGTGGTAAATTTCAGCAGTATAAAATCTGGGTAAAGTTTTAAACTGTCTTTTCCTCACGTTAGTTGATCACATGTTAGTTAATTTAAATGCTGAGGTTTGATTGGATCTCGGACACATTGTAATGACATTGCACATCTTCCTCCAGCTTCACCTGCTCTGCCTCCCAGACCATGTAATGTTTTCTGAAATGATAATAACCCGCAGCCTCTACAGAGAGATCCTGCTGAGGAACACATACATATCCTGCCCAAAGTCCCCTCTTTTAAAGATGACACAATAAAGCAGAAGCTGCAGCTGCTGTGAAACTACTGTTGAAGAAATATACAGACAACGGCTTCAGTGTTAATGACTTTAACTGCTAGAATGTGGCGGTCGCTGCATCTGAATTACCCTCATATCTGTAAGATCAGAGCAAACTACCATGACAATCTGATGTAAATGCTTAAAAAGTAGTCCATCACTATTAGGATGTCTTAGATATAAATTAGTGATTGTAACGCATATTTTCTTTCTATTTTTAAACTCTGCACTCCACCTTACCTTCTTTGACAAGCTGCACGAACACTGGGTTGTCACCACTGACGGTGAGCCCAAAGCCATTTTCATCTTTCTGGATGATCACACATCGTTGGACCAGACCTGCAAGAGAGAGATAAACATGACAGACAGACATAACAAAGTCTTTAATAGAACCAGGAAGTCGCTAGTGGGAAAGTATTCACTCGCTGTCAGAAGTCAATGAAGTAGTTGAGAACTTGAAAAACAATCTCACACTTGCCAAATAGATATTTTTAAATATCCTGAACATGCGTAATGAAATGAGTAAAGCTGAAAATAATCAAATTTTCTGTTAATATGGTTGGGAGCATTACTCTTTTGATTTTTTTTTTGACTGAGTACAGATACACGCTGTGAAGAGTGGAGTTTTCAGTTTTCAATTTTAGACATCTAACTCATATACCTTCCCAAAAACAAAACACACACACACACACACACACACAAAAAAAAGGCATTTGACAAGTATGCATTTTCTGGTGTCAATAATATTGATGTCTCTTTCATGTGAAGTGACCTTTGGAATAGAACTGACACCCCAAACACTGCTGTTGGTTGTTTCATAGGCCAAAGTGATGAATGCTATCATGTGGTGTTCTATGGCAAGTAGAGATTAGAACTTATCTAATATCTATCCAACGCTGACTAGACCTACATAATAAAGAAACAATGCAAAAAAAAAAAAAAAAAAAAAAAAGTAAAATGTGCTCAAATGGAAGAAAATGCTTGCTCATGTTATCAAGAACTCACCTTATTTTAAAATATCAATTAGCAATCTTGAAACAATCTCTAAAAGCATTTTTTATTAAGTAAACCAAATTGAGTGAGACGACCCTTGGACTGCTTTCTTGCTGTGTCCAAGATTTTCCAGCCAGCGCAGCATCAACAAGAGAGGTGAGTGGATCGATAAGGGCAGCGTTGGGGTGGAGTTTGGAGAGTCATGAGCACATACAGGGAGAGAGGTTAGGAAAGGCAAAAACCCAAGGTTGGGGGGCGGGGGAGATGTAAAGAGGCTTAAAGCTGAGGGGGTNGGGGGGAAGGGAGGGTGTCAATGAAACACACAAAGCATTAAGATTTGAGGAACTGGTGTGAATTTGCCTTTAGATGTTGATCTTTTGCCTATTTCCTAACATTTAACTGTGTGTTAGAGATCTCCATTGGTATTTATCAACAGTGTGAGTGCTGACATGATCACTGATCGGGCTAATCCATCTAAGCTAATGCATTATTCAGAAGTTTAACTGATCCCTGCTCAGCACCCTCTGCTGAAACGTGAGAAAATGTACCCAAGTGAATAAGCTGACTTTAATATCGGCCAAAAGAGTCTCTAAGCCGCACAACCACACAAAAAAAGCACATAAAAGTCATTAGAATATAAAGATCTGAATACTGTTCATATGCTTGAATGTCTGCTTAAGTATAGTTTCAAATAGCCTTAAATCTGAGGCTTTCTTAAGATATAAAATGCTGAAGTTTAGGCTCAAGGGAGAGGAATGGTTCAAACAGAAAAATTATTATATATATACATATAGTTGAATATGATAGACAGAAAAAAATCCTGAAAAGCTGTATAAACCTATGCTGAATCTAGGCTGTCATCACAAGAAACAGATAATCTGATGACTGCCTCATCGTTAAGTGAAAAATGTCAAAATTACAATCAAGGAGCCCATGACTCTGTTTACATGCACATTAAGACTTTGATTATACTCAGATTACAGCAATTTTTTTTTCAAATGTCATATAAACACAATTACTTTGAAATTGACAAGTCAGAGTACGCCTATTTGTAACAGACAGAGATTATGCGATTTTAAATCAACTTATTCGTACCTGTATACTGTACATCATAATTGGGGTAAGCCATCTCCACATGTATTTCCTGACCTGGCAGACTCTCCTCGTACTCCAATTATGAAACATGTCAAGTATATTCGGCAAACTGCACAGTCCTATTAATTCCATCTATGTATATGTCTTACTCACATTTTGCCTTAATGGCAGTACAGGAAAAACATCAGGAGTACAGCGTGCATGTAGACGGACTGAATGTCAGAAGCCTCAGGGGTCGTTTAAGTGGGGCTGCTGACCCACTCATAGCAGGGAAGTGAAATTCTACTTGAAGTATTTTCACTTTTAGTACTGTAATTTATTATTATTATTATCTATAATTTAATTTACAATAAAGTTCACTGTTCAAAATTTACTATTATATCTCTTGTTACTCTAGTTTGATAGTAATGTTTGGCGTTCCAATGTATAATATCCTCCCTTAGCATTTATGTTACATCTTTACCAACTATACGGACTGATATATCCACTGATTTTTTTAAAATTTTTAAAAATATGATAACCAGCCATGTTACAGATGCCGCAGATGTTTAACATAAGAAAATACCTCTAACTTTCCAGAAATGTACAGTATTTAAATTACAAGACTCTGGAACTCCCTTCCACTACACATCCATCAGCTGGACTCCATTACGAACTTCAAATCGCAGATTAAAACAACCTTTTTCAAACTAGCCTACGCTCTGTAAACTCTGTAAATTACTGTATATGTGTTTTAATATCCTGTACTATTTTGTTTTAAACGTTTTTTTTTTGTTTGTTTGTTTTTTTTTGCTGTTTTTGATTTTANCTGTACTATTTTGTTTTAAACGTTTTTTTTTTGTTTGTTTGTTTTTTTTTGCTGTTTTTGATTTTATTGTAAAGGTGCCCCTGAGTGCCATGAAAAAGGTGCCAACAAATAAAATGTATTATTATTATTATTATTAAAATTATGTATTAGTGTTTCTTGAGCATGAATTCAGCAGTTTTCATAATGTGATGAATCTGTCCTCTTGGCACTGACTCAGCATCAAACTCAGGGACGTGTGCAACTCGTTTTAGCTCCTTTTAGCTACAGCTAAAAATAAATACATAAATAAATAACAAACTTTATTTATTACTCTGCTTATAAACAAACACCTAGTGGCAATTTCACACCCCAGTCTGAAGCATAAATTGACGCAGCTGTCACACCAGCCATTCCAGCAGGAGCATCTTACCACAGGACTCAGGCTTCCCCTCTGCTAGCACATTGCAGCTCCCACTCTTCTGCACCACCAGAGCTTCTCCTCACAGCCCAACCACGCACAGCACAGCACAGCAGAGCAGTACGCAAACACACACACACACGCACACAGACAGACACACACGCAAAACAAGAACCAACATAACGAAAGGAAACACAAAACAGGAAAGAGAAAATCATGATGGAGAAATAATCATGGAAGAGGAAAAATTAAATTCACAAACAGGTAGTTGAATCAAACATGATGGTTTGGATAGGCAGGAGTGTGGTCACTGAAAATGAACTAGCATGCTTTGTTATTGAAAATGAGCAAAATATGAGAGAACTGTACAGTTTGGGATATCAAATGCACAAAATGCAGGTTGGATATAATATAAATTCAGGTTGATTGTATCGAAGTTGCTTTCCAGGAGAGTGGGCATCACTTTGTAAAAAGACTTCCACTCCTATAGGAGTTTCACTTTGAGTTCCAGAAAACAAGGAACCCAAAGAAACTCTGTCCGCTGTATTAAAATCACATAATTTCATGATAGCTATTTAAGTGCAGTTTCGACTGAAAATTAACTAAAACAAAAATGAGAACTAGAAAACTAAATTCTCAACCACTCTCTCTCTTTTCCACTCTGTGCCTTTGTTGAAACTAAATTTCCATCTCTAGCTTAAAGTAGGTAAACTGGAAAATCTGAACCAATGTTACTCAAACAAACTGCATCTCATAATGCGCTACACTCTGTCATTAACTCATCTTCCAGTTATGTACTGTTCTGAGGTCAAGAAGCCAATTAAGGTTGAGAAATTAGAGATGTCTTCCAAAAAACAACTTATAATGGACCTTTGACCTGAAGTAATACCTGTGCATCAACTCTTTTGAAAACATAAATGCCTAAATTCAATGTTAATATTCATTTCAAGTGTATTTGACTGCTCATGCCTATCATTAAAAAAAAAATAATTTAAATTTGAAATTTTCACAGAAAAGACGCTACTATGAAATAATTTGCAAAAAGGTTGTTGAAGAGATCATGCAACTAGCAGATGATTAAAAGGGGACAAAGGAAAGTATACTAATATACAGCAGACATGCAAAAGACAATCATTCAAATGTGAATCATGATTTGAAAGAATAATCTAATGACTAAACAAAAGCAGATTTTAATGAAATAACACAGACTGTCTCTAATGTACACTTTACTTCATCAATACACGCAAACATGAGCATAACATTAAAATAAATAGAAAAAAATGTACTGTGGTGCTACAGACAATCAAACGATCACTGTCTTGTGTAACCAGCTAGTGAACATGTCCGTGTTTTGTTGCATCATAGGAAAATAAGCCCACGTGCAGTACAAAGGATCATCTTTATTTTTCACACAGAAGCTTTGGGAATATCTGAAATCCTAGTGGAGTGACGGCTGATAAATATCACGAGGAGTGCCACCATAACACACTAGTCTTTTCCTGCATCTTAACAATCCCACCCTGCAATGAACTTGAAAGAGCAGCACATTAAAAGGCTTAGTGGCTTTTTGTGCCCTTCAAATATGCATCAAGGCTACCAAACCACACAGAGCACACAAAAATCACAACACACCGATTTATGCAAAATAACAAGAACCATGTGGACATTAAACGTGTAGCCAGCTTTATAGTCCTATTGTCAGCCTTCTGTGCGTATTAACATATTAAAAAACATGAAAATCAACATAAGCTTATAGCCAAGGGTGCACATAATTTTTTTTTTTCAGTTGGGTACTTAAATGAGTACCAGTAGATCTATGTTGGTATGCACTTCAAAAAAAAAAAAAAAAAAAAAGTTAGATATTACCTCATGCATGGTGCCTCCGTGCAGATATCTAACTTGTCAAACTTCTTAAACATTTCAAACGAAATTATCATTGCATATTTCTGTGTCATTTTTCACTGTCTGTTTAAAGAGAATACAAAATTTAATTTCCTGATGCCTAAAAACATAGTTAGGAAGGGCTGTTTGCATGCTGCTGCAGGTAGAAGCAGGACGTGGTTCTGTACCTGCAGCAGGTATCTCTCCTTTCTGAGCAGGTTAATATGCTTACAACAAATGTGCTCACAAACAATTACACTCAAAACTGGGGGAGACAGACCAAGAGAGAGAGAGAGAGAGGCGGAGAGAGACAAAGATATGTCTTTGTCTCACCATCTTTCTTGACATGCAAATGAGCATTTATGGGAAAACCAACTGTGCCTTCTCCTATTGAGGCCATGCATGTGTATGTGTATCGCTTATGTGCAGGGCTGCTTATAGCAAACACCTGGTGTAGTACACATATGATTAGTTATATAAACTCAAAAAATGACTCCCATTCAGAAAACTTTCATGTCTGTGATAAGCCACAGTGAGATGAAGAGCACACAAGTAACAAGTTGACGTGTGTATAATCTTAAAAGACAGCACAAAGTATATAAAAATATACACACATACACCACTTTTCACTAGACCTTGTGTGAACTGTCATCAGCACAACTGTATTATGAGATTGTGTTTGTGTTTTTTTTTGTTGAGATTGTGTTTGTGAACAGCATTAGGTAGAAGGATAAAGTGATGCATTCAGAGCCAGAGGAGTAAGATAGGAAACAGGAAGAGTATATGATGTTTGAAAAAAAATAGAGAAAGACTGAGGGAGATAAAGGGAAGAGAGTATGAGACAGAAAATTAAAGTGAGAAGTTACCTGTAGGGTCAAACTCATTGGAGGGAATTGAAGATTTATCACTTTTGGGTTTCTTGTCTGGGGGGTGGTCTTTACTGAGAATGCTGCTGGTTCTACAGAAAGAGAAATAGGCAGAAAGACATGTAATTTTACTACAAAACCCAGTGTTCAAATTGAGCAAAATAGCTTTTCAAATGGTAGGAATGATTAAAACTGTCCTTGTAATGCATGCATCTCTCTATTAGTGCCCTTTATACCCGGCCTGAGCTGCAGGCCAGTGAAAGTTCTGAGGGAATACGGCTATTACACAAAACCTTCGATTGTTCACTTCAGCATTGAGGATCATATGGCAAGAGGACCTCCTATTGTATGAATCGTGCTGAGTGTGTCTACTGTATAATGTGGCAGCCGGAGAGGATGTGGAGCTGCTCTGCTGGGTGACCGGAGAGCTTTGCCAGAGAAAGGACGCTGCTTAGAAGAGGTGCTGCAAGGCCAGAGCCCGGCTTCAACCTCCGTGTGTTATGTATGGCTGCCTCTGCCTATACCGGCCCCAACTGTGAAAGGCCACTGTTCTGCTCACAGTGAAAGGCAGCGATGGGCCGCCCTCAGAAGAGGGACCCCTTTGTCCCTCACTGTGTGTGTGTATGGTTGTGTGTGTGTGTGTGTGTGTGTGTGTGTGTGTGTGTGTGTGTGTGTGTATATATGTACATGAGAGGGAATGAGAGCGTATGTTTAGTCCAAACTCTGAAGACTACTGTGTTGCAGCATGCCAGGCACGCTAAAAACCTACCTCATTTTCCTCATCTGTGTGTGTGTACCTACGTATGTGTATATGTGTGTGTGGTCATCAAATTATCTACCTTCAATATATGTATATGTCAATAAAATAAAGAAAATCAAAACTCTTACCTGTTTACTTTGGGAAACCTGCAGGAAAAACAGAAATAATAGTCATTATCTTATAGCATCTTACAGTTTTCAAGTCATAAAATAAACACAACATGGGTTTGTCATTTCTATATGAAGGGTTAAAAACAAGATGCCCAGTAGCTGACAGCTTTTCCTGAGACCATATAGCAGTAAACACGATAATCCTGATCAAACATTAGTCTCCCTTAGCTGCAGATTAAAGACTTTTTCAGGTCAAATGTCCTCCGCCTCTCAAGAGCTCTGTTGTGTGTGTGATGTGTGTGGTGTGTGTCTTGATTTAGTTCCTCATAGAGGTCACGACTTGACTGTAATAATCGTATCCTAGTCACATATGTGGCCTGTTTCCTGGGAGGCCGTCTGCTCTGAGAGTGATTAGGGCCACAGACTGATGCAAAGATTCAATCATTTAGGAAGGCTGGCAGCACATATTAGCAGAATGAGGTTTTCCAGGAAATTATGGATTTGTGCACTGAGTATCTGTTTTGCAGCCATGTCAGAATAAATTAAAATTTACATTAGGAAAAGATACTGTGTTGTTAATTTTAGCAACATATGATCAATCCATCAAATATCTTTAAGATATAGTTTATATAGAGTTATCATTTTATGAGGTAAAACCTGTACAACCTAATTCAGTCTGACACAATAGACATCTAATAAACTGATTCTTTAGTTTATGGACCCAGATGTATTAAAAGGACCATACCATCCGTTTTGCATGTTTGAGCCTACTATATTCAGTTTTCATACATGTTACATTATTGACAACCATTTCCCAAAGGATAAAACCGTATTTCAGCTTTCCTGATATTTTGTAAAATCTCTTAATCTTTCAAAATCAAATATTCAAGCGATACCTTAAAAACTGATGTTTCTCCTGCTAATAGTTACGCAGCCTTATGAAGTCACGGTCATTTAAATTTTTCGATAAACACAGGTCTTCTTTTGGGACTATATTCCCCGGTGGAGACATACATTCACTCCAAGCTTTTTATTGCGCTTAAATGCTAAAATTACGTAACTTTGAAAAAAAACCTGAATACACATCTTGTTCTCATGATGGATTACCTATCCCAAGAACATTTCAGGTATCAACAAGTTGATTTTAATAGCGTATTAGAATGAACTAAAACCAATGGTGGTCTGGAAGGTAGGAATATTTTTTTTTTTTTTTACTGTTCCAGTAGTACACTTTTGAGAAATGATTGTCAGTAATGTTACGTACGTGAAAATTTAATATATTAGGCTCAAACATGCAAAATGGCCAGTATGGTCCTTTAAGGGTTAAACACATTCATTAACAGGGTGATATATCTGTCTCCACCATACATGGAATTTTCATAGATAAGAGAGTCAAGTCAATTTTAAATGAGTTCTAAACGGTTTTGTCCAAGGAGGCGTTTGCCATATGAGCCTCAGCGGTACATAAGTTGCTCATGTGACCTGACCTGGTGGACATGGCAATTTTGTTACAAGAACTAACTGAAACCTTCTGCCTATGATTCTCCATAACAAAATAAATAAATAAATAAAAATAAAAACAAAAGACATTTACCATTAAAAAGGGGCGGAGTGCCCCTTTAACCTATTATGAGAATTCACGTAAAAGCAATTTAAAGGGTAATATGAAGTTTGTGCCCACAACAATATTTAACATGGTGTTTCCACAGTCATCACGGCTCCCTTTTCTATCATCGGGGAACCATGACTTCTCATTCATCTTCATGTTACATGTATAACCTCTTCCACAGGGTTAAAAGTTACAACCAAGCACAGCTAACATAAAGGCTTATTTTAAATTTTATATATTATATTATCATTATAACCACGTGTAAAATGGGAAAGCAGATGTCTAGGCCAGGAAGTCAACCTGCAAATACATGTATACGCTTCGTAGTCCCAGCATGCCTCTTTCTTTAGGACATCTTTATTAGATGGGACAGCAGATAATTTCAAGCTAGGTTTGACAATGTAAAGTTTGTGTTAAAATATAATTACATGAGGGACGCTTTGTAAAATGCTTTAGACACAGATGACAGGAAATAAGTTGAAACTGAGTGGTGTTGGTATTCTTGAAGAGCACTCTTCCGTAATGGGGAGGTCTCACGACCAACTAGCCCACATTAACTCTCTTTCTCTTAGCGACAGTGTGTCCCATTCAGAGCCACTCAAGGGCAGCTGAATGGCCCGTTTATGAAAATGCCTCGACTGTAATAAGTTCCAGAGCTTCCAGAAGAAAAAAAAAAAAAAAAAATNAAAAAAAAAAAAAAAAAACTAGTTTTAACTAGCCCACTCCCTTGAAACCTCTGAACTGGAGAGATGGAAAAGTCACCACATAAACACACATACTGGATAGGGACATGAGTACACATGGGCAAAGGGATGGCAAAACTGAGCAGGCAGATGTTGTTCTTGGTTAATCATACAGGAACAAATGAAAACATAACAAGAAAACCAAGTTCTAAGAGGCTGCATGATGCATCACAGACTGTCTGTAACGTCTATGCTGAACTAGATTTATGAGTTGTGTTCTAAAGAATCATGCCACAGATCTACACAATGGTTTGGAACAACACAAAAGAGTTGCACAAACTATATCCTAAATAAGCAAGGGAGAGAGCAGGCAGAGGCTAGAGAAGAAGATGATGATGATGAAGAAGAAAGATAACATGCGAAAGGGTACAACAGAAATGGATAGAACCTGAAGAGAAGAGGAGCTGAGGAGTGAAGTATGAGGTGAGGAAGAGTTAGTAGGAAACCTAGAGAGTAGAGGACAGAATTACAGAACATAATGAATGCAATGGAAATTTAAAAAATATAAACAGGTAATTGTGCCACAGAAAGCTGTTTCAGGCATTAAGAAATGTTCATATATTCTAACAGATAAACAAAAATATACAGCTGTACAAAACCCCCAAATCCTGCGGTAGACAAGACAAGAGCAAAGCTTGCCTAGTTGTCCCAACTGCTTTGTTAAACAAACATCTCCTGTGTTTAAAAACTGAATTTATGAATTAGACAAAATATGACAAAAACCTTTTCATCTAAGCTGAATGAAACTGTTGCTGTTACACTGATTTATTCCATCAGGAACAAGTTAAAAGTGGAATAAAAACAATCAAAAGATGGCACACCATCACAGAAAATCTCATAAGCTTGTAAAAGAATAACCAAACCACGGAAGGCAAACAAAGAAAAATGGAAGAGAACTCCTTAAAAAAAAAAAAAAAAAAANAAAAAAAAAAAAAAAAAAATCAAAGGCAGGGATTGTTACAGCAGGGGCAAAATAAAAAAAAAAAGTCTGCTTCAGAATACCACAAATCAGGACCTGGACATAGAACTGTTTAATGTATTCTAAAGAAGTCGTATCATCGGTGCCCAAACTACAGGTGCACTGTTCAAAAAAACTGCTCATGACAACATGTACTAAACACACATTAACCACAGTAATACACTGGATCAATAGCCACACGCTGAAACTAAACAGGAGTGATGAGAGACTGCAGGAAACAGCCGCATGCAGCAGATGCACCATAAGCCCACAAATACTGCTCAGTATAAAATATGACTCGCAGAGCTGCAAGGATTTTGTTTAACGCCTACATCAGTAAGTATTTATATCACTTTGGATATCCCTTTGTGTTTGTGAATGCATGTATAACAGGGTCAATGTACTGCCTTTATAATTATCAACAAATCAAAAAGTACTAATAATACATTTTTTCATCAACCAGCAACAAACTCTCCTTTCAGCTGTCTGACCAAAACATTTGGTGCTGCCTCATAGTTACTGAGTGTAGTGTATATATGTGTGTGTGCTATTGTGTGAAATTAGAAAGCTTTTACTTTCATTGTGGAAGTAAGTTTCTTTTGGATGAAAAAGAGGAATTTACAGTCTGTTGAGCATTTTAAGTGAGGCAGGTTATTTATATCCTAATGTTTACTGCTAAATCCTCCTTTAGGTGGGTGTTTCAGCACACTTTTCGTATTTTCTGTGTAAGAAAATGTAGCCCATTTCTTCCCCCTTCATTCGCTACACCTCCTAAGGCACTGAGTACTAACTCAAACTCAAAGCCCACAACACTATGGGATGCATAGCCCAGCACTAGCAAGGCAGCTAACTGACAAGTCATTAGTGGACAAGTAAGACAAATGAATGTCAGGCTCTTACCAGCCTCACGAATCCTCATTCTGTTTGTCTCTGTTTCATGTGCAGGAAATCTGACCTAAAAGAGAACTCCGCCTTTGACCAAAATTAACATATTAGCTCATGTGGTAAGTAAAAAAAAAAAATAATAAGTATTTTGTTTTTTGTATGTCTGTTCATCTTGCTAGGCAGCCATCCAGTCCAGCTGGATTTTATGGTTACTGGCTACCAGAGTTCAAAGACATCTTACAAAGCTCTGCCAGAATAGTTGATCTATTCAATACACATTTCTAAATTCATCCTGCACTTTGGTAAATATTTGAGCTATTCAGCTTCATCTGATTCATGTACATTTAACAAAAAGTAGCTTTTTGCAGCACATATCAGGATGTTATCAGGATGTTGTGTCTTGGGTTGAGTTTTTAGCAAAAGTCACTTAAAGCCTTCTTTCTGTCACAGTGAGTACAAGTTTGTGTTCCAGCTGCTTGGCTGACTCAGCATCACTTGCCTGCTCACTTTGTGCCGCAAATCAGCTGCGTGGCTCTCCTCCTCACACGACTTGTGACTTTCTTGATATTCACCCGAGTGTTTACGCTTCAGGGTGAAACAAATATGTGGCATTTCCAGCGTTGGCTGTTAGCCAGTTAGCCTTGTAGCCAAACCATTTCCAAACAACAGAGGTAGCTCCCTTTTAATTCTTTGAGTACTGACATGCTACTTTCAGACATGCTTCTTTATTTTCTTCTTCTTGCAATTATGAAAATGCATCAACATTCATTATGTTGTAATATTGTCAATATCATTATATGACAATATTATGAACAATATATGGCAGTCAGCTCATATAGTGTAAACGTCTCTATTTGCCAATCCAAATTTTGTGATAATCCTTTATTGAATCAGTACTGTAAATTCTCTGTCCTGTAGACAACAGTACTTACTATATTGCTCTATACCTTAAAAAAAAAATCATGGGGCCATGGGCATAACTATCAATTAGGAAGCAGGGATGAAAACAGTAAAAGATTAAAGGGTTAATGATAAAATTAATTTATCTGCATAGTTCCAAATTTAATCACAACATAGAATATAATGTATTTTGCCCATTTATAAATGTATGCACATGTATGTAGTCTTTATATTATGCATGCCCATTCCATACACAGAAATACACTATTACAAAAAAAAACAAAAAAAAATTTAAAGCGAACAAGTAGTATTAAGCAGTTAATCAATGTTTGGAATATATGACTTGGGGATTAGGCAAATACTGGAGAATATACACCTTATTATTTTGTGATACTACTTCAAAACAGTGACTTTTTTTTTTTTTTTTTTTACAATAAACCTCAGTAAAATACTCTATACAAACCTAAGGAATACTGTGGAGAAGATCAATAAACAAGACTCCCTACGCAATGTAACATAGAGCACCTCTTTGCTCTGTTCAGAAATTTGTCGTTTTGGTCAGACACGAAAAAATAAATAAATAAATCAGTTAGAAGCTCGTAAATCTTCCTCCTTGTGAGACGCAGTCAGTCACAGCTGTTCTAGTTTTGTGGGTTTAGATTATTTTAGACAGATGATCAAGTAGACAACCAGGAGAAAAGCAGAAGAGGACACACTAAAACAACAGTCTGCAAAAAGACAGCGCTTTTACCGAAGACCTCAAATCTATCCTTCAGAATCAGTCTTCCTTCACTTATTCAATTATTCAGATCTAGCTAGTAAAGTCTCTGAGTCTGAGCTAGGACCTCTTCCTGGAGCCATTAAATCTGAAGGGAGAGAAAGAGAGAAAGAAGGCAGAGTCAGAACAGGGTGGGATGGGAGGGAGGGGCGGCGCTGAAGCGGGCCTGGGCTTGAATGCTCCATTGAGGTTTGGTGTTTTGATGGAAAACTGTGGCAGAGCTGAGCCAACTGCAGTAACAGTGGCAGCAAGAGAAGCAGAGACCAAAGCAGACTGTGGAGAGAGAAAAGTAGAGGAGGGAGGGAGAGAGGGAGGGAGGGACGGACAGTCTTGGGGGAGCAGGACTCTGACACAGTCATTTTTGTGAAAGGGACACCCAAACAGGAGAGGAAAGAAAAGAGTTAACAATAAGGAACCAGACCAAGTTGTGCTTCACAAGATTTAGAGGAAGCACTTCAGTTATTCTCAGTTCCTCTCAAAACCAATCTACACCCATAAGGATACCTAAACTTAAATCAGAGTTATAGTCCACTGATTTAAAAAGAAACAAACAACCGCTGAAATAACTCCTATGTAATAAAGTAGGTGAACTATGCTAAATAAATGAAGCCTCCGCAGACACGCTGCTTTTCCCTGTCAAACGACGCTGCTGGTGTAACTTGTGCTAAATTCAAATAAATGGAGTTGAGCTCGCTGCAGCGCAGCAATCTGAACTCTCCCAGGGAAACACAGCTTGCAGGTGTTGCTGAGGCCCAGAGAGGCGGAGCCTAAAAGAGACGAGATGTGGAGTGGATGGTTTTGGGAGTTGCTCTCAGGAATCAAAGATCATTCTGAGTGGTGTGAAACAATTCATAACCATTCAAAGAACCAGCTACATATTCTTTTCTGTTGGGGCTACGCTGGAAAAAAGAAAAGTAGCTCGACTGGAAAGTAAATCTGTGGTGGTGAGATAAGCTCCTCCGCTGGCCTCTGTACCGAGCAGAGAGCAATGCCAGTAGCCCAAAGCAGCCGATGGAGCTGACAATAAGTACCTCTAGCAGCCATTCATGCCACCTCCTCCAAAGACATGTCTGATTTTATCTCAGTGGTGTAGTGATACTGGCTCTTGAATAGCCTGCAGTCTGCCACTGGGAGAGAGAAAACACACACACACACACAGCTTGTTATCTAATCTATACACCTGAGTCACACACTGTGGATGCACACATCAGCCACCATGACGTCACTGCTTTCCACTCCCTGCCCCTGTGAAAGGAGACACACACACACACACACACAGAGTGATACTCTTTCTTTNTTCCACTCCCTGCCCCTGTGAAAGGAGACACACACACACACACACACAGAGTGATACTCTTTCTTTAAACCAAACCACCTTCTGTTTGAAATCTTTCTGCTAAAAACGTGAATTCTCACTTCCTCGCGTCAAACACGCTGGTGTCACTTGCAGTTGGCAACATTAGCAATGTCTACGAACAAGTGTACTGAGGAGTAGAGAGAGAGAGAGAGAGAGAGAGAGAGAGAGAGAGAGAGAGAGAGAGAGAGATTGAAAAAAGAAAAATAAGTGAAAAAGCCAGGCAGACAGACAAACACACAGAGACAGAAGAAGAGAGAGAGAAGGAGAGAGGTGGTAAGTGAGTAGAAAGACGAGCAATAGCTGCCGAGTTCAAGCTCCNAGAGAGAGAAGGAGAGAGGTGGTAAGTGAGTAGAAAGACGAGCAATAGCTGCCGAGTTCAAGCTCCAGCCGCGGAGGGAAAACGGCGCCCTTTCTGCCCCAATAAACCGCATCAGGATTCCTGACAAGAGGGCCGGGGGAGAGACATTTCTTTACGCTACGCTGTCTGCTATCCTCCAGCAGCAGGAAAGGAAAAGCAGTGATTCAACATGCTACAACTTCTACGCTGCAGCTGGTCACGAGTCCCGCCACACAACCTGAACACTTCTCTGATCAATGAGATCTGACCGGAGTAAATTATTGAAATCCCTGCAACGCCATTATCTCTCTTCCACCAAAATCAAAGGAGTTAGTTCAGCTATAACTGAGGACTCGCTCAGCAGAATAAACATTGTTGGCGAGACTGTTGATCAATTTACCTGCTAATGCTAGTGCCAAAGTGCATGTTGAGGTGTTATTATGAAACTCCTGTGTGAACACCTATCAAGGACACGTGGAATTACAGATTTTCAGTATGTGATTTGGTATCCTGTAGTAATCTGCACGATTCTTTAGTGGGTGTTGGAAACAAACTTATAACAATTTAAGCTGAAGTTAACTTGTAAGATACAGTTATACTACATTGCTGACACTATTCTCTCTGAAGGTCTAAGATGTTCTATTAGTATACTCACTAAAACATTTGGCTTGATGAATACAATACCAAATTTAGCAAGCATATTTGCATCAAAGTTTTTAGGGTAAAAGTGTAAAAATTTACATTCCTGCATTTTGTCATCCATTCTTTTTTTTTTTTTTAATCTGGCTGTTCATATCAAAGCCATTTATGGTACAGAACGTGAAAATACATGGGTAAGAGAAGCTGTGTTCTAACACCTTTTCTTGTCAAGAAAGAGATTTGGTGTGTTCTAGCCAAGCCAATCACCCCTAAATCAGTGCAAGCTTAATCAGGCTCTCTCTCTCTCTCTCTCTCTCTCTCTCTCTCTCTCTCTCTCAATCAGAGCATCTCCAGTCTGACACCAGCGAGGGCAGGAAAGCCTAAGCGTGCCACATAAATCATATCCAATCAGCAGAATGCTGCTTTTTAACTTCCTCTGTCTCTGGCCTATGACTGTCAGCTCAAAAATCACGACTGAATAGACACACTGTATATTAGCACTTGCAAACACATTATTATATAATCAAATGGAGTGTAAAAGAAAAAAGAAACAAACAAAAAAAAAAAACAATTTATCAGCAGTCAATACCCGCTTCCAATTCATTCTGCAAAAATATATTCATCTGGTATAAATTTCCACCCTCAAATCTCTCGGGCTTCTGTGCAGTCAGAATAATATTATGGTTTAAGCCGTTAGCTTGAAGGCACTAGCCCTGGCTTAAAACCCTGACATCGACGTGTAAAGACATGACACTATGGCCAGACAAACTCTCTCCTTGTCCTCTTTTTCTCTATTGTAGCAATCCTGTCTTTTGTGAAGTGAAAGTAATGTTTTGGCCCTGAAGCTTTCCTAGGAAACAGGGGAGGTTGTAGGCGGTGTCCACAAGCATCAGCATCACAGGACTGGGTGACAGACCCCCGACTCCCCCCTTCAAGTCCCTGCCCCAGCTAAGATCCAATCCCCCTCTGCTCTTCAACGTCGTTAACCCTGAGGCGTTGCCTGCTCCTTTATCTCTCGTTCCTCTCTCCCATCTCACTCTATTTTCTGCCTAAATATCTATCACTACTCTTTCTTTCCTTGTTTAAGATATATGCAGAATATTTAAAATAGACTCAAAGACAGAAAAATAAGAAAAAAGGTGGGACACATAAAGGCCCAGGCTAAACTTTTCCATCCGTCTGCTTTTCACTTGTACGAGGCTAATCATGAAAGAAACATTTATATTAAATACTGCCTACTTTGAGGCAAAATAAACATTTTATGATCATGGGAAGATGAGACTGATTAAAGCGACAAATGTGATGAAAGCACTGGAAATGATAGGTGAGAGATGCAACAGACAGAATGTGCAGAGGAAAGTGCAGTGGGATCTGGCAAGAATGAATGTAGAGAAGGGTGAGAGTTCATGTGTGTCTGCCAAAGTGACATCCAGGTGTGACCGTAGTCTTCCTCAGCTCCTCATTTACACTCCAGTGATGACTTCTATTCAGCTCTGTAAGCTTCAAGACAATCAGAGTAATCAGAACGACATCAGAAAGCTGGATTTTGTACTGGTGGGAGGAGCCAAAAGGTGGGCGGCATGCATGTCACGTGTGTGTTTCTGGCAGAGGAGCAGAGACATAGAGGTACGCCAATCAGGAAACCAAAGGACAAGCCGCACCAAGAGGGCTGGATATCATTTTTTTGATATGGGTGTAAACACAACATCCAACACCCAAAGTTTTTTAATTATGATTTCAGGCAATGTTTGAACACACTAAATATCTGATGAAGGATTTGGTGATAACACCATAATTAAGGTTAAGGCCAATGTATATTTCAAATGTTGTATGGATAAAGTAGTGAAAACCTCTTTTCCAACATTTAAGCAGTAACATTTTTGTAACCTTCCAAAAACCAGCAATCCAGCGGTCATTCTTCACATTCCTCTGCCTGCCTCTGTCCATATTCACTGCTGAACTGCACTGACATGCATCCAAAACAGGATCAATGTCTGAACAACACCTTGAATGCATATGTACCCATACATGGACTCTCCCTTGATTTTGACTCAATGGAGAACGTGAGTTAGGCTGGAATATGAATCCCTGTGTAATCATTAAGCATCACTGCCTTTGGAGAAAGTCACAGTCTTGAATAACAGAGGCATAAATGAAATATATTGACAATCTTTCAGCAAATAAATTCCTGTGGTTATCTCTTACACAGCAACTAGCTCTGTCTAGTACCCTTTAGATACATAAAGAGTACATGTATCGATTTGATTTCCTTACACGCGACACGAGGAATCTTACAGCCTTCAATCCAGCAGCCTGCAACCTTTAATGATTGTTTATCACTGTATTTACAGACGCTGGTTACAAGTTTGAACTTTGAATGCTTTCCTACATCTTATGAGAAAAGCTTAAGTAACACCATTTTTCATTGCACGCCTAAATGAAAGCCTTTGCAGCTCCGGTCAGAGCTAGCTCTAAATGAATTCTAGATGCTCATTTCAATGCAAACTTGAGAGAAGCTGACACAGCTCTGCCTGCATGGGTGCTGACTGGATGGAGTAGAAGCGTACTGCATTATCAGGGAGAGATGCCAAACGCAGCAGAGATGCATACAAGCAGAGACCCAACTGTCAGAATGACTTGTGAAAACATTTATCGCGACGAAACAAACTCCACTGCGCAAATGAAAAATGTCAAATACAATGCCATGTTTGGTATTTTGTGCAGAAATTATTATCCATTGATTGGATGGTCAACAGACTTTTGCTGGCTCTGCTAAATTGTAATAGGCATCGGCAAGGTAAATAAAGAGACAGCAGCCAGTCTGTCTGATGATACCTGACTGATGGACCTGAGTGGGCTGTCCGTTTGCTCCCACTGAAAGCTATTGTTTACTATTAGTGATGTCACCAGCACCACTTCCCGGGAGGGCCTCGGGGGGGGNGGGGGGGGGGGGGGGAGATCAGCAGAGATCAGCAGAAGATCAGCAGATCGTGGAGATCAGCAGAACTCTATGACAAAGAGCTAACAGCACACTAAACTGACCCAGCCCCATAGAGGTTAAAGGCATCGCCCTCCCCCCCCCAGCCAAGCCGAGCAAAAACAAAACACACAACACCTCACAGAACAGGAAAAGAGAGCAAGGAAAGGGGGAAAAGCAGACTGACTGAAGGGGAAAATAGACAGACACCACCATTATTCAGTACAGTCATTATCACCAACCGCTGTGGAGCTGTGGAAAACACCCTCACAAGCTGATGTGGCCCAAACAACAAATCAGATCACAGGCTGCCTGTCATTCTGTTGCAACAGAGTTACGCTTCAGAACTAGATGCTTACATTGTCTGCAGACTGGTGTCATGTGGTTTTGCATTTTTTTGAGTTAGCATTGTATAATGGCCTGCATTTTGTTCTGCTATTGCAACTTTAACACGTATAGCTGGTAAACAAGTCGAACAAATCCACTCACTCGCTTACACTCAGTTTTCAAGCCCTCAGACGCAGCAGCAAATAAAAGGTGACCTTCCGTGTGTGATGTTCTGAGACACATCTTGATGAATAAGATCAATAGCAGCATGTTACTTAGTGCTTCACGGCATCAGAAGTATCTCTTTGCTTTACTTGCATGTCAACTGCATTAGAAAATGTATTACTGGTTTACTAAAGTGACAGAAGAGTGCTGAGTTGTTCATTTTACGGATTAAAGCCACCAGAGATGTGGCAGCTGCACTGATGAAGTCATTGGTACCCTGGTAACATTAAACAACAACATTACCTCAACATCTCCTGCTCTACCCGTGAAGCTACAAACCCCAATCTGTGCAGTAAGCTTCCCTTTGCTCCGATTCTACTGGCCACATTCCACTGTACCGGCCTGCCCACCTTGCAGGTATGTGGGATTCAAGTGGGAAGTGTCTGACAAAACACCACAGCTTCACTCCTGTTTCGTTGCCAGAGCACATCAGATTCAGCATAAAAGCCTTGTTCCTCTTCAGATACAATAAACTTACAGTCCATGACACATTGTTTGGGCCACTTGTCTCAGACTGCTGTCCAACCGTTTGAGTCTAAGTTGACTGATATCATAAATAAGTTGATTACTTGGCAGAGTTTTGGCTCTCTGGTTAAGGTTGGAGAGGGTTGGTTTTAAGGGCTTAGGACTAATAGTGATGTTGAGGGTGTGCAGGGATCACAGCTGACTGTGTCCTGCCATACAAAACAGTGGCAGGCCGCCTTCTCACACAAGTAGTAGTTTACTGTCTGCTGAGAACTCCATTACCCATGCTGAGATCAGCAGAGTTTCCATCAAGACCTGATGGCCCTCCTAGGTAATTAGATTGTATAACACAGTTATTACAGGGCACATCACCACAAAGAAGTGCTTTTCCTGGACCATGTAGAACATATTTTCATCAGGACGTGCGTTATTTTTTTAGATGAATATCATCACATTTAGAGATTGTTTTATTACTTTGTGTGTTTTTGTATGGCGGTATACATTAACAGAATAGAGAATAGATGCTATACTGTACCTGTCAGTGAAACTGGACTGTGTGTCACTCATTGGGCTTCCGGTTCTAGATTTGCAGAATATTATATCCGATTAACATTTTCCAGAATATGATGAGACGATTTCTTGGAGCGTCCTTCTCTGGCATTCGTCTGAAATAGGCAAGGATTTTGAGGATGATGTTGAGAATAAATAGACTGTGGGACACTGATGCGTTGTTGTTAGGCGCTTCCAAACACTATAAGAAAGAAAATACTGGACTATATGTCTGTCAACAATACACCTTGTCTCAATCCAACAGCAGCAAGGGATCTCTACAGTGCAGACCTTAAAAATTAATCGGGGCCTCGGCCGTGTAAACTGTGCAGTCAAATGATATCTTACCCCGGTGAAAAACAATATTTGGCCCCAAGAATAAATATATTGCTCCAGCTGGCACAAGTTGGCGTGCATGCATGAACTCCTTGTATGGATCTTTGAATTCACATCCCAGTTTTCCGAAATCAAACGTCAGCTATCCGTATTCCACTGAAACAGGCAGCCTGGCCCTGTGATGTAGTCCGTCTGCCACCACCCCAGCCTGGCTAAATGGCCTCGGTGTCTAAACGCTCTTTGGAGATGCTGGAAATTCCTCCAGTCCCATTTGGTATTCCCTGCTCCCAGAAATGCCTGGCTGTGGCTGTGGGAACGTGTCTCCCGTGATCATGAGAATCGCTCGATGCAAAGTTGAAACGACCCGTGTTACAAATCAGCAAAACAACCGAGGCTAAGGTTACACCGATGTAAAACGCTGGAATCAAAAACAATATTGATTCGATGATCGATAAAAAGCACTTTGCTTTTGGTAAATCCTTCCTCACAGCAAGCTGGCTGGTGTTGAGTCTCGCCAGCTACCAGCTAACAAAACAGATGAGCTCTTTCAGCAAAAAACTTTGCTTCGTGTGCTCTTGTTTCGAGTGCAAACTAAGCAAACTCCCGTTCACAACAATGAGCCGGTCGACCACCGAATATATATACAACACCGCATTGAATATTGACCGGCTGGCGATTTGTCTTCTTCTTATGTCCTTCAAAAAGTATCCTCGATGAAAGAAAATCCAGTGGAGTAGGTTAGCACAGCGCGGCGTTCCTTGACTCCATGTTTCGAGAATTCAGTCGTTTCTCGGCAGAATTCCCGTGGATGGAAAGCAGGCTAGCTATGTGGCCAGCTAACGGTACAGAAAGTATCCACCAGTCTTCCGTAAACAACAAGAAAAACAACCGTTTGGGCGCTTAAAACCTTTGGCGTATATCAAACGCAGTATTTCCAACGCAAGACGTTGTTTGTACAAGAATATAACTTGCGGAAAGGTATCAAAAATTCCACTTTCTGCCGCTAGCAACGCCCTAGCCAGCTAGCTGTTAGGAGTCCAACAGCGCTTCCACTAACCACTTCCGCCGGGAAAACTCTCTTTCTACATGCAGGAACACTGCTACAAAATAACACCAAAGCATCAATAATCATAACAATAACAACAACAACTGCAGTAACAATAATAATGAAAAGTTCATTACTAACAAAAACTTCAGTATTATGTCTGTTACATCCCAATTGAAAATCACTAAAATATTCCTGTAAGGAATAGTGTTGCTATTCAAAAATAAATGTATAGTATTTCTTGCAGAGTATTTCATATTAAAGTTTGTCTATACACAAAATAATATTCAACAGATGGTACTTACAGGATAGGAAATTAGTTTATTTTTGCGGTTATATATCCTTAATAGGACAACTAAACTACCTCATGTGTAGGCTGGTGTGGTGCAAACAGCTACTGTCTCATACATCTAACTACATTTGTGATTTTGCCCTTACCAACAAAATATAAGACTCAACTGAAATGTTCTGAGCCTGAAATGAGGAAGTAGTAAAGGCTGTAGTATATTTTATTAAAGTAATATAATTTCTTCAGGGTTTTAGCACATAAATTGCATTGATTAGATCTAAATGTTCACAACTTACAAGTAGAGGTACATATGGCTCTTGAGTTGTATTTATACAACTACTTTATCCACCTTATAAGGTGGATAAAGTAAAGCAATATGCTGTAATTATGTACTTGCCAGCTGCTATACATGATTGTGGCTTAGAATTAGTTCAGAACCTACCCTGCCCATCTCATTTACTGGCCTCAAACTTTTGCCTTTTTCCAAAAGAATCAGCTGGAACCTCTTTTCCTACAGATTATGATGTCATGTCAAGCGTCATGTCAATTATTGGACAGCCAAAGACAGAACTTGTATGAAACAAAGATAAATCTCTGCAGCATTGACAGAAGTGTGTCAGATCAGAATGGGATTATGTTGAAAAATACTCAATACCTCCTATGACAGTCAATCAATCTTTGTACATACAGTAAATGTGTATGTAACAGTAACACAGATAGTAACACACACATAGCATCCACAGTAACACAGTAATGTGTTACTGTGGATGCTATATTTTCCATATCAGGGAAACAAACCCATCAAATTTTCATAAAAAGTGAAGTTTGTATATGTTTAGGTGGTTTACTGACATTTAGCAGTATTTTATGACTTTCTTGGTCTTGGTTGTCATCCTCTAGCTCAGTCTTTAGTTAGTCTTGGAAAATACATTATGCTATTATTTACAGCTTGTGAATGGGATCTCTGATGATTCAGTCCTTTGTCCACCAACAACAGAGTTCTCCTTTTCTGAAAAAAAAAAAAAAAAANAAAAAAAAAAAAAAAACAAACAAAAAAAAAACTGTGCCTGAAAGACAAGAGAAAATATAATATAAACACACTGTGTGGCCAAAATGTCAAAAGCAGTTTCACCTTTTTAGTACAAAATATTTCATTTCCTGGCAGCTGACCCCCTATATTACATCATAAACACTGTGTGACCCCACCAGCGAAAACATGTGAAACTTGTCTTTTATGTGTCATTTATGCTAAAAAATTACAATAAAAACAAAGCTGAACTTACATGCTTTTTAAAGAGGGCTTATTGCACCCCTAAACACAAATTAAAATAGAGTTGCAACCAGTTTTGATAAACTATTATTTGCAAAACCATTTTCAATCGACAAAGTTCTCAAGGTCTTATTCTACTTTCTTTTAGCAAAGCCTAGTGACTGTAGTTTTGTTACCTCAGTGATCACACACATATGCAACTATTATGACACCATCATGTGGACAGGTTAGGTAATTTCAGTCTCAGTTCTGTAATACATCCCTGAATATCTCGTTTGATGTTGGGAATTGCATGATTTATAATGCACTCAGGCAACAAACAATCCAACAGATCTTTATTTAATTCCAATCACAGATAATACAAAATGGGATCAAGTCACAAAACCAAAAACTGGGTGTTGGACCTTTGCACAACATCACAACACATAAAAGCAAATCATAAAACTATAAAAGGAAAGTACATTCAGATTCTAAGGCACACACAAGTTAAATTCTCAATTTGATAGCCATAATATTCACGACTCTTGTCAGCACCCCTGTACACAGACCTTATATGAGAGTAATGCATCGGATTTTAAATGTAGATGGGCAAACAATGTGAGGACAGGTTTATATTACTACAGAAATTCATGTGCAGTACAACAATAATGTAAACAAATGAAGTCAGAGTGAAGAGAAGAAATAGATGGCAATCATAATCATGAGCTGTAAAGCCCTTTGAAACATTGTATATGATATTAGGCTATACATATAAACCTAACATAATACAGAGGGCCAAGCAATACACTTTCTACATGTAATGATTCTGCAATATCATTCACCTTCATCCATTGATGCATGTCTGTGTTCTGTGTGTATCTTATTTGTGTTAAGGCTAATAAAAATATAACACTTTAGGGGCTTCAGATGGCCTCAATGCTGTCCTGTGTCTGAGGGCTACCTGGTTTACCCTACCGGTAGCATAGCTTGCCTCAAATATTAAGCCATACAAGTCTACGTATAGACAGCCATTATAGTGAATTGGTAAATTTCTCATTAATCAGTCACATAATATAATATATGAAGTAAGAAATCTATTCATTATGCCACACATTTGAAAAAAAAAGCATACTTTCTGTAAATATCCAAATGCACAAAAAAAAATATTAGTGCTACCCAAAGCAGGGCTCTGGAATTGAGAGGTGACTCCTCTGTGTATCCCTTTACACATGGGAATTAAAAGAAATGTACTTTCAGATAGGAAGTCATTTAGGTGACTAGGGGACAGTCTTTCAGACATGAGCAGTAATCAACACACATACATAAGTAATCAACACACTCACACACAGACACATGGACATACACACACATACACACAGTATCTCTGAAATTCATCCAAACCTTCTAGCATGTCATCATATCCCTGAGTATACCTAACATACCGGCTCAATTTCACATATGTGAAAAAGCCCTGTTTTTTTTTTTTGTTTGTTTTTTTTTTCGTAGCAAAACAAGTCTACTTTTCTGATAAGATAAAAAAAAAAAAAGTATCACGCAGACCACAGGTAATAAAACAGTCTTGTTCTTAATAGTGAGCTTCTTTTTGGACAACAACACGACTAGGATAAAATTCACTGCATTTAAAAGCAACATCTGTGCATGTGCTCATACAAAGTGCTTTGGTTTTCAGTGAAAAACTACATATTCATTGTTTTGCTCAGAGCACCTTTTAGACATAAAATAACCTTAGCTCTAATATCTCCATTAAAAATTGACATTTTCAAAATGCACAGGTGTTACAAATGTCACAGAATATCTTCAACGATAACAAAACGATGTTAAAATTTTCCCATTTTGTAGCTCAGTCCAAAGTCCAAAGTGAGGTACACAGACATGATGTACATCAGTTTCCTAAGTAAAGCAATGCAAGGTACAAAAAGAAGCCTGTCCATTACTCTGTCTTCCCTTCGTGACCATAGGCTGCAACTCTGACCTCCCTGTGTTCTCCCAGCTGTTTGTGCCAGGTTTTGCTCTTCCGAATGGCAAATCGAACAATGTCAACCATGAACACCCAGGACAGAGCATACATGGCCACACCCCCACACTTGATAAAGAATCTGGGTCTCGGGGAAATCAGCTCACAGTACAACATTGTGCCTCCCACGAAGATTCTCATGAACACGAACAGCAGCACAAACAGAACATCCACAACGTTCCCCAGCAGTGTCTCGTAATGTCCTGTGTGTTTGAGGAACCAGCGTGCCTGCAGGAGGGGGTTGGTGATTTCACTGCCAAAGAGCACTGCGCAGGACTCAATGCCAGACTCCCCCAACCACAGAGTCAACAGGATTCCCAGGATGCTCATAGTGTGGTGGGCCAGCATAACAGGCCCTTCTGTGCGAAAGTACACACACCAGCCCATATCAAAAATGAAGTAGCCCAAACTCAGCACCATGGCACTTATCTGCAGAGGGGTGTTCTTAGTACCTGGAATTAATACAGTACATATACAGTTTTTTAGTTAGCAATTCTTGAGATTAGAAGAAAATTTATAACATATACTGTAGCAATTTTACAGCATATCACCATGAAAAAACAAGCTTTTACAATAACAGGAACGAGCATTTTTTGGGAATTTTGTGTGGTACAGAAAGTTAATTTTTAAGATAAGATACTTGGCTTACTAAAAGATTTATTCAAACTTTGTGAGTTGTTCCAACAGCAACTTTGGATCAATGTGGCCTGTAATAGCTGTGTCAAAATAAGGCAACATTCCACTCTTTCAAAACATGCTAAACAGTGTTGTCAGACTTACACAACCCCGTATTGAACTCACATTCACAACACTTTAAGATGTACTCTATTTCAGTAATAATGTTCAATAATAACTACATTAGCCCATATACTGTATATGAAATTACATTTTAAGAGCAGTGGGTAAAGATCCTACCTGGATAAGTGAAAGGCCAGGGTCCATCCACATAGCCTATGTATGCAGTGATACAGACTACTAAGATGCCATGTAACAGGGTGACAAGACGACAGTTCCACTCGTAGCCCCGGGACCCATTAATATTACACAAGAAAAAGTACAGCGAGACCCAACTGAACAGGCAAAGAAGTGCGCAAACCACAAGCACTGCCATCCTGTCTTCTAAAGAAAAAAGAAACAGGGAAATAAGTAGTAAAGCCAAACATTCAAACAACTTGTCGGTTGTCATCAAGGCAACTTTGTAAAAAAAAAAAAAAAAAAANAAAAAAAAAAAAAAAAATACATGGAGGTGCATCAAGTTCTGTCACTGACATCAGTTACAGTAGAAAGAAACAGAATTACCATCCAGAGACTTGGACTGTGAAATCCTTTGTAAGTGGCCAACAATTAGCCTTTGCTTGAACTATAATAGCACTATGGTTGGTAGGCTGAGGGGCCAGTGGGGTGAGGGGGACGTCTCTTCTGCTCCTGTGACGTTTGTACAAGGAGATGAGACCATACAGATGGGAAGATCCACCCTCAGTGGCAAAAGGGACACTTTATCCTCACAAACTTCAGGCAGCTTCAAAACTAGAGGAGAGGTTAAAGTTTCCTCAGCAGTTAGTAAATGCCATGTATCCGCTGAAAACTCTGTATCTATGATGATGGTGATGNAGTTTCCTCAGCAGTTAGTAAATGCCATGTATCCGCTGAAAACTCTGTATCTATGATGATGGTGATGGTGATGATGATGATGATGATGATGATTTTTAGTCAGGTCAAGTAGATTTATTATCATTTAATACAATACACAGTATAAAAGTTAACACAATTACATTTCTTCAGTGCTACAGTGGATGTAAAAGTACAAGAATATTTAAGGACAATAAAAAACGGTTCAAGCTAAAACACAGTGAAAACAATATGATAATAAATACTGAGGTGTATGATACAGTTCCGGAGTCATAAAGAAATCATACTGTAGCTTGTGTATAGACAGATTAGCTGTTGTGTGCAGCAGAATTAAAAATGACAAAGATTGCATGCATTATGAAATTAAGTCCTCAGCAATAATTAATGCAAAATGTAAATGATGAATGAGAGACTGCGTAGTTGTTTATGAAATGACTGATTCAATTAGCTTTTAAACATAATTGCACAAACCCATCAGAGGAAAGGGGTACGGGGATGCTAGTTGCTAGTTGGCTGTTATTCGGATGTCGTATTTAATCTCTTTGTAAACTCGCAAAAAAGCTAGCTACATGGAGGGTAAACTGAGTATTGCAGGAGGACGCTTGATTCAGCTAACTAGCGGCTAAAAAGGCTAACGTTAACGAAATGCTGTAAGAAAGCATTACCTCAGTGACGCAAACGTGACTGACTCATCATGTATATCCCGGACGAATTTTGCCCCGTGGCAGCATATTCTTAGACGAAAAACTATTTATTTTTTGCTTTTGTTACCCCTTTATCCGAGCTCCGCCGGTGGCAGCAACAGCGTCCCTCAGCATCCCTTTATTCCTGTTCCTCCGTTAACTCGCTATGTAAGGGAAATATGGTAGTTATTCGTGTTAGGGTAAGAACGTCCTAATTTTAATAGCTTATACTAAATTATAATTTCAGTCTTGTTTAATATTAAAGAAAATAGTTCACAAAAAGCCGATTTCCATCCTTCTAGATGTCTTTCATTTCAATGGAAGGTTGGATCGTCATCATTTTTTTTTTTTTTTAAGTGGCGACACCTTGTGGTCAAAAATACAAACTACCATACGAGTCAAGTAGATGAACAAACTGGAAGCTCTGGTGTTACGTAGTTTAGTTAATAGACTATACCACATTGCCAATTATTTGACCTTTTTTTTTTAAAATCCTTTTACTGTTTTTGGTTTGACCTTTTTACTGATTTTTTTTTGTAATTTTTTTTTTTTTTTTTTTTACCTAGGCTGTGCAGCTTTGAACTATTTTTGTTTGAATGTATTCACCGTTGTTATTTGTACACCTTGATTTCATTGTTTCACACTCTATTTGTCACTTCTACACTCAAGTGTATTTCACTTGCCCTCCAGTGGGCATCGATCCGATGCCATTTTGTCCAAGCACGACTTCGAAGTTTGTGTGTTATTCCACTTGGCCATCTTCAGCGCTGGTGAACCTACATGACCAGAGAGAGCAAGAAGAGAAACTGCCAGACAAACCTGAAGGAAACTCACCTAAAAATAGTCACAATTCAAATGTTGATACAAATCTGTTACAGTTTGCTATTGAATGAAGGTGAAAGTTTCCAAAGCCTTGACACAATATCTTTATCTTCACATAGGACCAATGAAATATCACACTGCCATTTTATCTGTATATACAGTGCAAATAAAAACTTTATTGAAACAATTTATGTAAAACAACTCTTAAATGGTACATTAGGTAATTGCTTCATTTTCAGCTTATGGCAAGTTTTAACAACATATTCAAACTCTTTCATAGAAAAAATACATTTAACAACTCTACAATTTCAAAGATATGGAAATGTTAAGGCACTTAATCACCAGAAAAGGCCACAGTTTAAAATGGTTCACTTATTTGGTTCTTAGTTAGCAGAACATACAAACACACACAATAAAAAATGAACAGTGATATGGCAGTAAGAACTGAAATTAAAAGAGAGGTAAGACTGGTTGAAAATTCTATTTTTAACTACTGCTTTACAGACATTCTGAAACACAAATGAGATTTGGTCCCCATGTTCAAGAAGCACCCCTTGAATTCTAAATTGTAAATGATTAAAGATTTGAGATGCTTGACTTATACATATGTAACTGCTGAAATGTACAAACACTAAGATTTCTGGCATTAGAACAAAAGAATTTGAAGCACTATAACCAGAAGGTGGCAGTATAGCTTATTAAAAAAGAGCATGCTGAAAATTATGTGTCCCAACATGAAAAACCAACATAATGAAAAGCCTGGTTTTAGAACCTGCACCCTACACAATTCTTTTGACAGTATTTTCTTTGCAAATGATGACTTTGGTTTATTTGACACTTTAAAACAGTCTGTGAGAATGGAGCAGGGGCACAGGGCCTCTCCCATGGGTAGTGGTGGGGAGAAGCAGAGCTGTAACTGTCCTTTTAAAGAGGACAATGAACTGTTTAGTACTCCACACAACCTCTACACAACTGTGGAAAACTAACAAAGCACTATGGCTTATGGTTGGGACAAGATTAAAGGCACAATTTGTGACCCAAATGTAAACAAAAGTGTTTTTCCAAAAATCAAAATGCAAAATTGAACCCTGCTGTCATTCTTAACTTGACTGAAAGTTGTTTTTTTTTAATATGCAAATTAACAGCAGACAACAAGTAAATTTAGATTTGTAATGTTTTCTCAAACTGCAAAGGGTTTCTTTTATATTATTGTATTGTAAAATGTTGGCAAACCTTGAGTAATACTGGCCTACATTTTGAACTATTGTTGGTTGAGATACACACAAAATACCTTCTAAATCCAAACTTTTCTTATGTGTATGAATATGCCTCAAAAATGGTAAAGAAATGATTAATTTTGGCTTCAATGTTCAAATCGCAGGTATTACACAGGTTAAAATGTTTTGAAATGTTTCTGAACATTTCTAGTATTGATGGTGTGTAGTTTAGGCATGATTTAAAGAGCGTGTTTAATGCAAAAAAGGAAAATAACTCAAGGGACAGCTTTTCAACAAAAAGATACAAAAATAATTATCCAGAATCTAATTTTGCAACCTAAATAAATAAAGCCAGCAACAGGGAAACATTTTCCTTGCCAGCCAACTTGCATTGTTATAAACAGGACAGCGGTTGGCTAAGGAGACACTTTTCACAGAGCTATCATTTTATACTGATAGATAAGAAAAATCCATCCAAATTTTCCTTCAGCAGGATGGAGATTATGTTCCCATGACTCCTTTCATCAGAATGGGACTCTGTTGTTCCTCTGCTGTTGTCTAACTGACCAGAAATGATGCACTGTCGAGCATAAAGTACCTTGACTTAGAGGTTTTTGTTGTTTTGTTTTTTTTAATGTCCTTTGCTCAAATAATTTCTCAAAAAAGGCACTACAGTAACAGCTTCTTAACGAGTCATAGTAAAATTGTAATTTTATCATTTTTCCTAAAAAGCTTCTGAAGTCACTGGATCTTCTTGGAACATATCCTGTGTAAGTAGTGTATCTCTCCTTCCATAAAGGGTTTGGTCTCATTTGGATCCTGCATTTATTTATTTCAGCCATGACATTTGGATCTCTTGGCTTCCCTCCTTGAGACAGCTTCGCTTGCATCATAAAAAAGCAAGGTCCTGTCACTGTATTCACTTTGAACAGCTGGGTGGAGAAGCATTAGGTTGGCTGGGAAAAAATTGATTTCTCTTAACCATCCAGAAAAATGCTAAGTCTCCTCATCCCATAGACAGAGCTGTTTTTGGGGAACATAGTAGGTGAAATGGTAGCCTTTGCTGCAGCTTTTTATGCCACACTTGTAGGTGGAGCCTTTGCCGATATTCTCCCGGCTTCGGCAGTACTTTAGCAGACAAGGGTACCACTCTAGGCGTAGGCTATATGTGCAGAGGCATGGCTGCCACAAGTCCTTTGTAGAATGACAGGCCTGAAAGCTTGGAACCTCTCCTGTCTGTGGCAGGACCTCAAATATGGAGCCTTCTGCCCCTGTAACATCATAGAACGGGAACATAAATGTCAGAGGTTGTAATAGTAAAGACAAAAGCAATTTATGTTTACAGTTGTGCTAAAGGATTCCCTTTCTGATTTAACTCAATTAAATACTGTATTGAGCTGGAGAGACAGCAAAGACAGAGGATAAGAGGAGAGACTGAGCAGTAAAAGTGGGACTTTGTTATGCAAAGAAGATGCTACTGTGATTCCCTCCATAGATAATGGTGAGAGTGCTCGGTGAACTATGACCATCAACATTGTTTCCTCTATAACATTGCTGTCATACAGATTCACCTCACTCTGGATAATTTGGACTTCATTGCTATTAAGATGCTGGGTTCCTGCACAAACCATTTACAAACAAACCAAAAAAACAAAAAAAAAAAAAAANAAAAAAAAAAAAAAACATACTATAGGTTTTCTGTTTAGGAAAAAATGTGAGTAGCACAAAACTATTTTGGAAATTTACCAGTTTAGAAATGTAATATGGAAATATCTAAAGAATGTGGAGGCAAATAGACAAACAGGAGGGAAATAGATAGGATGAACAGCAATAGAGTCTTATCAAGAAAAATTCTGGAGATAACACTTGAAGTCATATCACTAAAATGAAGTGGAAAGAGGTGTCTGGGCAATAGAAATAGGAAAGAGTGAGTGTGTTAGAGAGATAAAGAATGGTCCTGTAGAGATAATAGTTACTTTAAGTAGCAACTTAAAGTCTCTGTTAAGAGAATTAGGGAAGGGAGGGGTGAGAGAGGGAAGACAAAGAGGGAACAGAGCTTTTACAGACATGATTTTTGCTTAAACTACCACCAGAAATGATGTTAGTTACAACAACAGAGAAAGCTGGGATGACCCCCTGACCTTTCTCTAGCCAGTGTTTGACATCGGCCTCTCTGGTGTAAATGGCTTCATGGGCCTCACTGCACATGTTGTGTATGTGTGAGCTGAGCTGCCATGCCCGACTTAGATTGACGGCCACGCTCATGCTCAGCTGCTCCAGTCCTCTCCGCTCTTCTGCCAAGCGAATGGCCTGAGGATTTTTCTGAGCAGACAACACAATGATCAGTGTACACACACCCCCAGGCCCTCACACCAAGTTTTCATAAATGCTTCCTTTTGTCCAAATTTTTCAGTTGCCATGTCATACCTGCCTGAGTCGAGCCATGGACTCACTGGGGATGATCTCATTGCGGTTGAGGCGAGAGATGAAGCATAAGGCCTGGTACTGGTTCTGTCCTCTTTCCAGCTCACCCAGGATTAGCGCACGGAATATTTTCACGTCCTGCCAGACACAAATAAGTAGGGATGAATGGCTAAATGGATAAACAGATGATTCCAAGAAGGCAGTGAAATGGATGAAGCAAAGTTATATTAACTTTTAGTTTATTTTAACAGGCTCATTCAGATTAGTACAAATATTCTTTCCATTTGTGTACTTAAGGCAGCACTTTTCCAGACACTCAAAGTAATTTAATATGTGGAATTTAAAGATGTTCAAATAAATGACTACAAAAAGCCAAGAGGGGTTTATTTTCACTGCACCAACAGTGCCGCATCTGACAGTTTGTTGATCATTTTAATTGTCTGTAGGCCTATGTAGTCTTGCTATATTCGTGCTCTGGTTTTTGATGTTAAAGTAAGGCTTTGGGTCTTTTGCTTTACAAACTTATCAGTGTTTCTCACATGCTGTAAAAGTTAAAAACTTTTTCCAAGGTTATATGTGAAACTGTGGAAGTAGAAAATGGTGACAGTGGAGAATTCACCTAAAAAAACAAAACAAAAAAAAACTTGTTGCTGTTGGCAAGCGTGCAACAGATCTGGCGCCAGCCCCAAGGCCATAAAGAGTTCTGTGAGTGGACATGCAAAGCATGATGGGAAGCTCCATCCATGGGGAGAGCAGAGCAACAGACCTGTCTTCTTATTCATCACCCTCCCTCTCCCTTTTCTCTCTAGGCCTCACCCTCAAGACAGACACACAGTCCCAAACACCCCTCCTCCGCTTTTCACACACCCGTCTGAAGCACACAGGCTGCAGAGGAGTAACAGCTTCAAGGCTTTTACTCGCAGAGCAGGAGGCTCTCTGGGACAACTCAGATAAATAGGCTTGAGATAACCCTTTGTGTTTCCTTGAGTCTTAAGTTCTACTTCCTGTGTGCATAACTATACATGCTGACAAGAGATGAACCTTGCATGGTAAGTGGTCCAGTGTTTGGCAGTCTCCTTCTTCCTATGAAAAGTTACTGGCAGGCATACAACACAAGCATGGTTATTAGTACACAAGACACTCATGCAATAGTATTTGACCTTTGTAAAGCAAATTACCAAGCAAAGATTTATTTACGGCTGTACGTGATATTAGCCTCGGAGATTTCCCTCAAACATCTCTGCACAAAGACGCACGAAAAACAGTCAAACTAAATTACCTACCTCAGATGTTCCTTTAGTGTGACAGTAATGTAGTACTCTAGTTTTTTGTTTTTTTTTAAAGAACAAAGTCCAAATGATTAAAGCGTATGTCAAGAGGAGGCATGAATGTATCAAAGTGAGATGTAAGGGAGAAGGAGTGCAATGCCGACAGAGACGGACAAGAGTGTTATTTCCTTCAAATGCAGAGAAACACACAGAGGCCATGACTTCAGGACCTCCCGTATTGCAGACACATGGCACTGGAATACTATGTGTAGTGTATGTGTGTGTGCGTAGACAGAAAAAGAAAAAGAAGGGGGGTGGTTATTTGTGTCAGCCACATGGATTGCCCCAGGGTTCTCTGGGTAATTACAGAGAAGCTGGGTAACTCCACCAACTCTGCTTCTTTAAAACCTACTCAGTACTACACTGTAGACACCGATATTTCCTCCTGCACTGTGTGTTGTATGTGTGTGTGTGTGTTTGCAGACATGTAGTGTAGGCATGTGTGTCCAGATTAATGATTCTCCAACTCTACTGAAGAGTTCTCGGATAGAGGACAACAGGGCAAGGGGAAGACATCAGGGTTTGCAGCAACAATGTTTGCTGATGCATCTTAGGACGTTTTCAAATATACATGGTTTAGTTCATTTCAGTCAGACTAGGGTTAATTTACCACCTTAGTAAGGTTTGTCTGGGCAGGTCTAAACAGAGAAATGGCATCAAAACAGACCAAACCGTATCAATGGCAGCTTGAGAAGATGGTATCTGTCCCAAATGAACTCTGGAGCAGTTCTTTTGTGGTGTGAATATGTTCTGAACCAACTGCAAAGAAATCTATTGATTGCTCTAGAACAAGGGTGGTGAACCCGCAGCTTTTTAGCCACATGTGGCTTCAGACCCGGTTCAGTGCGGCTCCTATTGCCCCCCCACCCCCGTCAACAACTTTGATAGTCGGTACGATTATCACTACCCCCATCACACTCCATAACAAGGCAAAACCAAACCAAATGCCTGAGTCCCAGTTTGTGGAGTAATAGGGTTTTATTTTTGGCTCTCCGAGTCTCGGGAGTTCGCAACCTCTGATCTAGAACCAGATAGAACTAAGTGTGCATGGTTAACATTAAATAAACTACCTCTTTGTGCTGTGAAACAATCATAATACACCAACCTAACACATCTTCTGATTAACATGTTGAAAGTTAGCATGTTGTGAGGGCTCAATACGTGCACCACTCTCCTGTTCTGCCATTAAAAGGCAGTAAGTCTTCTTCTCATAATGTGAAGCAATGTGGTTCTCAAGTTTATTCAGATTCAACATTCTGCTGACTACGACTAATTTGTTACGATCAAATTTGTTGCTGTGTGAGATACATGATATTTAGTTATCCCAGCATAGTAAACTTCTTCCTGTTTTGATTTTCTCAGTCCCTCCCCTGGAGATGTCTGACCAATGACAAAGCGAGTGTTCTCACATGACCTTTGCTGATTCATTTTGGTTTGCTTTGGATTTTATTTTTTTTTCAGTGTTAATCCAAACAGAACCAAAGGGGTAAATTCAACATTATAGCAATTTAGTCCCTGATTTGGACCAGAGCAAATGAACTACAGGTCTGACAACAGCATTGATGGCAGAAATGTGTAGCAATGAGCCCATGTACTGTAACATGTGGATCTCCAGCCAACAGTTTATGGAAATGAAGGGGTAATCGTGGCCTTATAAAATGGTAATATCTAACCAGTGTTTATGCTGTAGGTTTAAGTGCTGTTAAGATAATAAACAGTTTGGCTTCTAAAAGCAAACAGAGAAATAACAATGACATCATCCGCCCTGTAAATATCCAGACAGAAAGAATATGATTCAGCTGTTTGTTTGGACTAGACTAGACTTCTGCCTGCCTGAAGCCAGCACCGGCCCAAAAACACACACACACACACGCACGCGTGCACTGACACACACACAATAGGGAAAAGACAGCAAATGACAGAAAAGTTGAGAGGTACTACACACTAATGATTAAAGATTATACACCTGTTCTAATGATGACAGGGAGTATGCAAACACCAAGTGAGAGTGAGTACTGAGCGTAACTGATCAAACCATAGTTATCCTTTTAAAATCTGTCAACTGGGTTGTAGTCAGCGTATTATGCAGACCACCGATGAGGAAAGACACCAATATGATAACTTTGATACAGGATCACACAAATATGATTGAGGCAGGTGCCAAATCTGGAGGTATATGAGGATGTGATGGGTGGTGCAGCTCAACACACTGGTTCCTACGCTATGGATAGAAATAAAGATCTGTCAATGGCTGTCTATATCCCAGAGTAGCATACAATGGACAACATTTATGTGGAAAAAGTTAATAGTAATTTGGCTTCAGAATGTCATATTTAAATAAACTTGCTCCAGCCTTGAAAATGAAAAGCGAGGTTATTTAAATTCACGACTACTTCATGACGATGCAAAGCCTATGTCAGGAGAATGAGTCATCCTGTAAAAGTACATTTCCACAGAAGTACATAAAATTAAAGGTTTGCAGACCAGCATTTCGAGAAAATCATCAGGTACAGACATTAAGAATTAAAAAGAGTGACATTTTCCCATCTTAAAAAAGACGGATAATACCATAATCAAAGGACAGCGTAGCCTTGAGTTTTTCCCCACCAGAGCTGTGTAAATGTCAGCACAGCTATAAATAATCCACGCTAATGCAGATTCCTTAGCATTGCTCCACGACACCAGGGACTTAGTTCATTTGGAGACAAACTACCACTGGCCAACAGCCAAACACAAGACTGTATTCATGCAAACCGACTAGTGGGTCATACTAAGACCTGCTTAACAGGAGAGAGGCAGGGGTCCATTTCATTGGTGGTTACCTTCGGAGAGCCAGATTATTTAAGAGGTGCACAAAAGCCTATTCAGACACTCACAGGGTGCCATTTACAGCGAACATTCTCCGTCACTGTAGCAGTTACCCTGTTAGCCAACAGGTTCTCACAGAGCATATAGTTGGTTTACTGGCTGTGAAAATCATGTATATGAAGTCATAATATTTGAGCCCCTTTTGAAAGAAAAATTAAGTCATTTTCTAGCAGGGTTGCGTAGTGAAGTGCAGTTTAGCTGTCTCATGACATAAGTTTTGTAAAACATCGACATCTCACAGTGGAAGTGATATTAACTGTGCCAGCTCACACTTGCATGGATGGACACATGCACACACTTGCACATGTACACAAATACAAGTAGAGTGAGCTGTTAGCTGTCCCCTGGCCATGAGGTTCTTCCTGTTTTCGAGTGCCTGCTAAGACCCTGTCTGTTGATAAGGCTGATGGCTGGCTGGGGAGACTGTTGGTCAGTCACATTCTGATGAGTCATTTGGGATCACTGTTGGTCTATGTGAGTATTTAAAGGGGTCTAAAATATAATATCTTTATAATTAGCGTAGGTGCTCAGATCTGGAACCAAAATATTCTGAATTATTAAAACAACTAATCAAAAAAATATATCTCTTTCAGAGTAATTAGACACAGTAAAATTCTAAATCAAAGCATAGCGATTTTGCATAGTAACACCAATCTACATGAGACAACATAACTCATCAAGTAGCATTAAAAAGTGGTATTTGACCCATTTGGCTTCTATCAGCAGAAGAATAACTGATGAAATCTATAGTTTTGAATACATGTAGCCAAGCTGAATGCCCCCTATTCTGCTATGAAAACACCATGAGGATTTACCATGTGTTCGGGAAGATATTTGCCATGGTGCACACAGGTGTAGCAGGGATTAAAGATCAGGTTGGGAGACGGGGGGTGGGGGGAGAGAAAGGGTGAGACACAAACAAAAGGAGCAGAAGAAAAAGCTGCTGTGCTGGGAAATGCTTGAGTTGAGGCTAATTACAGAGGCTCCAGAGGCAGGAATGTGGAGTCACATTTAGGCCTGGTCACACCTGGGTGTCCAACGAGCGAGCCAATTAGTAAACAGTGGCAGTGAATGGGCAGTAAAAACACTGGGGGCCATTGAATGAAAGGTGTTTCCCCTGGCTGTTTCTCTTGATAGCAATGGGAGGTAGCTTGCTTTCCAAAGTGCTGGAGAATTAGAGTTGTACTATCAACTGCTGCATATGAACTCAATAAAAAAGTCTTTAAAAACATGTGCAAGCCACCATGATGGATCTATTCATTCACACAGAATCTGGATGCAATTATCCTAATACCCCAACTGTTTTTGGATACTTTGCATTCAGGAAATGAGAGAGAGACAAACAGTGAGCGCTAACAGGGAAGGAAATGAGGCAGATAGATAAGGAATAAACAATAGAGATGACTGCAACCTCATTCAGCCTGAAACTATTGTTTCTCAGCTTTCATATCCTGTTGCACTAGACCTAATTTCACAGTGTTTCACAGTGTTCTATGGCAAGCCATTCAAAAATAATGGCAATATTTTCTATATGCTATTTTTTTTACTCTAATGAAAAGATTGTAATTAAAATGGGTGTACATATAAATGCATAGATTTGCATATTTTATAGTAAACTTGTCTTTACCAAGGCCTGGCATTTAAGTAGCCTTAAACAAACTGAATTTAACAAAGTTGTGTTCCAGAACAAAATTGTCAGAAAACAAGGTTTCAAAGTAATTAGACACGGTAAAATTATTTGATGTTTTTTCCCACATTTTAGAAATAAGTTCTTGTGCTTTTGTGAGCTGAAAAATGACCAGATTATCATTCAAATACAAAGTAAATAAGTCAGTTTTACAGGAAAATAATACCTGCACCCATCCACAGCCTCATGCTGGTTCCTGCAATATTCTTTGGAACAGCCTTGAGTTATTGTCTCTCCTTTGCAGCCCATCCTTTCTTCTTTTACAGAACTGATTTGATAGAAAGGGTATTTCATCGCTTCAAATGTGACAAAGTGGCAATTATATGACCAGATAAATGTGATGTAATGCAATAGCATCTCAGGTGTGGACCTTGCACATTTAGCACTGGAATTGATTGAGCTGTCATAAGGGTAACACAGTGAAGAGAAACACATCAAATAAATCTGATGGAAACAGAAATGAGCCAACCAAAATAATACAGTCAGAATTTTGACAAATGGATATTTGAGAACAGCATGGCTTACAGAAGCTTTGGCAGACTAAACCCCTCTGCTAGTGTTTTTGACAGTTGTAATCTTAAAACTTCAAAAATAGTCACAAACTATCATAACTATGCTCAGGAAAAGCCACAACTACTGACTTCTGGTTAATCAAAGACAGCTACTACAGCACCAATGCCCCTGACTATATGACTGCATGGAAAAGAAAAACTTATAAAGGTGGGTGTTCACACTCTCTTTGATAGCTCTGGTTTCTGTCTCCTTGGAAGATACTGTGGGAACGAGAAGCTTTTTCTTAATCAGCAGTACTACAGAGCAACATCTGGCCTGCTGGTGGAACTGGGATAAAGAATAAAGACATCAACAGGGGCTGAGAGGCCATGAGAGGCCAAAGGGGACTCATGAGAGGCCATGAAGGGGCCACAACAAGGCCATAGAAGATGCTTTTCTCCTGGGACTCAGAGTCAGCATGGAACAAAGGATGCCTAGGAGAAAGAGCTCTTAAGAGCACGAGTTCATCTTTAAAAAGGTCGGCTGGCTGCACACATTGCAAACAATTCTTCTACAAAGCAAGATGAATGATGGAGAAACAGAAGTGATACAACACATCCACCAAGTCCTAAATTACTTAAAGTATAAAGTATAATCTGTAACACATGCTACAAAACACCAGGGCCTTCATTTATTTAATCTCCAAGTCACAAAGATTGTTTTATCATGAGACACAATTAAGAGTGCAGTTCCTGTGATCAACACACCTTATTTTATTATGCAACACCTTGGCTATCTGTGAGTTCATCTTTCCCACATGGAGAGGAGCCATATCATGTATAGGCATGAGAATGAATGAAGGCCTTCCAAGGTACAGATCAACTTAAATTAAAAGTCTGAATCATTGAGGATTTATTAGGGCTCAGAATGTGTATTGAAGTTCGCTCAGTGTGGGCAAATATATCACTTGGATGGCTTCCATGGCTGTTGGTGCCTTACAGATGTCACATGAACACAAAAATAGAGGGGGAGCCTCATTTTTCCCAGTGTTCTAGCGTGTCCTGATCAGTGTCTGGAACTATAACATTTCCTGGAATAGGTGACACTTACCTGTAAAAAAGACTTTGCAAGTTTGTGCAAGTGACAAAGTGGGATGGTGTTTCAGGGTTGGGCTCAGGTAAGGTGTGCCAGAGAACATAAAAAGTAAAGCATGAAATGTGGTGACTGCACTGATGTGGAGTGGATATACCTGCAAGCAGAAAAAAAACTAAGCAATAGTTCCTTTTCTTTACAGTGATTTCCCACAAATATAAAAGAACATAATGGCTGCCAACAAGCCACCCACCCACACACCAGAGACTACTTTGCCTGATAGATAAGAGAAGGCACAATCCAAGACTGTTTTAATGGATGTTACATGAAGGTTGTGAGGAAACTAGAAATGGACAGCTGCCAAAGTATCACAGATACTGTATATCCCAAAGGGAGCACACACAGAAAGACCAACCAACCTGATTCCCCACCCCCCACTCTTCTTTTTACATAGCAAATGTGGGTGTGTGAAATCTTCAATCCATTCTGAGCAAGCTTACTGCTGGCTGTATTCATAAAGCCTCCCAAGTGTAGAGAACTGACCTGGAGGCAAAATGGCCCCTAGCTCAAACACAATCTAGTTTATACAGACGGAATGAGAATTGACAAAATGGCTAATATGCCTATTCACACCACAGTGCCATTCTTTACCAAATCTCGAGTCATTTAACACGACGGTGTGAGGCTGAGTATCAAGGTAGCTTCCCAACATCTGTTGCTCACTTGATCACAGCATGGGGGTTGGTGCCAGGGGAGCACAAATCAATATACTACACGCTATACTCTGTACTGTGATTAAGGCAAAAATGCAAGTAAGACAGAGCTAACAGGATTCTATGATTCACCAAATATACATTTGCTTAAAGGACTGTACCAGTGATTTTTCATATTTGAGCCCAATAAATACTACCAGCATACACATTACATTACTGTCGACCATTTTCCAAACATAAAATCGTATTGTAGTTTTTGTGTTATCTTGCCAAATCCCTTAATCTTTAAAAATCAAATGTTCAGGTGATACATCCACCTTAAAATTTAATTTTTCACCTGCTAATACTTATGCATGATTGTAGAAGGTATGGTCATTTTAATTTCAAGGTAAAAGCAGTCTTTTCTTGGGACTATATTCCCTGGCAGAGATATACATTTTCTTCTGTGTAGCACTGTGTTGGATTGGTTAAATGAAGTAACTTCAACAAAAAATGTAATAGATGTCTTGTTTGCTGTGATGGATTACTTATCTTAAGCACATTTCAAGTCTCTAAAAGTTGATTTTTTATAGCATACGGGAATGAACTGAAACCAGTGGCCATCTGGAAGGTTTTTTAATTTTTATTTTTTAATTTATCGCTCTAGTAGTATGTTTTGGGAAATGGAAGTTTGTGATGTAAGGTGTTTTGAATTGTATTCACTGGGTTCAAACACACAAAATCACCAGTATGCTCCTTTTTGCCTAATCTAGGTGTTTGTTACTCTATGTAAGCTTATAAAGTGAACCTTTTGGGCTAACTCTGGCTCATTTACAGTTTTCTGTTTTACTGTTGATCAATGTGCATTGTACCTGACAAATCAACTAATAAATGAAATGAAAATGATTTATGTCAATTTATGACAGATATCAATCTAAGTATGGTGTTTGCAGTTTGGAAAAAAAATGTGTTTATTTCCTTATAATGTTGCCTTTTAATGTGCATGTAAACATACAATGATGCAGAGATGCAAAAATACATCTTTTTTTCCCACGCTGGTCTACATCTATGCAAAACTTTTCAAAAATCTTCTCCAAAGTGGATGGATTTGAAACTGTCGGTCTTACATTGGATGAAAATAATGAGGCTTTTCAAAAATGATAATGTATGTTTGACGTGAACTATTACAAATCTGCTGCATCCAGTGGCCTCTGCACGCCCCAAAGAAGAGATTCAAGCATTTTTCCATATAGCTGGTATTTCAAAGAGGATAGCGAAGTTCTAAAGCACTAGTTGAGAATGCCAGCATGGATGGAAAATGTCATAGCACAAACAGCCTTTTCGTACTGTAGCTTTCTCCATTAGTATGGACATCGCCCATGGTAGAGAGACATAATCCTCTTTGAAAAAAAAAAAAAAAAAANAAAAAAAAAAAAAAAAAGACCAGATTTGTACACAAAAGGCTGATGAGTCATTGTAGAGCCAAGGCGCATGTAACCATAGATGTACCAAGATGTGTTTCAATGCATCTCAGAAGGTAAAACAGCTTCATGTGTAAACTTCCTGTGAACATCTGGACATCTGACACAAAAGCACAAACTGATTTAGTGTTTCTGACAAAGTTTAGACATCTGGAAACACACTAAACAGCAATTTCTTAAACCTCTCAAATATGTGAGCCAACTCCCCTGGATTAAACTTCAAGATATGGTTTAAGTTGTGTTCAAGTCTTAGACTGTGTTTGATCATAATTTGCTACAGTCCTTGTTGAAGGAAAACAAGGACTGAAGTGGAATCTAACAAATGAATTTTGAGGAATCAGACACTCAAGGTTACAAAAGCATAACTGTGTTCAAACGTGTCTAGTTTTGCAACACTGATATTGAGTAAGTCATTGGAATATTACTAAACTGAAGACACATTGTTGAAACATGACAACATTGCGGCTGATTTATTGATTGAATATAAGATAAAATCAGAATATCATCAAAGTAAAGTTATTGTACTGGTATGTGATTTAAGGAAAAGTTTGGCCTTAACATATTGTTTTGTTTAGCATTTTAGCTAATTTGTAATCACAACATGATGTGTCTTCCAAAATGATAAAGGCACAGTAATTCAGTGGTTTCAGCCTCACGGACAAAGTTATCTTCATCAAATATTAAGATTTACTCAGAAACCACGACAAATGGGAAGGAAGAAGAATGTAGGATTTCAGTACCACAGATATCAAGGATTGATGCTCCAGGTGTTATTCAGATTATCATTTTGCTATGACTTCTACTCTGGCCTAATGGAAGATGAATAAACCAGAACCATCAGAGAAAAATTTCATATATTGTTTAGCCTGTTAACTCAGATATGCAGAACTAAAAAGATGACAAATGACATGAGGTAACACATACACTAAACCATATTATCTTTTCCATATGTGCACATACAGAATACTGTGGAAATCACACTATGACTCATTCTCACAGCGATCCATTGCTTGGATACGGATGACTAAACTTTCCTCACATCCAACAGATCACTCTGGCAGTGTGTCATGGCTTAAATATTCACCATTACATCTTGGCCATGTATCCACAAACTGCTGTCTGATCCTTTATCACAGAGTTCCCCTAGCAATAACCACAGTCACTGCTAAAATCTAAACTGATTATTAACTGTCCTTCCATAAAGAGTGACGAGATTTTTTTTTAAATCATGGACTTTACCTTACATTCACTCAATGACTGTTACAGAGAAAAAAGGAAAAGAACATAAACCTTTATAATTCCTACCAACATGTGGCTGTGGGGTTCGTCATAACCCTGCACTATTTTACGTCCCTGTTTAAACACTCTTCTTCCCACATGCGTGGACTGTAAATTCACTATGGCAGCTGGAAGTGACAGCTCATCCAACTTTCCATAAATCTTGGAGATACTGCAACAAGCTGGATGAAAACCACATGCAGGAGGAATGAGGAGAGAGCAGGAAGTAGTGGGAGAGAGGGAGAGAGAGAAAGAAAGAAACACAGAAAGTGGGGGTAGGGGAGACCTACAACTGGAACAGATAAATCAGGCAACGGAAAAGTAAAGTGATCTAAGAGGTACTATTTGCTTTATTCAAATAAACTGAATCATATGTGCATGCATACAGATGTGTGTGCATGCACATGTGCATACAACACAGGGTGCTTGCAAAACCAAGCAAAGGTTCCCTGCTAACAGATAAGTGTGTCTTTTTATATTGGTTTGTCACTGATGATTGGGGTTGACGGCCTCTTCTCTTTCAACTCTAAATTAGCTGTTTTGGTTAGTGAACCAGATGCACAGATCAAAAAGGTCAGACATGCCCACTTAATCCTGGTAAATCTCCCCCCTTCACATCTCGCCAGCATGTCAGCTTCCGTGTGACAGCAACCATCACAGGCACATGCCTTTGCTGCTGAGAGTTCTGCAGTTGTAGTTGTCCTGCAGTTCCCCTTCCAGGACTGACATTTCTGCATCTCTGAGCAGTTATTGTCAGAAGTGAAACAGTTTCGCCTTTCAAATCATTATGAATGCAAAGCTGGTGAGGAAAGGATACTTGATCTGCTCGTCTACTTTTAGAAGAATGCTAAATATGGCCACTGATGATGGCCTCTGGGCTGAGCTCATAAGTAACGGGGGTTTTAAGGTTATGGGGTCTGCGGGCATCCACATCTGAGGTGACAGAGCAGTGGTCTTGACCTCTGGAACATTCCCACTGAGATGGCAAAGGATGAATGCAACTCTGAGTTCTATTTGTATGTTTATGTGTGAGCTACAGTGTGTGCTCCAGGGATTTCAGCCTTTTGGGATATTTTACTTAAAGCTTCCAATCTGTAATCCTGTATCCATACCAAGAGGCAAACATTAGGCCATGGTTAAACATGTTCAGCTTTCAATGAAAAACAGAGTTGAGGCCCATTTCATGGTAAAATCAAAACAGAAAGGCCAGTCAATTTATCAAAGCAAAGTCAATCGTCTGTGCATTTCGTTAAAACTGGAGTTGTTGGGTTAGATTTTGTCTTAAAAGTGCCAAATTGGCAAATTGATGTTGTTATAACGTGTTTTAATTCATACTGGAAGGAAAGTAGTAATAAAGAGAGTTAATGAGAATATTTAGTGGACATCCTTAAAATGAAGCCAAAATGACACCCTTATTGTTTTTCTTAGGGACCTCCTGCACTGCTCATGGGGCCTCAGGTAGTCCCCAGCTTTCACTATGGAACACATCAGGAAAATGTGCTCAGTGATGGAAAATTCTGGTACAGGCAAATTTTACACTTATATGATCACCGCTCACCTGTTTGAAGTCAGCCACGAAAGTAATGAGAGTCCCATCTCCCTGTTTGAATTCGAGTGATATCGAGTCTTTTTCACTGTCCGCCTCCAAAACCTCGTCGGTGATGATCCCGTCAGAGAGCCGGACTCGGACCCGCAGCTCTGCGCCCAGTCCCAGTCTGACGAGCAGCACCAGAGCGCACGCACAGGTCAGGATCCGAACTAACGCCGGAGAGACGCGACTCGCAAACATCCCAGAAGACTCAAAACCGAACCAGACAGATCAAAAACTGTAGAGGACCTCCACGGGACAGCGTTCATATCCCCTGATTATTGTCTTGCATTTCGGAAAGTCTTTGCCTTCATATCCAGTGTAGGATACTTTACGCGTCTAAAATGCCTCTGCGATCCAGCACTTATAGACTTTCCGGATTGGTGATGGAAATTAGGCAACACCGAGAAGACAAACTCCCTCTGAATCTCTGCTTTTCACTTCTGGGAGCTTATTTCACTTCCATTGAAAGTCTTTCGCTCCGGCGTTGTTGATCGGATCATGCGCAGTTCACTTTCTCAGCACCACTGGCAATACTCGGATGATCGCACGTTGCTTTGCTTTGTGTTTCTATTCTCGGTTTTTTTTTTTCTTTTTCTGCAATTCAACAGTTCCCGTCACTTCCTATCCGTCGGTATCCCANCGGTTTTTTTTTTTCTTTTTCTGCAATTCAACAGTTCCCGTCACTTCCTATCCGTCGGTATCCCACAGCTCGCCTGGCCCCCAAACTTTCTGTTGTGTGAGTGAGAGAGTAGTAAACTCTTAAAGCCACACCACCCTCTCTAAACTTTACCCATCCCCCTAAGGCCTCATGTGATCCTGCTGCGCTCCAGCAAGCAGGCTGAGCTAATAATACCCCCCGACAATTATAACATAAGGTGTTATAAGGTGTTATTAGCTGTTNTGAGCTAATAATACCCCCCGACAATTATAACATAAGGTGTTATAAGGTGTTATTAGCTGTTTTACATCATAGATTTCTGGATGTTGTTCCCTTGTTGCCTGTCTTCTTGTGACGCACAGATAAATAAATAAAAAGCTGAATAAAATGTTACCTCAATTAGTGGGGAAGAAAAAGAACCACCAGACCAGTTGAACAAAAAAGTTCTGTTTGTGGAAATAGGTTTGTTGTTTTTTTTTTCATTGTATTACAGCACATCACTTTATTANAGTTCTGTTTGTGGAAATAGGTTTGTTGTTTTTTTTTTCATTGTATTACAGCACATCACTTTATTACCTCTGCCAAGGAAGTTGGTTTATTTGCATGTGTTTTGTTTTTCAATCAGGATTACTCAATCATAGCCCAGTTTTGATGGAATTTGGTGGTAGGGTGGGGCATAACCCAAGGAAGAACCCATTAAATTTTGTTATGAATCCAGATCCAAGAGGCAAATTCAGAAAACATTTTTTAAATGATTTCTTAACATTGTGAGATATGTTTATTTATTTATTTATTTTTGTCAAAAATATTACAAACAATCTCAATGAAAAAAAAATTGTCATATTTATCCTATTATAGACTGTCAATAGGCGCTGTTTGGGCCAGATTGGTTTTCACATTATTGCCTCAATATGATTTTGATGCATGAGATGCATCTGTGTCATAAATAGGCTATGTTGCACTGAAGGAGATTTAAGATTTCATTGTTATTCTACAACATGCCATAAATAAATGCACCAGTGTTGGATAAAGTCTGAGATGGCTGATGAATTCATAACCCAGAGCTCCTGGTTTATAAAATATTGCTCATATTGCAAATGTGTGAAATTTGGCCTATTATTGCAAGAATAAGCAAAACAATCTTTAGGCTAATGAAGGAAACAAAAAAGTAACCTTTTATTTTTTAATTAATCAGTAGATCGCTCTCACTTCAATAATAACCTTTTTATTACAAAACAATACAATTTGTGGAAGAATAAAGACATACTTTCTTTTGTAAGCTTAGTTTTTTGTTGTTGTTTTGTTTTGTTTTGTTTTTACATGCATTCTCTATGAGTCACTTGAATTCAGTTGTTACTTGTGATACCATCCTTCTGAAATAAATCTATCAGGTAATTATTACCTTCCATGAAAACATGTGGTTGATTCCCTGCTTCCCCCCACAGGAAAAAAAAATAAAATACAGCTCCTCCTTTATTCCCCTGACTCATGTTATTTAATTTTATGATGTCCTCGGGGAAAGAATGACAAATGTGAAGTGAGAGCTCCCACACAGAGGAAAGCCGCATATCTGAAGAAAGATCTCAGCACTTAATAAAAATACAGATTACACTCCACGTGTGTGTGTGTGTGTGTGTGTGTGTGTGTGTGTGTGTGTGTGGGTGTGGGTGTATGTGTGACATGTCAGTGTGGTGTCTGTGTTGCAAGTTTAATGTCTCTAAACCATCTGAGTAATTAACTCTTAACTCTGTTGCCTGATGTGCAGCCTTCTGGGTGGGCCTAGGCTCATGTTGGTGACCCCAACTGTGGCAGCTCTTGAGTGCTGCTGAGACCAAGTGTTGGTCGCTCCAGTGAAGGGGAAAACAAACACAGAGGCCATAAAGCAGAGCAAACACTTTTAGCTGGGTCTGGTAAACCAAACTGGGCCCTGGATCCTGATAGACTAGAGGCATGGAGGTCAGGCAAACACACCTCTTTGTGATGACGTTTCAGGGCTCAAGTATTCTCAGTCTACATCTCACTTAGAGATTTGGCAGTCAAATGACTGAAGACTAAATTTTTCTGTCGGTTTGGGCCAAGAATCATTATTTTAGGTGGAGAGATGTTTTAACAAGCATTTTATTAACTCAAGTGATTCTCTAAAGTTAAGAATATTAAACTTTCTATGCTCTCACCAAACACATAAAACACTCCTTCATACCCTTCACATTTATCCAAAAGCAACAACAGCAGTGGAGCTTCATTTAAAATCATGTGTTTCAGTATTGCAATTGCTCCTCTTCCTGACTTTCCACGCTGTAAACACAGCAGTCCAAAGTGCAGGAGCTCTGTGAGGCTCTTGGCAGGAACACACACAGATAGTCAGGCCACCAAGTAGTGTACAGAGGGTGTTTATGATTGACTCGCAGTTGTGTTGTATTGCAGTAATTGACACAGTGGCTAATGTATGAGTAACCACATCAGCACCTTACCTAATGGGCCTCTCAAATAAAACAAGAACCATGCTGTTGTTGAGTTATTTTTAAAACTCATAAGAAGTACCTGACTGTACTCCTGTTTTTTTTTTAATACCCATACAGTATTGAATGACAATAGAATAGAAATCATATAAAACATATGACAGCATAGTCTTGCAGAACTTTAATGCTTTCTCATTCTAACACAACTGCAGAGTTTCCCTCATCTAAACATCTCTAAGCTTAACAGCCATTTGCATTTCTTCAGTTATGAAATGATGGCAATTTACACCTTGCAGTTCTTTCTGTGCTCCTAAAAACAGAAATGATACATACACGTCTCTGTCAAGAAAAATATATCTGAACACATCAATAACCATGTTACTACACTTAGATCTTCATGAAGAAGACAGTGCTTACAGCTTTGCAATGAATTCATTACACTCAAAAAATTACTCTGGAAGCCAAAATCTGATTATGTAATACTCAATCACAACTGTACTATTGGAAAGCAGTAAGAAATTAGAACATTTACAATAAGAATGGAGTGTGATTAAATTTGTTATTCAGGTGACAGTTTATTGAGTGATTCATACCAGTCATGCCAAAAAAATATTCAAGTGTTGCAGGCTCACACTTTAACTGTTAGAACTATGAAGTATTTCCAACCTTTCACAATGGACAATTGTACTTATTTGTGGTGTATTCAGCTTTGTCTACAGCCATAGTGCTAATATTGCATTCCAGCCATGTGTTTATGTGTGTGTATGTGTGTGGACATGTACAAAGTTAACATAAAATGGTTGCTTTTGACAAGGGATTTGTGCCACCCAGACAGAGCTTTTCACCAAAACAGCAATTTATTTTTTTATTTTTTTTTTTACCAATGAATTGAGAGTAGATCTTTTGCATTATCATTAGTTATATCAGGTTATATAAAAAGCTGTGACATGGATGTTGAACATGTGACTTTGCTGGCACACTTTCCCTTCATTATAGCAGTTGAAAACTCAAGACAGAGAAAGGCAATGTTTGCTTTGTAGGCTGATCACATAATATACAGGCGGGTAACCCAGCCCCCCCTTAATACCCTTATTTATCCAGTGTAGCCCTGATATTTTCCTCTGTAATGATTTGCTTGGACAAAGCATCCAGAGGTAATCAGAGAGCCTCCAAAATTGTAGGATGGCAGACGGAATACTGCCAATGGAGGAGAGTCAAACTCTGTGGCTGATCTGTGGTTGCTGTCTCCTCCAGACAGATGTCAGAAGTGTGTGAGTATGTGTGCGTGTACGTATCTACACTTGAGCATGTATTTAAACAAGCCTTTCAGGAGCCAAAATCAAGCTGCTTTCCAGTCTTCCGATGATATTTTCACATCTGTCTTCCCCTTCTTTTCTTCCCTCTGTCTGCCTGCTTTGCCTTCAGTATGTTGGGGCAGCAGCCAGACACTCAGCATGTTCCTGCTGCAGGCTGACTGAGGGGATATTCACTTACATATGTGGGGGCTCTGGGGCCAGAGGAAGCCTTTTGGAGCAGAGGTTCACATGGAGGAAAGTTGGATGATGATGAGAGACTGGAAGGGAGAAGAGAAGAGAAGAGAAGAGAAGAGAAGAGAAGAGAAGAGAAGAGAAGAGAAGAGAACAGAACAGAAGGACATTCTGCTCATGATGATCGGCTAAAGACAACAAAGTCTGTATGTAGTGACAAAACTGTAGATCGTGTTGTTTCTGATGACTCTTACAGAGTCCCAAAGACTCATTATTAAGCAAAATTCCTTACTGAATGATTTGTAAGCAGCAGCTTTGTGATGGCCTGAACTTTCACCCATCCACCTTGGTATTTTGTATCCTACAAGTGGAAGTTGTACATTCAAAAGCCCAAAGTTTTCTCAAAATGCACAAAATTCATACTGTATTTCAGTGATTCTCAATCCTAGTTATTGCAAGCTAAAATACTGCATATTTTCATCTCTATCCACCTGTTAGGTCTTGATTGGCTAAACCAACCTGATTTAGCTAATCAGCTGCAGGACAGATGGAAAATATGGAGTGATGTTATACTTAGGACCAGGATTGAGAACCACTGTAGCTATGCTTATCTTGCTGGTGACAGTGACTGTATGTAGAATAGAATTGGCCTTTCAGAGTAAAATATCCCTGTATTGGAAAAAAAAAAAAAAAAAAAAAAAAAAAAAAAAAAACTTGAGAGGAGTAGACATGGTAGCAAGGAAGTTTTACACAATGTACACACCTAACTGTCAAACAGTACTTACTTTTTAATTAGAAAAATATTGTGCCTCCTCATCATGTTTTTTTTTTTTTTTTTTTTTTTGGACTTGCCAAACAATTTCACCATAAAAGATCAATTGGAATTGGAATATGTACTGTATGCATTTGTGTCACCTTCAAGCCTAGCTTTAGCTTTATCTCCAAGCACATGAAAGCTGTGTTTTGAAAGCCTTGACAATACTGCTGCTGTAGCTTTACATAATTGACCAAAGAGTAAAGGTGAAAGTTTGGGCCACCGTGAAGTTGTTGCCTAGAAGATGTTCAAAAAAGAAGTTTTCTTATTAAGAAGTTAACATTGCTGTCACTGTGACTCTGGAATGGCATATCAGAAACAATCCAATATCTTTTTAGGGCCAGTTTGTAGGTAAAGCAAATAAATTTGTACAGATAATAGATTGTTAATTGAATTAGCATTCTAGATCCAGTAAATAATTACTGATTTACTGTATGTTACATAAGCTCTATACAGTTTCAGATATTTGGATGCTATTTTGATGATATTTGGATTTATGTTATTTGAAACCATCACATTGTGCTGTGGGATTCCAATGTTTCTGTGTCATCAGATGTGGTACCACAGTTCCAAGGAAACCAGGATGCACCACAGCCCTAAATATTCCCCTTCAACTTGCCATCAATTACTGAACAATTCCATGGAAATTTCTATAAAGTTAATGCGAGAGGGAGAAAAAGGCTGAGCAACAGAGGGATACAGAAGGGGAAAATAGTCCTTTTGAATTGTAAAAATAAATAAACATGTTTGGGCTCATAGCTCTGAGCTTTAAACTCCACAGTGAGAATCTTTCCTGGCAGAGTCCCAGTCTAAGATGAAAGACAATCCCGCTTTAAACACAGAGGCAGGAACGTATCATTTATCTTTCCCCATTATGGGAGGTCAAAGCTGTTACGATCTAATAGCTGAGGTGGAGCTACTTCTCTCTTCCTCTAGAGAATACACAAAGACTTTTGTCACGAGCATTTACTGTATGTACTGTATGTGCTCATGGTAATTACAGAACAGAAGAAGCCGCTTGGCCCCATGCTAGCCCGTACACATCTGGCGAACCTTGATATATCCTTTATACAAAACATGAATACATTCGTCTTCCAGAAATGCTGGAATAAAATTTGCAGTCATAAAATGAATGAAAGCTGTTTTTGACTGTAAGGAAATTTCTGCAACAAAATGTGGATTTTCAAGGTGGCTGATGCTTGGCCAAGAATCCAGACAGCAACTCTCCCTCCATGAGACGTTGATTAAGGTCTTGGTTCTGAGGAAACACATGACTCACAAAACATCTGTCAGGGATACTGGAAAGATCTGTTCAGTATTCTGTTCATCAAATCTGCAAGCCTCTGGGGTTAAAGTAGTCACTCCTGCTAATTCACACAGGGAAAAAATTTAACAAGGTTGCTGGGAGTCATGGGGGGGTNGGGGATGGACTTGACACCTGACTTGAATTTTGAGGTGGGTATATCACCTAAACATTTTATTTTGAAAGATTAGGGGATTTCAAAAATAACAGGAAACCTAAAAAATAGACTTATGTTTTGGAATTGTTTGTCAGTAACATAACATAGGTATATTGGGCTCAAACATGTGTGATGGTCGGTATGGTCCTTTAAATACCACATATATGTGATTATTATTGGATGAATGTAAAATTTTATATATGTGTGTTTGTTAGGATGAGGTCAAATCAAATTAGGTCAGGCAGGCAGAAAACCAAACCAAGAAATATGACTTAGCTCTTGTGTTTGGATGTTTGGGTGCCATGTGTGCTTTGTCAGCAGAGAAAAATGCATGCCATCATGGATCACAAAATACCATATATCAACAAATCTTGAAAATATGAAGGGAGAATGCTGTGACATTTTAAGCTGAGTTAAATCCATATGTGGTTTAGGCAAATACAACAACTTCAAACGGGTCGGTCAATGGAGCCCAAAGAGCACAAACTCTCTCTCTCTCTCTCTCTCTCTCTCTCTCTCTCTCTCACCATGCTTCTCATTATGCTGCAAATGCTGTAAATGCTGGGTGAACTTTGACACGAATATTGTGCCAGTATCACCCTCACACTCACCACTCCTCTGCCAAATTATTGTGTACTTTTCCCATCTTATAAAGGGTTCCCTTTTTAAAGGTTAGTTGTGCCACTTTGAGAATGATGATGGCAGCTTTGTTTTGCTTTGCAACATTTTTTTTTCCCTCTAAATAAAAGTTGTTGATCTTAAGTTGTATTAACAACACAGCACTGAGCAGCCTGCATGTGAATTTGATGAAAAATATCAGCCATTTTGAGCCAACAACGCCAACCAGCAGAATCTATTATGCTGCAGTGAGTTTTGTGATGGACTGTTTACTTTTGATGGACTCTGTTGTGAATGTGACACAGCATGGACTCTAAACTGTCTACAAAGATAAAAAACAATGCCAACAAGGGCTGTTTATGAAAAATAACACAGAGCCAGTATAGTAATGTCATTTTATCTGCTTATGTGGTTGCTAATGTTAATATTGATAATAGAATTAACTGTTAATAATGGTGTTCACTTGCTGTGTTTGCAATACTACATACAATATTTGTAAAGCACTTCCTTTGATTGCATGGGGAACAATTCGTAGGAACACGGGACGGGACTGTAGGAACGCATGAAAACAAGGATTCTAAACCCTTTTTAAAACCCTTTCAATAACCAAAAGATACTTTGGAATCATATCAAAGAGTACTTTCTGCTCCCACTATAAAGATGAAGAGCTCAGAAAATCATAACATTAATAGTGATTTACATAAATCTGGGTATCTCTGAGATGACCAAATCAATTCCACTAAAGTATTTACTGAGGAAAAGACTTTATACTATAAAGTACTTTATGGTGGTGGCATTTTTATTTTTTATTTTTTGGTTGTACTTCATATGTCTGTCTGTCATTAGGGCTGCCTTTCTGTGCTAACAGGCCTGCTATTCATACAGATAAGAAGCCAGTGTAATTGCTGTGTGGCCTGACAGTCATGGCACTGCCGCTGATGTTCTGCCAGCACAATCAAGATGCCTGCGTCAGATTATCATGCTGTAAACAAACTGGTCTGGGCCCCTCTCTCTCTCAGTTCAATGCCAGACCTCTTTCATACTCTGGGATTGCCATCTCTGTCAGCTGCCTCACTGGATGAAATGGAATGGACTGAATGCATCTGGCAGAAAGGAATCAGATGATGAATAAAAACACAAATCCCACTCAAGCCGCAACCTAATGAACAGTTTTACTTAGCATATTTTTGTAATCATTATAATCTGATTATGTTTTTGAATCCAGACAATTTCTGCCTATCCTATCACAAAAAATATCACTAATGATGTCTCTTTTTGGAGTCCTGTAACTGGTAAATAGTGGAGTAAGAAGTAAGAGCAATGCATGACAAAAAGAAAAAAAAAAAAACAATCACTCTGACATGGCAACTAAAATTCTAGGTTGAAAAAGAAAATCATAAGATGGGGTCATGAACTTTGGGAGCCAAAAGAATGAGATTGCGAATACAAACAGAGTTTTCTGAATTTTCAGACCAGCTACAAGGGCGGTTGGGCCTTTAGGGATTTAAAGGATCCAGGTGAGGTGGTTTGGGCATTTCATTAGGAAGCCTCCTGGATGTCTCCCTTTGGAGGTTTTTCAGGCATGTCCAACTGGGAGGAGATTCCCTGGTACACCCAGAACACACTGGAGGGATTACAAATCCTGTCTGACCTGGGAATGCCACGGAATACCCAAGAGGAGCTGGAGAATATGGCTGGGGAGAGGGACATCTGGTCTACCTTGCTTGGCCAGCTGCCAACACGATCCAGTCCCAGATAAGCAGAAGAAAATGGATGGATGGATGATGTATTTTGTTGACAGGACATAAAGGACCTTTGCAACAATGTACAGTTTAAAGTTCAGCTCCTGTTGACTAAAACCAACAAGTTGAAGGCAAAGTGAGGGCAAACACAGCTGGTCAAACCATTTTCTAACATGATATGTCATCAGAGCTGAAGTTACTTCTGTCTTTACAGGGGGTTTGGCCTGCATGAGGGTGCTGAGAAAGAGAAGGAAACTAGATGATACTGGAATGAGGAAACTTGAGTTTCTGTGTTCATTGGAAATGAAATCTTTCAATATTTACTTAAACCAATGTTGCCTTTGATAGTGAAACACCATTGACCTGAAAAAGACTGAACTGGGTTGACGTGATATAATGATTCATGTCTAGTCATTGAGTGAACCATTTGTGTTTACACCATGAAGATTCATAGTGAGTACAGTTCTAATATATGTGAAATACCAAATTTATATTAATTTATAATGGCATTATAATGAATATACTATTTTGTCTAAGTGTGGGAGGTTTCTGTTTCTCACTTTATGCAGTCATATTCTTCTGACAGAACTATGTGGAGACATTAGATTTAAGACTTGTTTTATTAGGATGTAGCACAGGTGTCTCGCAGATCTGTGTATGGGTGTGTGAGGACTTCTTAGCTTATAAAATAAGTGTGGTAATTCAATATTTTACAAGTTGTGATATCAGGATGTTTTTCTGACATTTAAAATTTAAAAAAAAAAAAAGTGTTAATGATAAGCTATTTACAGAATTTGAAAGAAAAACAACACTGTTTGCTCCTCAGTTTACACTATTTGATACTGTTCTTTGTTTCCTCTGTCACTGAGTCTTTTGTCAGTGACACAAAAATGCCAGAATGTAGGGTTAGCTTTCACTTCTGACCTTTGACCCCTCACTATTCTTTGAGGAGATGTAACTGTCTTCAGTAAATCTAGCTTGGATCCTCACAGCCCAGTGGTCAAACAAGGAGGTGGGCATTCTTGTGAACGTGGAAGTCAGGGGAACAGCACATCCACGATGATTTAGCTGCCTCTCCCATAAGCATGCCTTTGTCTGAGTGTGTGTGTGTGTGTGTGTGTGTGTGTGTGTGTGTGTGTGTGCACTCACATGAAACAGTTCCTGGCCATGCTGAGCCATCTCTGTGGCTGCCCGTTTTCTGGTCAGTAGTGAATGTGACTCATTCTCCTGACCAATACTATAGTCTAATCCTCGGTCTAACTAAGATTAATGGAGAATTACATGTGTTTGCATAGAGGTGGTGGAGAATCCTGAAGCTCAGACATCCAGTCAGACTGGCTGGAGATAATGAAGAACAGGACAGTAGAATACAGAGGTAGAGGCTGGACTGTCAGAATTTATTCCATGTGTTTTGTATTTTACCCATTTTCCCATGAAACTCATGGATCATCTGGGGTTTCCTGCCATTTGGAATGTCTGCTGAAAGATCAGAGGAAGTTCATCTGACACACACATACACACATGCACACATACACACCGGGTGCCCTTTAACTGTAACACTTGGAAGAGTGCATGCTGGGAGGAATTCCCCACAGCGCGTTCTGACCTGGAGAAGATGGGAGTGTAAAAAAGAAATAAAAAAAAGGGAGGAGAGGAAGAAATAGAAAACATGAAACAAAAAAAAATGTTTTATGAGAATATTGCAAAACACATTTGAAGGCACAAATTGTGATCCAAAGCTAAACCGGTCAACCCACTACAAATGAATGAATGAATGAATAAATAAATAAATACTTGAAAGGAATTTTTTTTTGATTATCTCCACATTTCCATACCCATTAATATATGTCAGCATATACTGTTATACATGGAAAATGTATTTCTTTTCTCTCCCATGATGCTTTGCAACTGAAGATTTTATCTGTTTTGACTTACATTCCTGTGAATATCTTTCTCACATTCTCTTTTCCTGACAAGCTGTGATAAAAGCTGGAGAGAAAAACTGAAGTTGGATCAAATTATACTTTGGCATTTCAGGCTTTATAAAACTGATAAAAATAGATTAGCAGAGCTCTAAATATCAGGAAAAATCAAACTATAACTAAGCTGATTCTGGTGGAGCATATAATATATTTTTTTTACATGGATTATGTGCAAAACCTTCGATCAAATGTCAGTGCAAAACTACCACACCTTCTTTGCACGCTACAGTTCAATGTAGTGCAGGCCTAGTGGGAAAAGTCATGTGATCGTTTAACCACCATCAAGGTGTTTTTGTAGAGATGCAGTATTCATTTTCACATCAACAAACAGGTCTAGTGAAGCATTGAGGCAGTTTAAGTAGCTGTGACACCCAGCCTGAAGGCAATGGCAGTGACTGAGGAAACAGAAGGATTTTTAGATATCAGTTACTTTACTTACAGACATGAAAACATCTTCAAACAGTGTAAAAAGTGAAAAGATATCAGGCTAGGTCTCAGTCTAACAGATCAATCTTTTGATGTAGGATACAGGACTGAAACATGAATAGATCATGAGCATTGGTGTGATACGTAGATATAACGCCCACTCATTTGTATTTTGATTCATCATATTACAGTCAGACATGCTGTCATTTACAAATCTATGTAGATGTTAAAATGAATGACAAAACATTTCAGCAAGTATTTCCTAATATAATCTCATAATGAAACAAAATGGTAAATGTTCTAAATATAGTGAATGCAGGCAGCACATACTTCTAATTGGATCCATCAAGTAGAGGACAGCAGTAGTTTTACCATTATAGTGTAGTGTGCTTTATGAAAAGACAACATGTTTGTTTGATTGGGGAAATTCCAGCAGATTAATGTCAATACACTCCATGAAGCTAATGGGAGGGGCTGATGGGTAATTGTGCTCACTGAAACATCCCACACACTTAATCTGTTGGATCACTTCCAGAATAACACGTGGCCAAATGTTTTCCTTTTTCATTCTCAACTTCATCAAGTACCTTTAATTTAGTTTCCAAAAAGATATAGAGTATCTTTATTCATCAAATTGACCTCACTTTAATTTGTCCTTTATCAGACTGATAACCCATTTACAACCCAAAAGCCATACAAAAAATCCATTACTACAACACATGACAACAATTCCCTAAAATTCTATAATAGTAATGTTGTAATGTAATGTACTTATGATTTGTTTAGGAGAGGTCCAGTATAAGGCTATGGTTTCCTAACATTTATATTAGTTTTTATGTCATTTTGTATATACAAATAAATATAAAATGAATATTTAAATTTCTACAGTCTGCAGTTGTATACACAAAAAGATCAGATAATCCATCAGACTTTAACAAGAAAACACACTTTGTGTTACTGACATATTTTAATAGCTATATAGGTGGTTTATGATGATTTATGATGCAGTTTTGGATGCAGCCAACAGGTGAGAGAATAATCACTCTGGATTTATGGGAACCAGGTTACTAAAAATACAGTTATAAGAACACTGTGCAATAATTTTACCTGGAGGAAAACCACCCAGCTGATAAGGCCCAAAGGGAAGCTGTACAGGTGTGGGACGGGCTGAGATAAGTGGTACCTTTGGGTGGTACAACTGAATATCTACTCATATCTCAACACATGCTGATTGTTTTGTAGCTTTTATGTCTAAAATGTGCCAATAAAATGTATCTCTATCAGAAAAAACATGCATAACTACCATGCCTGCACAAGACTTCACAGATATGAATGAAACAACATCCATCTGTAACTTCACTGAGGAGGTTATGTTGTCACACTCGGCTGCCTGTTTGCTGATTAGTTTGTTAGTTACTAAGACAACTCAAAAAGTCTGAAATGATTTTGATGAAGTTCGGAGAAGGGTGGGGCATGGCCTAGGGAAGAAGCCATTAAATGGTGGCGATGATCTATATTCTAGATTCATGAATTTTAATGACTTTTTTTTTCTTCTCTTTTCTTTTTTAATGACTTCTTAATACAATAGGTACATAGTGAGGTCATTTTTTGTCAGTTTCTTCAAAAAGTAATATTCAATCTCAAATTTTCTCTTTGCTGGTGAAGGTATGCATTCTATTTAGTGCCCTTCTAGTTTTGGACTGCGAATATGCTGAAAAATCGTCTTTATCAAGTATGAAGTGGTGTGGATGTTATACCCAATTTGTCCTTAAGAACAGACATCTTCCATTGGCATGAGCTAGCTACTAGTTTGTTTATAACTACAGTGTGTATCATTGTATGTGTCATCACTATATCATCATATATGTTCATCACGATATGTGCACTGTGCGCTGCATTACGAAAGGAAAGAAGAGAAATGCATTATTTATTCTGAGTCTGTTTAGTGAGAGAAAACAGTGTTTGCACAGAGATATTTTTTTTAAAAAGACACTGAAATAACAGTAACAGAAGTTACTACAATGATCTACACAGTCATATGTCATTATGATCTCTATTTTATGCTTTAAGAACAGTAATCTGTAACAAGTATGGAATTAAAACACAATTTAAGACTTTCATGAGCTGCATCACTATATTTGATTAAATTTTGTGGTTACTGAAGTTTTGGTTTTATGTCAGGGGATGCTTTCTTTGGTATTAAAACTTCACTTTGGCATCATTATTTCATACAGTCACACTTTTAATATGTATTGTAACTGAACAGCTTTAAAAGTGCTGCCTAACATTTAGGACTTTCAGGGTGTGAGAGAACCAGACATAAAATCAGTGCGAGACATTAGAACGCATTTACAGGGTGAATTTGGTAACACAGTGGATAATATGTGCCCCTGTCTAGCTTTTATTTTATTTATAAAATAATATACTGATAATTAGCAGTTTAATGAACTGCTGATTGTGTGTAAAATAGAAAGAAAAGGTCAAACACTCATGCTGCACCATGTCAGTCAACATTTTATTGCTACAGTGAGGCAAAAATATTGACCCACTTAGGTGCATTTATTTTTCTACTGGTAAAGCTGGAAAGTTTACTTCACCATTTATTGTACAAATTATCCTAATATTTTCCTGAAAGCATTGTCCGCAGAACACAATTCAAACTTATTTTCAAAAATGCATCAGAATCAATCGTAAAATTAGGTGTTTTTTTTTTAGAGAAAGTGGGCTTTTGTGATCTTGCAGCACTATGAAAGAAAAATGAGTGGAGTGAAGAGCATAAACACCATAAATACACAGAGAGGTCAGCAAGTCCCTCTCTGTTACATCAGTGCAAAAGTCTAAGTCAAAGCTGAGGATGTGCCGCCTTGATGCCTAAGTTTAGTTCAGTATGTAGACAAGAAGTCTGATTTCTCTCCCTCCTGCTCCATGTGTAATCTTCAGAACGACAAGGAGAAAGACCTCATGCAGGCCTCATTCATATTTTGTTGAATTTGGTCACAAATGCAGACCCCTGTAACAGAATAAGCTTGAATAATGCAGGCAGAGACATTAGGAATTTTATGAGGAAACTGAAAACTACAACTACGATTGAACAACAACTCATTGTCAGAGAGAAATTCTGTGTCTAGATCAGCACAAACAATGCTAAACCACAAAAAGCTTGGCTGGTTACTGTCCACCACAGCGTTCAGTGAAAAAACAAAAGGATCTGGACTGGACTGAGGTTGTCCTAAAGCTGTGAGCGAGTTTTGGCTTTCCTCTGCAGAAAGTCAAAACTGACCCAGAATCTAATGGCAACTTCATTCCTGTCTGTGGAAAAGACAAATGCCAAACAAAGCCAAATAAATTTGAGGTCCTTGTTGTCACTGTAAAATAAGTAACAGTGTTAGAGAGGGAAATGTAGAAATGAGCAACAATTTCACCACTTTGTTTTCATCAACTCAGTGACTTTACCGTCAAGTTAAGGCCGCACATAGTGATGAAGCCAAAGAAAATTATAACCAAACTCTGCAGTTCTGTGGATTTTCAAACTCATTGTTCTGATTTGTGTCTTTTTCTTGATTTCCAGGCATCTCACTCTCACCAGTACTGCTTTGAGCAAGCTGAAGGGCATCACCCCTTGTTTCCATACCCTTTGCGTTATCATAAAGGTGAATCCAAAGTGGAGAAAGTGCTGCACACTCCTAAAGGTCTGGCTTTAGCAGCCAGAGCATGAGTGTGTAGAGAAGAGTTGCTGCTGAGACAGAGGCACTCATGACAAACAGTAAAGCACACAGAGTGGATGTGTATAGAGAAGAGTTGCTGTGGAGAGGCCAGAGGGAAGTGGAGACAGAGGCACTCATGACAAACAGTAAAGCACAACCAAGGATTCTGTTGCTTTTACTTACACAGATACACTGCACTCACTCACTGCAGAGCTTACTTCTTCTTCCCGCCTAATGACATACTTTCTGTTTTTTTCTTCTGTGCCTCATTGAACAAAAGACACACCTTTATGTTAGCAAGTGGTTTGATGGGTGTGTGTGTGTTTGTGTGTGTGTGCGTAACCCCACCCTTTTGACATAAATAGCACATCTGAGATTTTGTTTGTTAGCCAGCCAAAGGTGAAAAGCACCAAGCATTAAGCTTAGACTGAGGAAGGGAACTTAAGGGGAAACCTGTAGAGCAGGCACTGTTTTAGGCTCTTGCACTCTGATTTTGTCTTAGAATTTTCCTTAAGTGGAGGTAAGCTAGCAGTGTATCCCAAACGGAATGGAATTTGGCGTATTTGCTCAGGTAAAATGATGCGTTTGTGATCCAAGTGTGTGCAAAGTGAACTTGTCTCATTCACAGCCTCGTTCCTTTCTTCCCAATATACCCTCACCTGCAACTGCTCAGTCGTGTCACATGATACACAACATTTTTAATGTTAAGTTCAAAGAATATTGTTTGTCATTTTTTCAAGTTATATCAAATGTAGTTTGTTTACTTGTTTGAAAAAGTTGCAAGATTTGACTAGACCACATCACAAACTTGTTACAAGTCCATTTGGCATGGACTTCAGACTCGCAGTTGCAGTAAGTATACTTGCATCTCCCCACAGCTTTGAATTTAATATGAGGTTAAAAACATGCCAAATTTGGTTTATTTTGGAATATACTGCCAGCCTTAAAAATCATATATTGCTGACTGATTTGAGCACGTTATTGCAGGTGCAGCATGCCAACATTGAGCAAAATTTTTATGTTAAAATTTGAAAAGAAAAAAGATTCTTGTGGACAATTTAACACATAAAATATAAACATAATCATGCACTTGTAATGATGGTCCCAGTAGTGTGAGTGATGAGACAGATGAAGTTAAAGAGAAAGAAATATATCCACAATATGCAGTAGTACATCAAATAGCAAAACAGAGAGAAAGATAGATAGCTAGAATAAGTTCTACCTCTGTCATGGCATCATCAATCTGTTTCAGCTCTTCATAATGGTCACGAGAGTCTCTCAAAGGTTGAACCATGATCTCCTCTATCTGAGGAAAAAGCTGTTGGAGACAAGTTTATTTCAAAATATTAAAAAAAAAAAAAAACAACATATTGTTAATCAATATGTGTGCATTCATAGACACAAAGTCCTACCTTCATGACAGTCTCAAACATTGGGATGAGGACAAACTTGATGAATCCAATCTGAGCAGTGGGCTTGGTGACTTTGTCTCTGTCCATGAATGGAGCCACAGGGAGACCTTCAGACTTCTCCCTGTCACTCTGAAAAACACATAAATGGACATATTGTCACCCAGTCCAATAAGTAATCCGTATTGATTGGAAAGAATCGTATCCTTCAGTCACATGTGAAAAACTAAGCTTCATCTCACAGTTTCAGGGTTAAAGTGAATGTTTTGGCTGAGGTCACCTGCATGAAGTACTCCTCCAATAGGCAGTCCACCCACGGCTCAGCCACTTCAGTGGGCCTCACTTCATTGGAGATATCACAGCACTTGATCAGAACCATCTTCAGCTGAAAACACAGACACACACAAGACCAACACACACCAAATGGAGAATAAAGACATCTATTTACAATTAGCACATACAGCCGTGTCTTATAGTTTCCATTACTGTGACACTTACCCAATTACACTAATACAATCCCAGTGGTTTATACTGATTACGTTAAACTGAATGGATAAAGTCCTGCTTGTGTTGAGGTCAATGTTCATGTATAATATAGTACAGTAAACAGCTGATGTATGTCAGGTGGAGATGCAACGTGATCTTGTAAGACATAAATTCTACATACACATGTCACATGCTCTTCATTGGTGAAGTCAAAGTTGTCTGCTTTTTGTTTGAAGGAGTCTAGTATCTCACCGTGTCTGGCCATGTCAGTGGCCAGGATCAGGGTGATGATTGCCTGAAACCAAAAGAGCAAAACTGAAGTTTGAAAGATTAACATGGACATACAAGACTGTGTGGAAGAGTAAAATGGAACCATACATGCATTTCATGAATAAAAACCCCTGGCTTCATTCTGGCTTTACTGAACTGCTTTGTCCTGGCTCATCTCACCTGTCGGATCTGTTTGAATGCCTCTGGATCCACATTTGCAAAGATATTGCACTCAGGCAGAGAAATGATCTGGAAAGCCACAGCACAGTGATGGTTCTCCAGCGGAGAGATATCGTTGTAGCGCACTGCCAGCTCTGTGCGAGCATTGATTTGGTATCTGATGGAGGGAGGGGACGGATGAGCAGATGGACAGATAAATCAGTCACTCCATCTGATCAGTGATTAAACTGAAGCATCATTTTTAAGAATACTTTGTCATGAAATTTAGCTTACAGAAGAATTTCTCTTTCAGGTCAAAACAACACGATAATCTGAGTCAGTGTGTTTTCATACCTGAAATGACCCCATGCTGAACTACTCCACAGTTCAATGACAACAGTGTTGTGCAGAAGATTTCAAAACATACCAAGGTAAATGGGCATCTGCAGTTCTCTATCTGTCAACAGCTCTACAGAGCCAGTCAGTGCTGCATCTCCGTCTACACGGAGTTCCAGCCTTCATTTTACACTATTGATGCCATACAGGCAAACACGTGAGCCTTACGTATTGTTGTAGCCAGGGTGGTCCAGGTCATGACAAACTGCAGCTGTCATTAGAATGCCCATATCTGTGAGAGTCAGCTTCTCCTGGAAAATAGACATATAAATTATATATCGATCAGACAAGAGAAAAAAAAAAAAGAAATATATATATATATATATATATTTGTGTGTGTGTACACAAAGGATGCCATTCCAAAACTGTGTGTCCGTTATGGAAAGGTTACAAAACCTGAAATCCATTGGTCTGCATTTTAAAAGGCAGATAAATCCATCATTGAAAGTAAAAATTGTAAGTAATGACTATACTGTTATACCATAAAGTGTTTTGTGAAATGTATGTTGAACAGTGGCATGAACACACATGCAAACACACCTGTAGGTTGCAGAGGTGGATCATGCCGTACATCATCTGGCTAACGCAGAAGCAGTGGCGAAAGTTATGGAAGGGGTTGTTGCGGTAGTTTTCCTGAATTCCCAACTAGAAGACAGAAAAATATTTAGTCACTGTGCAGAGTGCAGATTGTTAAACCCACAGTGGTACCCTTCAGCATCCTCCCCCTCCAGCTAAAAGCTTGTTGTAAATCTGGCCCAAGCGCATTGCTTTATACACCCAGTGGACCTTTGCTGTTCTGACTTTACCAGCCAACGTTTAAGTGTGATGGGGTTCATGCTGAATTCCTTCACCAGTCCTAAATCATGGTACATATACTCCAGGCAGCTCAGCATCTGCAACCACAAAGAAGAATGAAGGATTCCAGTCAAAATCACATACAGTAACAAATTACATAACCAGCTGGACAGCTTTGAAAGGAAATGGTTGATGATGATAATGTCAACAAACCTCATTGTGTTCCCAGTGCCAGACATCAAATGTTGGCTTCTTCAGTGCCTCAATAGTCTCCTGAGACAGTGTGTACTGTATATGAAGGATAAATAGAATTTGTCAAAACTTCAAAAGAAGCTGTAGAGATGCAGAAGTTGGCTTTATGAATGGATACATCCCAGCACATACCTTTGGATAATTGGGGACATCTCGTCTGGGAGTGACTTTCTTGCCATCATCTGAGAAGTTGTATTTGCAAGAACAGTTTACTCTGCAATCAGATGGAGGAAAAGTCCAACAAATTTAGTTAATAGTGTTATTAAATTTGTTATTTGCTTTCTATTGATGTTGGATTTAACAGCTGAATTGATCTTCATTTCACCTGCCACCACCTCTTGAAGTCATCTCATCTCGTAGCTTCTTCAGGTCATTTTTACACCTCTCAATCTCCACCACCTTCAAGCCCTCCACTGAAACAACATGACATAAAAATCAACTTTATTTTAAGAACATGCTTCAAAAAAAATTATTTCACACTTTTAGATATTTCACATTGTAATTTATAAACAGCTTTTCCGATATGGTCCTTTCAGGTGAACTACATTTAAAAAAAAAAACAAAAAAACCCTACGTTCCACTCTCTTCTCCAACATGGCTAGCCTGTTGGTGACTTCAGTCTTCAACTCATTGATGCGAAAGGCTCTGTGAGAGGAAAACAAATCAAAAGGGAGGATCACACTTTTTTCCTTATGGTTCACAGGGAACAACAACTGGAATTGTAGCTTGGACACCATATTGTCTGATTGAACCTGCCTGTGTGGGTTGTAGCACGTATTATCACTAAACACGGTCGAAAGGCACCACTGTCAGTGAGGTATGTGTTGGGGTGAGGAAGGACAGGCTTTAGCCATAAGATAACATAAACATCAGAGGCGTTACCTGCTGAACTGCTCAGCCACCTGAGACAACACGTTCTGAAACATGTCCTCCTTCTCTGCAAACATAAATACAAGCATGATAAATCACAATAAATTAGTGCTGCTAGCTGTTAGAATTGATACTCTTAAACCTTACAAATTACTGCTTATATGTGTTTTAATGGCAATGGAATAAAATGAGTTTACCTCCAAGTTGACCAGTAGACAGAGGGACAACTTTATACAAAGAGCTGTGAGGAAATAAGATGCAGAATCATGAATCCTAATTTTGGGCATTGTCTCATAAAAGCTGAATGCTGGCTTCCTTTTTGAGACAATAAATATCATAATGGTGGTATTTTACTTTGGAGAGTTGGTTGGCATGGTGGGATCTATGGAGACCAAAGCACCTTGTGGGTCCACCATCATGATGGCAGTGTTCCTATAGCGACAGGATAAGAAGAAAAGCAAACATTTCACTTAGTGATGGTAATTAAGCACAGGCATTACGGATTCAAGGAAAAAATATGTTCTCTTGACTTTATTTGTATACACTTATACATATATACATTTTGCTTGGAGTGCTTTATCTGATATTTTTCCCATGGAAGTCAGAGATACCAAATAGAAAAAACTTTAAAGTGAAACTGCAGAAGACTAAAAGTGACATAGAAGTACCTAAAAAAAAATTGTTTCCTCAATTAAAGCAAAACGGAATAAAGAAAGAGCAAAAAGTGGAAATAAATACACATTTTGTTTTTAACTATCTATCATTGTATCTTTTGATGTGCATGACTAAATCAGTATGCATGTTGTCCAGCGATACCCAACATGCCTTTCTCTCTCCATATGTGATGTTATTTATATCTGTGTGATGGTCTTCCTGCATTTACTATGTTTTTAACAGTATCTGCAGCTTTATGACAGTCTTACATTGCTGTGTCCTGTGAAAACCATGTATCTCCAAATTGTCAACTTTTCTGGAACTAAAGTGGAACTGACCTTGTGATTTTGAGAGATTTCATTAGGATTTTAAGGAGTTTTGTAAGTCAAAGCTGAAAGAAAATTTTATCAGTCATTACAGGGCCATGTAATTCCTCAATATCTATTATTTAAAAATGTGAAAATCACCAAATTTGGAGATACAGGCTGAATGGTGTTTGTGCATCTTGCCAAAACACACACTTCAGGAACAGTGTAATTACAGTGCCCATGTGAACAAAAAAAAAAAAAAAAAAAAAAAAAAAAATTGAAGTTGTAAGCGGGTGCAGCACAAACCTGGGGATATTAGATGACGAACACAGAAGCTCCTTGATGTCACAGGGACTGCAGTGCCGACTGTACACCACCTGTGAGGGACACACCAGCTACTTCACTTCTTAACCAATACGCAAACTACTGTGCTTATCTGTTTAGGTTATTGGGAATATGGCCTTTGACGACCCCATCCACAGGCTCCCTGGTTTCCTGTGGTGTCTTCATGGCAGGAGCCTATGAGGTGGGGTCGTCAGGGAGAACGATGTTCACCTGGTCTGACTGACTGATCAGCTTTTTAAGCTGGTGTCAGACCATCTCTCTCTCTTCCCCTCCCCCTCCCCTTCCTCTCACAGACATTACTTTGGTTGTCTTTCTTCTTTTAGGTATTCTGTTACTTTACTTAATTTAGTGTTTTTGTAGTTTTACTTATATAAATATTTAAATCTTGTAACTCATGTGAACTTGTCAGACCTCCTTGTTAGAACCTGGAGCCAGTTTGTGACAGGTCACATAGCAGTTTATTTGTGGGGCTAAGATGGTGTAAGATAGAAATCTTACACCATCTTAGCGCTCAGATCTGAAGTGTCTACAAAGGCACACCTGTGCACAAACAGCTGCTGTGGTTTTGATATGAGGCCTTAGCGCTCTAACAGGGGAGTGGGATGATTATCAAATTTCTTGTATTTGAGTTTAGACAATCATGTCTCATGGGAATGTAAAGAAAGGGTTGTTTCAGATTAGAGGTGAATAAGATCAAGTTCACACAGAAACCAATGAGGGAATGATGGAAAAGAAAGAGACAGCTGAAAGCGAGATTTTCAGATAGAGGAAAATCTTGGAAAATCTTATGAAGCTCTTGAACATAGAAACATTATCAATGCCTGACCGATTAAACCATGCAAATCATTTAACTGACTATACTCACCACAGTAGACACAGTATGCATAAACTGTCACTGTCTACAATAAGTCAATAGTGAAATGTGGGTCGACATTTCCAAAGCATCCTGCAGAAATTACGATCTCGTATCTTGAAGCCAGCAGGTGTAGCAGACAAACATTCAGTCTCAAGCCAAAGACTCGGGCCTCTTGAGCGGACATGTGTCATTGCCAGCTCTCTACTTGAAGCACTTCACATCACCAGATCAGCAACTGTTTCATTTAGCTTTACTTTAGTATGCTTTGCACTCTAATACATGAAACTCCAGCATGAAACCTCATTCAATTATCACTGGGGTTTACATGATCACTAAGCTGTTGCTATGTAATGCACTATTTTATACCAATCTGTAGGATTAAAATGCTGGAATGAGTGAATTTGATGTGCTATTTTCTGTTTTCAGATTGGTGATAATTTCCTTAACAGAGTAAATGTGTAAGCTGTTATCAGCAGGTGTTAGATTCTGTCAGTAACACCAGTAAAGCATTAGCATCTTTTTTTAGCACCTGCTCAGGTGAGGTTAGTCCAGTGGGAAAGCCTGCTAGCTGTGTCAAGAAGCTGAATTAAAAATAATTGAATTATTTAATTGCCATAGTTAAGGTTGTTTAAGATTGCTTTTAGAATTTAACATGATGATTAAAATAATTTTGATTGCTTAATTTGTTTTGGATGAACCATATCTGTGATAGTTTAGCAAATTTTGGTTTGTTTTGTTCAAATAGTCTACAGTATGTAAGATTAGTTTCAATATCAGTTATTGAATACAGTTAAGTGCATGCAATATTATATTTACAGAGTGCTATATAGTCCATGTTGGCACACATTTATCATAATCCAATGACCTGTTTTATCAGAAGTATTTTCAGTCTATGTTTAAATGGTATATAGTATTTCTATCTATCTATCTATCTATCTATCTATCTATCTATCTATCTATCTATCTATCTATCTATCTATCTATTACATTTATCTTGCATTCTCTTTATATAACATTTTAAAGGAAGAATCTTTGGGTGATATTTGATTTGAATTTCTATAAAACTGTTTATCTTTTTTTTTTCTTTTTTAAACAAATCAGCCTATCTGACAAAGTATGATGTTACCAAAACCTGTTAAGTCAAAATACATTTCTAAAGGAAATGGGGAGATTTCTATCAAGGCACAAATATAAAAATACCCAGTAATTAAAGCATTTCCACTGGAATTGGACCCACCTTCTGCACCTTTCCATCCACATCCAGGTAAATGGATTTAGGGGCATAGGAGGAGGAGCTGGATCCCATGTTTACCTCCCTCTCCTCTCTCACACACCTGCAGGGATACTGGCTTGGAGCCCTGATTGACCTGAAAAGCTGACAACCTGAATCTTATCCTCACAAAACAAGCGGTAACAAATGAATGGAGAGCAGTGGTTGTTTCAATACATTCATGCATACATGACTGTATACACTAATGCCTATGGAGAACTATAAATAATGACTATCTGACTTTTGCCACCAAGAAAGAATGAATGAAAAACAAATACAAAACTTTCCTAAAGAGCATTCACAATTCATGTTCAGATGCATTTTAAGTACAGAGCTAAAGAAAGTGTCCAATTTCCCCATAATAATTTTCTATGAACCTATGCAATCACAGAAAATTAAATTAAAGAAAAACAAAACAAAAATGCACAGATGTAACACCTGAGTAAGAAACTCATTAAAATGAATTTTTAGAAAACAACAGAGTTGATATACTCACAATGTCAACGATGCAGCTTCCCCCGTGGAGACTGAAGGTAAGGTCCCAGGTGCTGAAGAGGCAGCTGACTCACACGCGCACACATACAGACACAAACGCACCTACACAAACTGAAAGCTACAGAGGAAGAGAAGGAGTGTGTGAGTGATGGAGAAGATGAGGAAGGATATGAGTGAGCAGGATGAGGGAGGCAGAGGGGAACAGAGAACTATGACTATTACAGGCACTCTTACTGGTTGCCAGGGGATGGTTACTATGGCGAATAAAGACAACTCTAATGTCTTAAGTGGCACAAAGCTTTTGCCCACACTGGTGCAGATCTTTTACCTGTTTGACTGTATCTCATAGAAAAACAAAAAGTAACATGTTCTGTCCTCTACACAGCTATCTGATTGAAACTTCAGTAGGGAATCATATTACCTGTGTTCTGTTTGTTGATGCCTGAGGAAATCACATAGGGATACAATAAGAAAACAGCAATTGTTATTAGCCTGAAAGGCATGCCATGCACAAACAAAACACTGATTAGAGCAATCAAAGCTACATGGAAGATTATATCTTATCAGCAGGATTCAGCTACTCATGTCTAGCCTGGAGGGCCCAGATGTGAGCTTAATGTTGTCTCAGCTCAACTACTCAAGTGCTGCATGCAAATTTGGATGTGCATATGTACAAACTCAAGTTATTATTCTGTGTGTTGTGTATTTGTGTGTGTGTGTGTGTGTGTGTGTGTGTGTGCGCCTGTGTGCGTGTGCGTACATGTGGCTGTGAGTGTGTGTTACCATTCCCTGCCCCACTCGTCCACTCTTGCTGAGTACAGGATTGACAGATTGTTTGGTCAGATTCAGCAGAGCAGTTATAGTGATTACCGAGTGAAGGATGCTTTTATTTATTTGTTTATTTATTTTTTTGAAAGAAATTATACATTATAATGTGGATGTGTGATCTTTGAAAACATAATTTTTTTAATTTATTTCAGACTAAGACTAAAGCCAGTACTCTAATAGGGAATCACACCTGTTAGGAAATCAGTCCTGGTCTTGATTAAAATAAAAGGTCAGATGAAAGCTTTCAAACAATACAGTCACCCTCTTTTGTGTGGGATTTCACATCATCAGGCTGGTATGAACAAGGATATTACTGAAAAAAGCTTGACCAGGCAGGAGGAGGAGGAGGAGGAGGAGGAGGTAATTAATCAGAGATGAAGAGCATTCTATATCTGTTCTTTTCAACTCATAGGACACTGACTCGCTTGCAGGCACACAAACACAGATGTTTGCACACATATAGATGTATTAGCAAACATATACACACAGATGTAAGCCCACTACCCAGAGGCTAATTACTGCCTGGCCTCTATGCTTCTCTGACATGCTGCATGGGAGGTGAACATGAGGGGGTAAACTGTCCAACTAATATAGAAAAATTAGACTTAAAAATTGATCAAAGTCATTTTCCAAAACACAATTAAACAAGAAGAATTGTTCACTTACTTATTTAATTGAAATGTGTCTTCTGCCAAATCTACAAGTGATTATGTACATGTTTGTGAGCTTCATTGCCTTGCATGTGTGAATGTGTGCACAGAACAGTGTATGTTTATTTATGAGGACTGAATGTTTCAAACAGAACAAAGCCACTGAATCCCAGATCAAAACAGGTGGATCTGATTGCTAATGTAGCTGTAACACAGCCTGAGCATCACACCTTTAATAATGGAAAATTAATTTCAGGATAAAAGCAATAAATAAAATCATGCACATTTTCATGATAAAAGATGTCCAGCTGGACATCTGAAAGCAGCAAATTATACTGATAATAAAGATGGACCTGGCCGCTTTGTGTGTATATCTATGTACATTTGTGTATGTATTACACACAACTACTATATAATATTCTCAAATCTTCTCTCTTTATTCCATGCCAGCATTTTGGTGCACTGGAATAATAACATGTGGTATAATGTAGATAAATAATCTCAAATTAAGTCTCAATTGCCCTTATACATGATTACAGTTACTATACTGTATAAGTCATTTGGTCATTTTAAGGCACAGACATTCCATTCAAGTGGGATTCTACTTAGATTAAATATAGTAAACTTGACTCAGATGAAGGCCACATGATTGCATGGCCTACTTGACATTAAGAATATTGACTATACATAATTGATTTAAGGGCTTGTTGTGGGTTTGATTAGCCAAGAGAAGGAGACGAGCTGGTGTATTTTTATTATTTTTTCCCATTCAGATTTGTACTTTACTTAATGCTGTTTAAATGCAGCCTGTTGTTCACTGAACCTCAAATGTCAAGCAGCTAGTCAGCTGGCTGACAGTAGTTGGTTTAATCATGTGTAAACAGTGTCTTTGGTAAAGTATTAGGGGAATATAATGATAAGACAACAAATATAACATGGTATCACTTTCCAAAATTTTATTTTTCCACTTTGATTTGTCTGGAACAACAATAGTTTCCAGATTAAAAAAAAAAAAAAAAAAANAAAAAAAAAAAAAAAAAGTTCAGAAAAGTGTATGAGGTAAATAAAAGAATATCCAAGTCCTCTCTTTTGAAACATTTAAGGAAATATATGGGTGACACCTAATGGACAAGATAGGAATTGTTCTAATGCTCAAGAATCTGAAATCACATTCAGCCTCTTCACCAAAACAAAAAGAGGTAAAGTGCTTCTATTTTATCCTGTCTTGAGTTTGATATGTTACATAACAATGTAATACTTTAATGACAATAAAACTAATAAGTGAAAATAAATGTTTTGTATGATATGTATGTGGGAAAGGTGAAAAACAGAAAAAAGTTATATTTTTTATGACTTTAAGATACAATGACCTAAGATGAAACAAGAAGTTGTGGTATAATTATTTCTAAAAGTGTAACCCCCCCNAAAAAAAAAAAAAAAAAATCACATTTATTTACATATGTACAAAATTCCCACCAAAATGTAAAGTTCATCAGGAACCAAAATATATAACAGCTGGAAATTGTTACTGTCCCAGCATGAAATACTCTGTTGGCATTAATGCTGGTGGACAAGAAAATCATTTTACAGCAGAAGAGATGCAGACAGATGATGACAGATGATGGCACATATGAAGACAAGAAGTTAGCTGACAGTCACCCTTGACCATCCCTTCCCTTCACATCAGTATTCTGTCTTAGTGCATCAAATCCAGCATCCTCATTGCAGGATGCAACAAATGACCAAAATACTATACATGTACTTTATACACCTCAATATATAGAGTATACATTTCAGAATAAAAGCATCTATCCCAGGAGACATGGGCTGTGGTCACTGATCACTGGTACCTGGACTTTCAGCGACCTCTACAGGAAGGTGGCTGGTTGGGATACCTACTGGAGGACGACCCTTTCTTACCGGGCTGAAACTACGGGGAGATGAACAAGGGGAATGAGAGGGGGAACGGACAGGACGTAGAGGAGGAGCTGGGGGGCCCTGTGGGAGAGGCTGTGCCAGTGGAGAGGGGCTGCGGGGGTACCGGCGTGGGGCAGACCAAATGGGCCTCTCAGTCCTGTTGGAGGAGGGGACATGCACTGGGGCAAAGGTAGCAGGGTTAATTTCTGATTGGCTGGCAATGTTGCTAGAACATTCTTCCAAACGTTCTAGTGTCTCCTGGAAGAGTACAATGATAAAATCATTATCATGCATGCTGAGTTATGCATTTTGAGTTGTAAGTACCTCATGTAAATTTTGAAAAAGTGTCACTTACATCTTCATTGAGAACATAGAGAGGCATGGGACTCCTTCGACCAAGTGTGGTTGGTTTGGGTACAACATCAACTGCAAATAAATATATTCATTAAGTAAATCATGTGTACCATTATTTTGGGTGTTCCATAACATATGTTAGAGATGTACTGTATTTTTGTAAAAAAAAAAAAAAAAAAAAAAAAAAAATGTATATACCATCATGACCGTTTTCACTCTGTTCCGCATAGACAGGAGCTCTTTGGGGAACAGATCGATGCTTCTTCCTGCAGAAACAAAAACTAGCTCAAAAGGCATCCAGATCTTGGCCCAAATAGTTTTTTTTTGTTTTTGTTTTTTTTTAAAGCTACAGGTAACTATGTTCACTGCGCTTCATTGATGATGAATAAATGTCATTCAGAGTGTAACTAGTATAGTACAGCCACTGTGCAGCTAATTTAGATTCTAGGCACATCCTCAAGTACAATATCAAAGCCTGCAAGAGAAAGAAAAAGAAAGCAAGAAAGAGGGGAGAGAGAGAGAGAGAGAGAGAGAGAGAGAGAGAGAGAGAGAGAGAGAGAGAAAGAAAGAAAGAAAGAAAGAAAGAAAGCAGAGTTCCTACTTGGAGGGTTTCCAACAGGCACAAACTGTAACCAGGGTGATTAGAAGGAATATGCCCCCGGTGGACAGGATGATGTATAGCGAGCTGCGTCCTAAACCAGAGGGATACAGAGGGGAGAAAGAAAGAAAGAAAGAAAGAAAGAAAGAAAGAAAGAAAGAAAGAAAAAGCACACACAAACACACNAGAAAGAAAGAAAGAAAGAAAGAAAGAAAGAAAGAAAGAAAGAAAGAAAAAGCACACACAAACACACACACACTTCATAGTATATAGAACTGCTTCATCACTTTACTAATACAGAATGCGTAAACCCTGTTTTAACCCTTTCTCATTATTTTCTTTCACAATAGCAATGTAGCTTTTGCAGGAATAGATGGAGTTTTGTCTCGTCAATGCAAGAATTTCTTTCAAGTCGAGGGCTTTTAATAACATGCAGGACATGTAGTGAATGAAACCATTTTCCCATTGTTTGCCAAATCTGCTGAGTGTATTGACAAGACTGAAGTGCTTTGAAGCAGCACATTAGGCTTATCACTCTGAGACTGTGCTGCTGTGCATGCAGATGGAACAGTTTTGTGGTCTCTTCATGCAGTACATCACAGTAAAGCAATAATGAACTCGGGATTGCTGAGGTCCACTGGGGCAAAATGTTCTCCCCACCTGCTTTCTTTAACTGCTCCCTCCTCATAAATAACTAACTGTTCTTTCACCAGATCAGTCTCTCTCTCTCTCTCTCTCTCTCTCTCTCTCTCTCTCTCTCTCTCTGTCACATGCCTCTACACTGGCACCCAGTAACAACCCCTCCGTGTGAGCTCTCTAACCCCGCTGCACTGATGGCCTGGTTTTGCATTAGTTGTAAACAACATTGTTAGAGACGCATGCCTGCTTGTGTTTGGGTCAGCCTGAGATGATAACTGCTTTGGTTAGTCACTAGCAATTGATCATCATCAGACTATTATCATCTTTATGAAGTTTCAGTGCGGCACAAGAACTTCTAGACATCTATCCGACAGCATCGCATATAAGTTAAGCTGCAATGTGAGATCCACAAGTTGAACATGGCACCTACTGTAGACAGTGAGCCTCACAGGTACACTCTTCATGCTGCTGATGGGGTTCTCCACTGTGCAGGCATAGATGTCATCATCTGACATCAGCACCCGTGAGATGGTCAGCACCTTTTGGTCATGTGAGAGCAGCAGACGTGAGTCATTGGTCAGCACCTTGCCTCCCTTCAGCCAACCATAGATGGGCTTTGTGCCATTATCATGGGAACAGTGAAGGTTAAAGCGCTCGCTGTACTCCAAGACAGATGAAGCCATCATCTGGATATAAGGTTTAGACACCGGAACTGGGGAGGACAGGACAAAGGCAAGGAATATATAAGGTGGTTTGAGACTAAAATTTAAAGATTTGAAAGGGAGCTTGACTTTTAGATATGCAAGAACTGAAGAGTGGAATCTCAAAACTGTGACTATTGTCAGCAATTGGGTTATTTAAAAGAAACACTCATCAGCATTCTGAATCACTCTGAATCATGCACTGTACAACTAAACTCTAGTACTGCAATTATACTCTCTGGGGCAAGATAATGAATCTTCAACTTGCTCAGATGTTCGTTTCACTCACAACTCCTTTTCAGCATCTTGCCCATGCAGAGAAACCAGCTCTTTGAAAGACTTTACAGTAATTCTGCATACCATCCACAGTGAGCTCAATGTAGTGCTCTCCAGTGAAGCTATCATCGGTGATGGAGATCTCCACTTCGTATGCCCCTTCATCTGACAGCTGCAGGTTGTGAAGCAGCAATGACCCATTCTCAAACACCAGGATGCGGTTGCGGTAATCTGGCCTCAGGTTCCCTATAATGTTGATTCCTATGGACTGCACTACAGTGATTGGTTTCTCTTTGTCTCTTTTCAGCTGCCACTTAATGACTGGCTGGTCAGAGCTGCTGCTGGAGTAGCTGACTGACAGCAGGGCCTCTCTGCCCACTGTACCCCTCACCACCTGGGTTTGGCTGGTGACATTCACTCCTGACACCTCACCTGGAAAGATGCAGAGAAAATGTTGTGGAGGAGCAGATTGGAGAGGAATGGCATTTTAAAAGGAAATCATGTAATAAACCTGTTAAATTATTACATTACTGAAAGTGTAATCTCCTCAACTGTTATTATGATGAATTATTGGAATTTAATCTCCTCAACATACTGTACATACATAGAGTTGTTAAAACTGTGGTTAACTATTAAAACATTGTACTTGTTAAATACAAAACCAATGAAAATCTCTGAAGGGATCATTCTTCATTGATACTCTTACTTGTGAAATATACACATGAAATATACACTTTTAGTAGATGTATTGTAAAGCTTAGAATGAATAACAATAACAATTTAGAAACTAAAGTTTTTATTTACAATTCTATAGCATCACTATGACTTATAATGGAGTTTATTTCCTTTATGGTAATAATGTCATTTTAGGGAATTTTCTCCACCACTACCAGAAACTCACTGTTACTAAATGAACCAAAAGATAAAGTATCATTTTCATTAGAAAATCCAGATTTAAGTCAATTTCATATGCCATGGAACTGTCCTCGAACAACTCAGAGTATGTGAAAATGAACACATTCCCCAAAGATTACAACAAGTGGGCCAACACTCAATGAGCAGTCTTGCTTCAGGTGATTTCCTTACATCTTATCTCTTCATAAACTGACCTACAGTACCTGCTAAAGTAAATTATTAGAAATTACATGTGCTATATAAATAAATTTGCCTTGCTTTGCCTTATTAGCTCAGGTTTCTTCCATTTTCAGAAAGCAGCTAACTTTTTTTTTGTCTTTTTTTTTTTTTTTACCTTAATGCCATCAGAAAGGGACTTTGCTCATCAATTTCTAAAGAGACTTTTTTATCCATAGCGACTGACTTTTCTAAGGCTTTTGTTATTTGTCACATAATAAGAGACAATTATGTTAAGCACTGCATTTTTTACCTCAATACTCTCATTTCACAGCTTATGCTATAACAAAATCACACACACACACACACACACACACACAAACACACACAGGCCTATTGAGTTTAGTAAGATGTCTTGATACATCACTAATCTGCTTCTTCTTTGAAAGTCTCCCACAGAAATTCATCATGACCCCTGTCGTGAACAAGCAAAATACAAATTTTGATTTGTGTTTTCCAATTATCCTACACCTCCTACAGCAATAAGGGGTAAAGGTATTACAGTGGTAATCACATTTCATTCATTATGGAAGAGACCTGTCATGGAAACCAAATACAGCAAAGCTATTATGCTCACAGTGGCAGTTCCTATAACTCAGCGTTGCTGGACACACGGAGGTCTAAACATTGGCAAAGAGCCCATGAGAGGCATCCCACTGTTAGACCTTAATGATGGGGAGAGCAATTTATATGAGAGAGAGAGAGAGAGAGAGAGAGAGAGAGAGAGAGAGAGAGAGAGAGACTACTGTTCACAGTTCTCTGCAGTGAGGCAGTTAGCATGGCATCGGCTCATTGCCGTGGTAACTATTTGGTGAGCCTGACAGGAGTTGCCAAGACAATAAGACAAAGAGCATGATTGTTGGAACTAGTTTCCTCCCTTGAAAAGAGTGAGGGAGGTTGGGAGACAGGGTTGTGAGTGTTTGTGTGTGCGTGTGTGTGTGTGTGTGTGAGAGAGAGAGAGAGAGAGAGAGAGAGACTCTTTGTCACTGGTGAAGCTGGAGATAGACACAGGGTTCAGTGATTCTACCCAAAGCAGCTTACAAAACTGGCCTGGTTCAGGGTAAACTGGGCCCTTGGTACAGACTGTGTGACCAAATCACAGTTTTTAAAACCAAAACCACCGTGTGATAACCTGAACCACTAATCCAAAACTGTGAAAGTTTTTCCCTCAACTTAATACACTCTGCCCTCGTCAGCAACTATCTTCAACACTTGTTGATATCATAATATTTAACCTTCACTTCCCACTCATACATACATACAATGGCTGAGGCCCTGCAGGCTCCTCTCAGCTTGTGTGTGGGGCCAAATAGAGTGCTAATCATGAACTAAGTTGTTCTGCTGCCTGCCCACAGTACACACGGACATGAAAAAAATGCTGCCAACATAACTGAGATTCAGTAAGGATGTGAGTTTTGATGTGAATTATAATTGTTGAGAATATTTCCTTAAAATTGATGAAACAAATCCAATTCAGGCTAAAACGACATAATTCATATTTCCCAAAAATGACAGTTTAATTTAGAAAGAGATTGTTTAAAAAGACTAGTCAGGTTTTGTTTCCTCAAAATTCAGTTAGAATTTCATACTTTAAAAACAAAAATCCATGTTCTATAAATGGCAGAAACATGGCAGGACAAACATGATAGTGTAATATTCATTATTCTCTAATCAATGAGTAGCAAGAGTTTGATCTTACCTGTGAATAGAAGGAGGAGGAGGAAGAGGCCAAAGAGTGTCGGCAGTGGAGGAATGTCTGTCAAAGAGTGGTCTGTAGAGGAGGTCTTCCTCTCCACCTTCATCTTGTGTCCCAGGCTGAGTCTTTCTCCCACCCAGTGAGCATGGTTTATCCACCCTGGGCACGTCTCCACAGCTCCACTCTCTCTCCTCTGCCTGCCTGCCTGCTATACTGGCCTCTGCCTGGACACACTGATCCCTACTCTCCTCACAGCACCCCAGTCAGAGCCAACAACAGCCAACTGTGTGTGTGTGTGTGTGTGTGTGTGTGTTCNCCCCAGTCAGAGCCAACAACAGCCAACTGTGTGTGTGTGTGTGTGTGTGTGTGTGTTCATATGAGAAAGACACACAGTGTGAGTGCTTTTCTTCCACTTCATATTGCCCTCTCAGAAAAGAGCACAATGGAAAGAAATTTATGTTTGTTTTAGGCATAGTTATCTGTGTTAAAGCATCTGTTAAGGTTCCAACAAACAAATCAAATGTGTGTGTTCTTTTTTTTTTTTTTTTANTTTTTTTTTTTTTTTTTACTCATGATGTCTTTTATACTCTAAGTAAGGTATAAAAGAGTTTCATATAATTGAACTATTTGCTAGAAATCCTACTGAAGAGAACTACTTGAACCAAAACAGCGGGTCTAAAAGAAGCCCACTTAAAAAGCTGAAATGAGTGAGCATGAAAAACAAGTTCCCTCCCCCTCTTTGGCCCACTTTCACCTCTTTGTGGAAACTCCTCTATGGAGTCTCACAACAAACTCACAATTTATCACTTGGAAAACAACACTGTGGCTGACTCACACACAAACACACACACTGCCTGAAGGCTTTTTTCTTGTCGTTACGACAGTAGCTGTCAATCTGGAGTCAGGGCCATGGCACCTGTCTGATGCATGATAAATAAAGGTACCAAGATGTTGTTCCTAGTTTGTCCTCTAGGTGGTGTGAAAGCCACGGTGGAAAAATCAGGAAACTGATAAGGTTGAGGGTGAGGTGATGCTTTTTTATGTTTTAAATATTCAATATGCATGTGAAAAACAAAACAGAAATGCTACAAAGGAACCAAATGTGCGTAAAATTACAGAAAATTAAAAAAGAAAAAACTAAAGGGCACTCATTAGCGCTCATACCTCCGCCAAGGCTAAAGGACCAGGGGGGATGGAGGTGGGGGTG
>VXCM01000143.1:155156-204414 GCA_014773175.1 Lucifuga dentata
GGGGGGGGTGTCCAGATCTAACAGACACAGGTAAAACATGTCCTCATTGGCAGAGGTTAAAAATTCTGTTTTTAAGCTATTAAAGCAGGCAAGTCGGAAATTTAAAAAAAAAAAATGTCTGAAAGCAAAATTTTGTACTTTGATGAAGTTTCAGAGACCAAATACATATGTTTCCTTTTGAACTTTGAATTGAATGTGTCAGATATTTGTTTGGATAGTCAATCTACCGTGGACCTTCTTATAGGCTGGACAGTCCTTGCATGTGCTTTCCACTTGTAGAGAAGCCATTTGTATCATGATTTATTATATCTTATCTTGGCTGCTACTTTGGATGTGCCATCATGTGTGAAAATCACATATCCCATCAATCATTTTACAGTCACTGTGCTGTGGAAATAATTGAGCAGGAACTTGCATTAAGTCAGCCCTCTAATATTTTTGGATAGCTTTCTTTTTTTTTTTTTTTTTTTTAACAGTGTACCGTTTGATTACAAAGGGACATTTTAAGCAGCAGAGGCAGCGTGCTTCATAGAAAGCTGCAGGAATGTGGGAACAGCTGCTGTTCCGCACCAGTCTCCCAGGGTTTAATCTTCTTCTGTAGTCTGCCATCAAAGCCAAACCTCTCCCCTCCACCTCTGCCCCTTCACTGCCCTGGGTAAAAGCAGCGCCTCCCTCTTCCTCTCATCATCTAACACACCCTAAATCAAGGGGAACACTTCCCACTAAAGAAGAAAGAGACCAGAGATGAGGCCGGTATGAGTCAGTATGTTTGCATGTGTTATGACAGAAACCATTTTCACATTTAGTCCACAACAGACCTGATGACGACATTCTGTATCACTCTGTCATTTAGAGCAGGTGTATGTAGATGAATCAATCAAGCTGTGACACACACCATTCTACTGTTATCTCACCTTTTGAATGAGGTTCCTGTTTCGTTTTATACAGTCTAACTGATTGTTAGAAACAGGATAATGCATTGCTGTTGCAGCTTATTACTCACTGTGCTCTCTCTCATCACTGCCAGTTTGTGTAACCTAGTTAGAATTTAAAATATATTACACTCCATAAAATGGTGAGGCCACAGGAAAGACCACGGGAGCAGATAATTGCGCCCCCTGCTGTTCGTCTGGCTTACATCCATCTCTAATTACCACCCAGGAGAATACAGAAATCTTTTCCCACTGACAAGCTGTCTGAGAAAGAGAGCAAACTAACCAAGCGGATCACTTAGATGATCTCCTCCTAAAATAGTCCACGTTCATCTTAACAGTTTTTGCAAGGAAGGGACAGTTATTCTTTCCTTCTCCACTGCAAGTGAAAGACTAGCGTGTGATATACAGTACAAACAGTGACTTTCTTACTATGTGATCTATAGTTGGATGGAAAAAGCCCCAACAAACATAACATCCATGCTTATTTTTGAAAAGCTCTCACTCCCAGAATTCAATCTACAGCACCAAGTGGCCGTTGTTCTATGTTTGGAGGTGTGCAGAGCATTGACTGTTCACCAACAGTCATTAAAGAGACAGGAGAACGTGGCCATGGCACCTCTGGGACTGGGTAGGAGAATAGAGAGAACAGGTCTATAAAACCCATAGCGGATGTTTATGAGAGCACAGTGGAGGAGGAATCTCAGACTGACTGCTGGTTGTCCAATTTCTACCAGCTGGTGACACAATTAAGAATCTACTGTGTGTGTGCATGTGCGCACGCTCATGCATGCAAGAATGACAGTGAGTGACTTGTGTGGGATCTGCATGCTAAAGTATGGGTTGTGTTCTTCCTGTGTGAATGCATGTGCATGTTGACTGTGCAGTGTGCTGTGCAGCTCAGATGTGTGTGGGTGGGCTGAGTGGGAGCACAGGGAGACTGAACACTGAGACAGAAGATGCTCGAGCTTCAGTTTCTCAACTGAACAGGGCTGCCTTTGCAAATGAAACAAAATGGTAGTATTTTTTTTTTTTTTANTTTTTTTTTTTTTTAATTCCAGTAATCTTATTATTAAAGTAAAGGTAAAGACCATTAATATCAGAACATCAGTCTTCATGATGGGATCATGGTGATGTTATGTATGCATTTCCAGGCTCTGTAAATGCAAATATTTCAACTACTCTGGATTGACTTGTCTAATGTAACTGGCAGTTGTACATATTAAAAATACAGTTTCATGTTCATGAATTATTCATGAGATTCCCTGTGTTAAGTGAGCCACAGTGGAGACATAACATTAATTCAGCTTTATGGAAACCCTCTGCAATTAGCAGCCTTGCTTACGTTTCAGTGAGGGTAATGAGCAGCTTTGACTGAAGGCTATACATTTGTGCATTTTTCTATTTTCACCATAAAAAAAAGAATATACACACACACACACACACACACACACACACACACACACACCTGTAAATTATGCACTTACTGGACATATTTTTAAATGTGGTAGTAATTTGCACTGAACTCAAGACCAGAATTTGCATCTGTATCTGTGCACCACGTACATGTATTAAATAGAGATGCAGTTTACAGGAAATATCAAATTCTGTCTGCGGCAAACTGAACCCAAAGTCAACTAAATGAAGTTTAAAACAGACATTTATCCATATATTTTACGTGGATTTATTAGTGTATAATGTAATAACTCTACAGCAAGTTTCAGCAAGGTACCATTCAATTAGATTTCAAGCACGAAAGCTCTGCAAAATCTGACAATGAAATTGTATACACTTAATTTAGCATTAGTCAAACAAATCAAACCCGCCAATACAAGCACTGAGCATATTGAATCTGTGTAAGATACAGCCGTACCAAATGCATCTGGATAAAAGTGTAATTACTGCATGCTTATTGTTCTGGAAGATCAGATTTATAGAAAATGCTTGAAAAGGTGAAAGAGAAGCCATTTGTCATGTGATCAAAAGACAATCAAGGCAGTTACAGTCTGAACAAATAGAACATACATAGCTACTTCTCTTTTGATGTTTGTGATATTTTAATCATTTTTTGAGGAAGTCATAGAGGCAAATAATAGTGAAGACGCAAGCACTTAGGAAAACATTGCAAAAAGCAAAATAATTTAAGCCATTAATTACGCAAAGTCTAATGATGATGCATACAAGATTTTTACACAGATGGTATGAATTAATCCTTTCAAAATAAGCCCTGTTTAGCATTTAGAGGACATTCATTTTCACATTCACAGATCATCAACTAAAAACTAGCACACTACCAGAAGTTTCACAAGTACATGCAGTGAGTTGCAAATTCTGGGTCAAAGACATCCGTACTGATGAGACTGCTGGGGGAAGCAGAGAAGGAGTGTTACAGTTCACCAAATGCACATAACACACCCTCAAAACTGTCTGTTCATTCTCTACTGCTAATTTGTGTGGAAAAGAAAATGACTCCTGGGATAAAAAGGTGTGCCTGAAAGCCAGCCCAGCCAGCTTCTGCCAGCCTTCTCTCACTACCTCGCTTTCCCTCTTTTTTTTCATCCAGGTCAGGGCAGGGGGATCACTGCTCTGGCACAGATGTGTCGTCTCTCTCTACTGTCCCCGATCCTCCTGTCTCTAAAAACAGAAACAAGCGAGGAATTTAAGCACTGCAGAGCCTGGAAAGAACATTTACTGTAAACACTTCTGTCCTCTTACCTCAGGCTCCAATATATGGTCATTAATTAATTATTAATTAATATTAATAATAGTAATAGGTAATTAATAATAGGTAATTAATAGGGCGTTCTATTGTAAGTCATATTTGTCTTTCAGCATTTACTGTTTAAAGTAACAATGATACTGATGAAGTTTTTTATGATGCTATTCAGTATTTAATTCTGAGCTTAAAAGTGTTCTGTGATGCTAAGTACTGGATTCCTGGATATAAGGTAATGGCTGTTATAGCTGCAGCGCTCAAAAACCCACTTCCTTGTAGTGAAAAGGGGGTCTCTTCCAGTGGGAGGTGCTTTGGATGCTCTGTTCCTGTCCGACAGGTCCATTAATTCTGCTTTGCCCTCTGAAGCATATATCTAATGCACCTGGAGTTATAAATACATCTCCTACATAAGGATGCAACGCAGCCAACAACTGGGTTAGGGAGAATCAGTGACGTAGATGCCTGGAGTCATCCACATACCTGAAGAAAATGCGGCTTTGTCTTCTAAGAGAAGGTGAAACTTTTAGTAATGGGAACCCAATGCCTTTTTTGATTTCTCTTCGCAAAAGAAGCCTTACCGGTTGTGGTTGTGGAGTTGTGTGGTGGATATCTGACGTAAATGTGTGGAAATCAGGGATCTATTTCATACTACATTCTGTATATTTATTTAATATTTTATTTAAGCATTCTTGTTCCGTGTAAGCACAACAATTAATTGAACTGTACTGGAATTATAGATTTTCGCAATCAGGCCTTATTAAGCCAACTTTAAAAGATTGATTAAGAATAACCAATTCTTTAAAAATAACAGATACATAATACATAATAATAACAGTGATAGAAAACTGCCTTCTAAAATTATTTCCTCCTCTATAGATGTTTAAAATGAAAACAGAAAGACACATTCTCCGTTGTGGCAGACTTCTTCCAACATAAATTAATGCAGATAAATGTCTTCTTTTCTCTCCAGTGATTTAACAGCACATCGCCACGCAGATTTATCTAGAACCACTTTAACTGAAAAATTAATTGAAAACCTCCATCATGTGATGCTGGAGATCCTATGGGGTAATTAAATGAGTCACTTAGTTATGTATTGCATTAATCACACTTGGGATAAATCACGAGGGGCTCTGCTAAGGTGTATTTAATTATGTATGGCTCATTTTCTGCTATGTTAAATGTTATGTCAGCTTGTGCTCATGCAATATGCTACAGTGTTCAGCTCTGAGGAAAGTTAAGATCTTTAAATTTTCCCACTCACATCTTAAAAGGGAATATCGCTAAAAATGAGGAGTGATGCTCAACCAATAAAATGCAAGACCATTTTTAGAATTTTACTTGTTTACAGTATACATAATCTTAAATTGCTCTATTACATGTACTTGGTAAAACTCCATGCATATCCATTTCCCATCACTTACCTTATGTGACCCAGTGTAGTTAAAGCTCCTGATAACAACCTCTGTTACCATCCTTATAGTCACTAGCCATAACACCTCTTTAGTGGCATTATGTCACCTACTCTTATCCCTTGGTTCTACACACTGACCTGTGTCCCCCTGGCTGCCGTTGAGTGCCTCCCCACTGCTGCTCACCTCCTCCCCTTCTGCTTTGTCCTCTGGCTTCATCTTCTTACGGGTCATGTGGCCACGGAAGCCAGCTTGGATTTTGGCAGCAGCCCTGTTGGCCTCGGGGTCATCCAGGGGGATGTCCATGATGTCTTCTTCCTCCTGGGGCCGGCTGCACTCCTCCTGCCGAGAGAAAGATGATCATGGTGGCATAGCAGGCTAAGGTTGTTTCCCCTTAGAATATCGGAGAACTACCTTCTTTTAACATCAGATTTTGTAAAGCCACATGAATATGCCACAGCACTATATTTTTTAACAGTGAGGGAAATGTGTTTGTTGACAAGTGGCTCTCCCATGACTTGACTGGGGATCTCAGCAGGTTAGTCACCCCACCTATTTTGCCTACCTATTTTCCAGTCTTTGTTGCTCGTCATATACAATATACTGCTGGTGAAAACACATCTGAGTCAACCTATTTTGTAGTGCATTATCATTGTCTACTGTGTTTACCATCAGGAAAAAAGTCAGAAAAAGTAGCTTGAAAAAGCAGAACCACCACATACTGTATATATTTGGATTTCCAAATGGGTCAATGATTGATGAACATGTTTAAGTTTGTGTTTGTTGATTAAGCCACGAAGTGAAAAGGATTGCTATTTGTTCCATTGCTTTAAGTATAGCTTGCAATTAAAAAAAAAAAAAAAAAAAANAAAAAAAAAAAAAAAAAAGGTTATGGTTGAAATACAGCTAAGGCTTAATATCATCCTTCAAGGGAAAAAGGAATTTGCGCCCTGCGACTTGGCCAGAAAAAAGATGACCCAGCGAAAATGATGCTACAGTCAACGCCAGCAGCTCATTCAGCCACTGAAAGCACAGCATACACTGTCCCGAAGGAAACATGGAGTGGGCGGAAGCGAAATTCTTGCTTGTCAAAAAGTGTCAGTGGAATAACGCCAAGGCTGTCAAAGAGTTATGTAAACACCAATACAAAATTCTGTGTTGAACACCTATCAGTTATATCCTGCTCATTTCTTCTAGAAACAGATTGACATTTCACACAAAGGCAGCCCACTGTCAACCCACTGCCCTGGTGTAGCAGTGCATCTTGTCTCCAGTGAAACCCCTCCAGTGTAGGAGTATGACCACCCACCTGTTCAGCCAGCATTCGTTAGCCTCTCTGTCTGACTGCTCACTGTGCAGCTGGAATCTGCTTCTTTTGCAGCAGCAGAGAAGCTGCTGGTCTGAATTTTGCTGCATAAACACTTTTTCTGTTCTCATATTGTGTTTAGTGCTTCTGGGTTCATTCTGAGTCAAATCTTCCCAATATTATCTATTTATAATAATAATAATAATAATAATAATAATAATAATGAAAATAGCCAGAAAACAGTTTTTGATATCACATTTTGAGGTCTGTTTTCAGTGAGAAATTAACCATTGGTAAATCATAAATACAAACAGGGTTGACATACGAAATTTAATCTAGTTTTAGACTAATAGAGAATTTATACTATTACCTCCTGGCTGTGCAATATATATACCAAACTGATCAGTGGTTAAAAATGGTAAAAAAAAAAAAAAAAAAAAAAAAAAAGAAGTTAATCTGAAGCTTTTACTTACATTGTGACAGTCCATGGCTTACTATATTAGAGATGACTTCAGTCTTCACGTGAGCTGACCTAGAATGCCCTGTAAGCCCAATAAACCTTGATTTCTATGTGGACCAAAAAAGTCTCCGGTATAATACAGATGCCTCACTTCTTACTAACAATCACTGTATGTTCAGTAACACCCGCTCAGGCAGAGTGAGAGAGAGAGAGAGAGAGAGAGAGAGAGAGAGAGAGAGAGAGAGAGAGGGATCCAGTCAGTGAGAGAGGAGGGAGAGAGAGAAGGAGGGAAAGAAAAACCTCCTACAAACATGATAGCATGTGTTCCATGTTTCCAGTCTCATTAAGGCTGCAAATCAACTGATTTCACCTTTGACAGACCTCATGTCAACACACACCACGCACAACCCAAAGACTTAAGGAAAGCAGATGAAACAGACTGAGTAAATGAAACAGACCGTTTCAATGATTTTCAATTAGACAGTTTGAGCACAGGTGAAGATGACAATCTTATTTAGTTTGGCTGTTAATTTGGGACACAAAAAGTAAGTGTCATGAAAATACACAAGTTAGAGTGTTACAATAATACATACAACTGATAAAAACTGATGACCAATATAGAAATACTATGTCAATGCCAGATGGTCAACAAAACAATAATTGCTGAGTTTCAAATTCTACTAATAGTGCTGAAGGAAAACCAAGTAAGCATCTTGGATTATTTTACACAAAGAGGTGTTATAAATTGATTAGAAACGCAGTGCGCTAACAGCCCTCTCCGTCCCTCTGATCCCAGCTGGTGTGGCCGCCCACACTTCTCTGCCTGCCTCAGAGACAAGACAAAGAGGGAGCAAAATAAAAAACATATAACTCATTTGACTGAGTTATATGGCTGACATTAACACTCTCCTCATGGTGTAGAAATCATTCAAACAATACGTTAAGCTATCCCTTAAAAAATGGTTTGGGCCATGCCTACTTTGACTGGTGACTTGCTATATCAATCAAGACATTTTTGTTTATTTGCAGGCTTGATAACTGCTGTGCAATTAAATATACTTGAATTAATCATAATGTAATGACTGTGCTTACATTAACCTAACAATTAGTGTATTTTACAGAGTATTTGCCCACATAAGATGATTTCAACTATTGTAGGTCCTTGTTAACAGTGTGTTAAAGACACAGAAGTTTAAAAAACAAAAATCACAAGACACATCTGAGATGCTGCAGGTAGGTCAGTTTTAGAATAGATGGCCTATATACTACATAGTTTGGTAGCAGTTGTTTCAGTTCAAAGAAATTCTGTCCATAAGCAAAATAGTACTGCATATAAAAATATTAAAAGTGCTGTTTTACTGTGTTTAGATAACACAAAAAAACAGCAGTAAAAACCTGTTATTAAAGGTAGATTACTGATACAGATGGTGCCTAGCAACTATCAGCATCACCATCTCCTATTAATTCCATGACGACACCAAGTGAGAGCAGGATGGTGAGGAGTTACCATGGAAACATTCTCACTACCCCTTCCTACACTCCCTCCCTCCATGTTTGGAGCCTTGTTGGTCCTGACAAACCAGACTGGCTAACTATGGCAGCAGCAAAAAAGAAAAAAAAAAAAAAAAANAAAAAAAAAAAAAAAAGAGAAAAAAAAAGGAAAAAGAAAAAATCTTAAAGGCTTAATTTGCAAGACAAATTGTTCAATCAGTCTTTTATGATGACAGATTACTGAATCAACTTTCAGTCTGTGGAAGCTGGGGTGTCTCCCAAGAGTAGAAGGGATCTGGCACTAACAACAGCACAGTACTGCAGTAATTTATAACCAAGCAGCAAAGTAAAGGCCTCCAAGAGCATCTCAGTGCATGTACACACAACTACACAAGTCTCTATACTGTGTATATACATAAAAACAGCCTATGTTGAACTTTGAAATTGGAACAATAGCTCTGTAACTCTGGGTTAAAGCAATTTTGATTATGACCTTTTTGATAACATTCAGCATGTACCAGAGCAATGACCTATACTTGAAATGGACTATTTTTGGGACATTTTTAATCACCTGCCCCTAGAGAGTCCAGCGGAGAAAAGAGAGAGGGGCAATGTGGATCAGACTTGTCCTTGAAGGGTTTATTTATATAGGCTACCTGAGAGAGGAATGGGAGCACAACAGACTGGAGCCAAACTAAAGACACCTCTGTCTGAAACTGTACATCCATTCTAGCCTGCTGATAAATGTGCAGGCTCTTAAATTCTAACTAAATGCCATTAGGGCTATTTTTTCAGCGCAAAACTGTATATGAAAGGGTGTAGAATGTGAATGTGAGTTACTAAACCTTAATGTTCTGTATGGAGAAGAATCATTTATTAATTACCTCATCGTTAGTCTTGCTCTCAGACTCTGTGGTGTTCTTTTCAGACCCAGTTGGCCTTTGCTGTTCTTGCTTGTCTAAATCCATCCAATCTGCACTATGTATGGGGATGACGCTGCCCTCTTCCCACATTACACCACTCTCTTGTACTTTAGAATCAATCTGTCCTTCTTCCACAATCTCCTCTGTGCTAGAGACTGGATGCTCTGATGTGACTTCTATTTCTTCCACCGTGTTCTCTGTCTGTGGCTTTACAAGTGTCCTCTGCTGCTCGTCACTCTCCTCTGCTAGATGTTCTGTGCTTGTCTCTAAAGTTTCACTCTCAGCTGCCATCCCAGCCTTTGATGTATTTGACTGGGTTACTTGTGATAAGTTAATTTTTCTATCACCATCATTCATTTCCAAATGTAATGTATTCTCCATCTCACTAGGATCCTGTGTGTCTTCTTTATCTTCTCCAACCATGTCTGCCATCTTATCTTCTTTATCTGACTCATACTTTGTTTTCTCCCTTTCTAACTCCTCATGCCGGTGAGATTTGGCTTCACTTATCCTCTCATAATTTTCATCAGAGAGGACGATCTTTGTTTGATCCTCTGGGTTATTTTCTTCTGTCTCAGCGGTGGGTTGATGCGCAAAGCTACTGTTTTTAACACCTTTTTCATTCTCATCATCAACACTATCATTTGAATCAGAGTCACTTGTGTCCAACTTCTCCTTCATTGTATCAGAAGCCTCCTGCTGCATTGTCATTTTCTCCCTGTCAGAGTTAACTTCCTTCACTACTCCCTCCATTTCAAGTTCACCATGGTCCTTTGTACTGTGTATATTATGGTCTTCCCCCTGTTCAGTAAACTCTGTGGACTCTTCATGTTGTTGTATCACTGATACATTAGTTTGCGGCACTTCTTCCTTCTCCCAAACTTCAGTAATACCCTGAGCCTCTGGAACATCTTCAAAGTTAATCTCAATGAAAGTTTCCTCTTTAGGTTTAGCATGACTCTCCAAACCATCCTCTGTAACAGGCATTTGCCCAAAGGCATTGTCTTCAGTTTCTTCAATTTGGAGTACAGAGATTTCCTGTTCAGTGGCCTGTGTATCACTGGGTTCATCAGCTTCAGTTTCTTCTGTGGTTTGATCCATCTTTCCTAGCTCCTCTGCACACACATCCACATCTGCTAATCCAGAATATAGAAAGACTTCCCTTGATTTTTCCATTTCAGTTCCCTTTTCTTCTTCTAAGTCTCTAAGCTCTTCATCTCCAGCTGCTGTGTCTTGTGTCTGAGCTGCTTGACCTCCCTCATCTTCTTCCACTCCCAATTCTTGAGCACACACATCTGCATTTGCATTGAATGATGCCAAATCAGTCAGCTCTAATTCAGAATCAGGTATATCTTCATCTAAAACAGGTCTGCTGCCCTTTTCATTGCCTGTTGTCACAGCCTGATCAACTGTTTGGTCTTTCTCTTCCTCTGAACCAGTCAGTTCATCTGATTGTACATCTGCAAGAGGAAGCCTGATGACTGATTTGTCTAGTGCATTTTGCACTGAAATATATTTCTCTCTAATAGTGAGCCTTTCTTCTTCATTACATTCAATCAAATTTTCTTCATCAGAGACATTTGGTTTTGTAATGGTGAGAGATGAGGCCTCTGCTGTATGGCTGGATTCATCCTCAGTTTGGGACTCATCTGATTTTTCCCTAAAAGGTGTAAGTGAAAATGAAAGATTAACAATGGAAAATGTTCAGTGTGATGTGCGTGCAATAATATATGATGCATCTTGAAAATACACTGAACTACATCATGATGCCTCTCTGCTCACCTGAGATCTGTGACTATTTCCTCTGATCTTCCTGCTCAGCCCATTTTTCTCATGCCTAATGATATTGCAAACTTGCCAGTGCTTTCAGCAGTGTTTTAATGGTCTGTCTCTAATCCCCAGTGTAATTTTACTTTAGAGACTTTTTATACTGATCTGTTTGAAAAAAACGTGACATGACATTGGGCTATTTTATTCATAGACTAAATGGCAAACTATTACTATATTTACTGTTTTAACATGTTCAATGAATAAGTATGCCTCAGTTCTTCAAATAAATAAATGAAATAGTCTTTGATAACAAAACAGTATTTTGGAACAGAGGCTGATTCTGATGTGGAACCAGACTTCCTTAACAATAAGATTGTATGCAAGTTTATCTCATTTTATGCTCAGACTTTTCCAATATGTCTATGGAATGCCTTATGCAGCCTTTATAAAATGGACACGAAGTAAACAATATGTTATTCTCATCTATTCTTCCCTTTTCTCTTCTTCTGTCCTTTTGTCTCAACTTCCTGCTCTCCCTTGCTTCCACTTGTTTAAGGCAATAAGACGAGACTCACTCAGAAATGGTCATCTCTGTTGCAAATTCTTCTGCTGGCTGAGCCTGTTCAAGAAAAAACAACAACAAAGTAATGATATGGTCCTTGAAGAAACACAGAAAGACAGAACAAGTGCATATACCGCACTTGTGGTTACAACATGTACTATAACTAGCCTTGAATGCATGGTTGTTGTAGAATCTGTCTTCCAGTTTGGCAGCCCACTCGGCAGGGTCCATGCCACTCTCTGAAAGCACAGACAAACACTACACAGGTTATTCATTCACGAAGAATGACTGCAGTCAGTGGCTATAGGCATAAACTTAAGTGGAAATTACCTTCTCTTTGTTTGAGAAGGGTGTCAAAGTACTTTGCAGCATATGTGGGGATATCTTCAGGCTGGTCTCGTAGAATTTCTCTGGTCAGGCCCTCCAGGATGGTGCCAAATCCACATGGGACCCGCAGGTGAGTGTTGGAAAAAGGCACTGACATTTTTTTTCAGTCTAGAGCACAGACAATAGAGACAACTGCTGAAATAACCGTTGTACTGCTGAAAATTAATCCAGTGGTCTGGATTAATGTGTCTTTGATACCTGATGACTTTAGCCTGAATGGTTTGGTGATTGTTTATAGTGATGGCAGATGTTGAAAACAGAAACAGCTTTCCCTGTGAATATCTTATTATTGTCCTTTTTGACTGAAATTTTAATTCAAACCATCTGAATATCTTCTGGAAATCTTGGAATTTGATGAAATTGTGTTACCAAAAGTAGGTGGGTAATGCTTTAACAATTCAAATGCAACTGATGATTTATTGGGGAAAAAACAGGCTTTATATGATTATTAATGAATAATCAAGTAAGAAATTAACACCAAATATTAAGATGGTTTGTAGTGAATTTTTACAAATAAAGTACAATATGTGTTTTTTTTTTTTAATTTATTGGGGTNTGGTTTGTAGTGAATTTTTACAAATAAAGTACAATATGTGTTTTTTTTTTTTAATTTATTGGGGTGTAAATATCTCTTTCATTTGATCAACATGTTCTTAATCAAACATTTTATCTTATATACAAACATTAAGTATAACTATAAACACACATGCCAGGGGATTAGAATAGACGCAGCACACAAGCAATTACAAAATAAAGGTGTAGAATAAAAAAAGCTGTAAATGAAAACCCTGTCTTCAAAACAAAGAAAACATTATTGAATATTATATACAATATACTTTTTAAAGGTAAGTTTTGAATACTAAAACAATGTTTACAGTTACAATATTTAACTTGTAAAATTTAGCCAACAGTAAAATTTCTGTTTTCAACATCTGCCATGTGGACAACCAAAAACTGACGTGTAGTCATGTGATAACACGGTTACTCGTTAAATCTATTACACCGAAAGTGGGCAAAAGCTATTATGTTGAAGCTTTACTAACCTCTGTCGCGACCACTTTAACTCTAGTCCAAAAACTGTATAACAGCGGAAATTATTCTCATATTCTCGATAAATTTGTCCCATTAACTATATGTTACTAAAAACAACTTTTGAATTGTACGTACCTTTACGTTTTAAAAAAATTTACGGCTACCAACACAACTCTGCGCAAAACGAGCTCTCAGACACTTGTTGATGCTTGTTTCCAGGTAACGGTTCTAACTACGGCAACTGACAAGGCTCAAAAATAATCATGAGGAAGTAATGCATAACTTCAGTAAAATGCTTCATTGGGGGAAAAAAAATGGGCTTTATACGGTTAAATCAAGTAAGAAATTAAGAACCTGATGATATTATAAACATTGTATGTGTAAAGAATTTCATTTTAAAAACATAAAGCTTTATTTCATTTCATATTTAACAAATTCAGAATTTCATTTCTTAAAACAGCACAATTTTTTTTAAGACAGGAGATGCAATACCATGTTTAGCAAAACTAGATTTGGTTTGATCCTTTCCTCCTTTCTTCTATTCCAGCAGCAGCAGGAGTCTCATTCAGGCATATGTGATAATCGCATACTCAGAGTTGGTGCTCATCTTGCGGCTGACCTCTCTGGGCGGGTGGACATGCAGCCTATCAGCTGACCGTGAGGCCTGCATGTGACATCTGGGCTCATCTAACCAACACTTGAGGGCAGAGAAAAATCATGTAGTTAAGCCCAAAAATCATACAGTTAGATCCAAGCCTTTTTGGAATTTTTACACATAAAGTTTAGTTTTTTGGTCATGTGAACCACTATTTCAGCATATAAACAACATCATTTAAAGATTTTTGTGGCTGTAGAGAGAGCTTGTAAATTTAGGGAAACTGACCATCTCTTAAATCACAAGGGTTATTTCCTGTTGCTGCTGAAGAGTAGTTTAGCATTAAGGTAAGCTGATCCTATGTCTCACCTGTTTTTGATTTCCCGGAGTCAAGTAGCAAATCTGAGTGAGCTCTGGTGTACTAACACCTCGGACAGTGATCATTATGTCAGCATATGGAACCTCGGTACCGCTACCATTATCTGGATCAAAGGAGTGATTTAATTAGCAGTAATATTTATTAGTTTTTGTGCTGTAGGAATAGACACAATGAAAAAAAAGTGTGACGGTGCTATGTCCAGAATATTATCGTACCTGGTGTAGGAATCCTCACTGTCACTCTTTCACATGGTGTCGACGATGACCCTGGGAAATATGAAGAATGTGAATTCTACGACTGCATTTAGAGGCCCAAATTCTTACAGTAGACATCATTTTTTCTCTAAACTGTAATCTGCTTACCCTGAGATTTTGAAAGGGCAACATGAGAAGGTGGTGGTGAGCTAGAAAAAGTTACCAAATAAAGAATTTTATATAAAACTATTAACCACAAATCCTCAAATATGGATTTTCATAGAGATTCTTCCAAATAATTGTACTCACCCTGACTGGGAAACAACAGGCTCTCCTGGAATTAATGGCATACAGGAAAAAAAAGTGAGTATTTTGTTATTCTGAAAGTATAATTAACTTAATTAAACATGTTATGACATTCATAATCACCTTTACCATTCCAGCTTTGTCTGTTCCGGTTCACACAGAGGTAAATAGCCAGTGCTGCAAGTCCTATGGCCACAGCAATAGTAACCGTTGCCAAAACCTTAATTCCAGTGATATCCCCTGTTTTCATGAAAACAAAAACATCAACTTGGATCAGAAAGGGTAACTCTTAGCGTTCAGCTTAAGTACATTTAAGCTCATGTACATTTTTATACATGTCCATATGCTGTATTTCATATTCTGCACTTGTCCAATGTGTCATCTCACCTCCTGTCGAATCATTTGGCTTAGCAGGAAGAGATACTGAGAAATGAACATCACAATATATTTATCAAAATGTAGAACATAACGTACAGTATATATAGCAATAATTGAAATATTGTATATCTCAGAGATTTTAATGCGTTGTGCTTGAGATAGGTCCTTTCCAGTACTCACCATTTTCAGCTTTAGTTGTAGGAGTAACTGTCCAGTCTGGGCTGATTGTGTGAGCTGGAAAAGCAGTTTCCATTTAGTTGAAGTCATACTTCTGGTTTTGTGACATTTGTTTACTTATTGCTATCGGAAGAAATTTTCATAAACAGCTGCTACACAGTTTTCATATATGAAATGTATTAATGTATACATTAATGTGTCTTTACCTTGAAAATTCAGTGACACGATACGTTCTACTGTTAGTGGAAGTTTAGGGTCATCTGTATGTTGTATGTAGCAAGAGTAGTTATACTTCAGGTCTTCAGCGGACACGTTTGCTAGATGAAGTGACACTGAGCAAAACCTATTTTGGTTGTTTGTCCTGAGACAGCCTGATCCTTTGCCCCAACAGCCACGGAGGAATCCAGCAGAGCAATTGAAGGTGCAGTTTAATGTCAGAGATTCTCCTAATTTTACTGTTATGGAATCAAAGTGAATATTCTTATTCCCCCAGCTCGCCAAATCTGTAAAGACAGGAGGATTACATCAAATATACACATTTTCACATTTTTAAAGAATTTCTGTTATCAAGTCAAAGTGCAGTCCAATAGTAATGAGTATACCTTACCTTGGGTCACCCAGAGGAAGAGCAGTGCAAAGTGGGTTGAAGCCATCGTTATTGCTCACAGTTTTTCCTGATTCCTGCTACTAAATATGCAATCAAAGATCTTGTTATTGCACCTGTACTGATGCTAAAATAAGCACACATTATGCATCAACCCCTTGGTAGACGCACAGGAAGTGGTATACAACAGGATTCAGTGTTTGGTAAAGAAGACTTCATAAGTTTCCATTCATTGCACCTGACTTCCTGCAAGGGAAAGATCTGTTGAAGAAGTGAGGGACAAAGGCATATTTTTGAATATGACATGACAGAAACAATGTATTTTTAAATATTACTTCTTTTTTTTTAAACCAAAGAGTAATATTTAGTACAATGCATTGTACTGAAAAATTAAACATTTGCACATGGGTTGAAAAAAAAGATAGATGCTGCCGGTGGGGTTTGCACATGCATACATCACGACATCTGCAGATGCATCACTGCATCACGCTCACTGCTGGAGGAGAGGAAGTGTGTCACATTCATCTACCACTATAGGTATTTCTAACAAATTTTGGAGAAAATAGGTCTTGTATGATAAAACATTTAATACTGAGATATTCAATTTGTTTTATTCTCAAAAAGTATTTGGTGTCTTTCCTACATATTTTTCCATGATAACCTCTAAAGTAATTTCACAGTTAACATAAATAATTGAACTGATCAACTAACAGAGAGAATATCGAGGTTAGCGTTAGCACATACTCGTGCATTATGAATGTGGAAGGTAGAATTACAGGAGAACACCACTGAATACCAGCAGTCACCTGAGAATCATGTTTCATGCTCTTGTTTCACTTTCAGGGAGCGAGGCCTCTCACTTTCAGTCACACAGGCTCAGATGATAAAATCTGACTTAAAAATAGCTGCAAATAACTGAATCAATGTGAGGTTGAATAGTTTCAGTAACAATGTGCTCATGGACAGTAATATATTTCCACTTTTCAGTTTCATGGCTTTTTCTGCTACAATTTGAACTCAACTCAGGTAAGAAGAGCAGTGACTTTTTAATTTATATTGACTTTTACCTTTTATGAAGATAAAATATGACAGGATAATACAGTCAAACATACTGATTAATGACAGACTTACATTTATTTGTTTCGGTAAGAATCATCTGAAGCAGGTCTTCCCATTGATGAAGAGAATGATCTTGGTCAGTGTCCAGAAGGAACATACATCTCTCGACAATTTTGTCTCGAGTGTCCCTCTGGTCATTTGTAAGTCGTCAACCATTTTTTACATTTTGACCTGCATAACTTATGACAGTAAGAAATATGAGGGGATTCAAATAGAGCATAACGTAACATTTAAATAAACATATTTTATGTAGCATCCGACCCATGTAGCTGTTTAAATAAAATGAATAAAAATAATAATAAGGTGTTGCAGCACTATGGGCAGGGCGCTGGGTACTTACTTTTATCCTTACTTTTAAGGCTGTAACCTGTAAATTTGAAATTATAAATTTTTTATTTTTTTTATTTTTTTTTTACCTTTTTATGTACTGTATTTGAATGGATGAAATAAATGACAGTGCCTCCAGTTAATGAGGAAAAAAACAAGAAATCCTGTGCATATTTCTCACTAATCACTAATTAGTAATCTACAGCAAATTTAAATAATCAAAATGACCTAAAACACTCAATTATGACACAAAAAAAGTTTAAATTCAAATGAATTTCTTTTGACAATTAGAAACAAATAATTTTACAAGATACCAAATTAAAATTCACAAAATGTTAATACTGTGTTTACTTGTCAACTCAAATATTTCCCAAATTCCAAAATTCACATTGTAAGGAAACTAGATTTAATGGACTCCCCCCACTCTCACGCACACGCACACACACACACACGGGTNTGTAAGGAAACTAGATTTAATGGACTCCCCCCACTCTCACGCACACGCACACACACACACACGGGTCCTACAACCATGAATCTTAATACAATAACCACCCAGTTGCAGGCCTGAGTCGCGTTGGAGCCTAAAATAACTGACTCCTTCACTTGCAACACAAGCAAGAGAAAGAAAAGAAATAAAAAGTACGTCGTGTTTTTTTTTTTTATTTTTACTCATATCTTGATGGAATGTCACCTGGACTGGTTGAATAAAACATGATCAAAGGGAAGATGGCTGAAATATAAACTGGAGACTCCAACAGTCTACGTCAAGTCCATGCAGGATCTCAAATAGGCGGCGACAAGTCCGGCCCACACTTCAACGGAGACGACTACTGCTATTCAGAGGTCCAACAAAAGGGTCCACATAGGTTCTTTCTATCTAATGCAGCAGCAGTGTCCACCTTCCCAGAGAGATAAATCAACAAAATAAGTCAATAGGGCTAATTCATACTAATTTAGACTAGCTTTAGCAGTGTTAGCATGCTAACCTGCTAACACAATCCTGCTAGCACAAAAAGGTATGCTAATGAATCTAATGTTTACCGCGATTAGCATTACATTTAGTACTACGTTTGTTTGGTTCAGTCTAAAAATTTAAAACACATTTACCTCTGGCATTTTGTGACTAAATCCACAGAATGGGTGTAACTGTGTTAACGTTAGTTTTAGACAAAATCCCGTTTTGCATCTCAACAGTTATTCAAATCATTACGATGCATTGACGTGATGACTCGCAGCTCTGAGGCAGTACTATCCTCTGCCTAGTGACATAATTTGCTCAAAAAGACATGATATCCGATAAATATATACAGTAAAAAAAATAAATAAATAAATAAAAGGTTGTCAATCATTTATGTTGTCCCAGGTAGGTTGTGAGTTAGTTAACCACATTCCTTTATGTACGTTACAACCAAAGTCATGCTGAACTTTATCAAAACAAAATAACAGTAGTTAGTTTTAGATTTTTAGCAACTTTTAATCAATCACTGCTTTTAAATATTTTTTTTAAACCAGATGAACTAATATAAAAAAAAATAAACATCTTATGTATTCAGATATTTATTCACTCATTTATGTCTATAAATGGAGTTATAGACTGAGCTACATTTATTATACAGCTGCCCTGGTAATGTGTCAACACCTCATAGATGTCCAGCTGGAACATTCAACTTCTACACAGGGAAAAGCAAAATCACTGACTGCAAGGTACTTGATTACAAACATTATTCATCATATTTCAACATTACGCTGTCTTGGTATGACTTGAAATTTGACATAATACCTGTATTTTGAACTACTGTCAGTTATTACCGTCACCCTCAAATATTATGCTCAATACTGTATGATAGGCAGTAGTATTATAGCTATGTATACTGTCATTAATTACTGTATTCCTGTACTCTGTAGCCCTGTTTTCCAGGTCTAATCAGTTCAGAAGATAGAGTAGACTGCATGCTGTGTCCTGCAGGTTTCTCCTGTGATCCAGACAACGGGACCCTCTTTCCATGCTCCCCAGGACAACATTCTCCTGAGGGGGTCATTCAATGTCTGTCCTGTCCTGTAGACTCTGTCTGCACTGCTGGATTCCCTTATAAGGTAACAATGGCATATTAATTTGTCAATCCCAAATCCATGTCCACAAAATTGTCGAAAAATGCATAGTTTGTCATTATACATTATTGCTAATGTGTGCCTAAAAACATTGATTTTGGCCTTTGTCATTGTTTTCAACTCTTATACTGTGCCTTTTAGTGTGGGCCTGGCAAGGAGCCCAACTTAGACCACACCGGGTGTAATGACTGCCCCCCAGGCTTCTATTCTACTGTGTGTACTGTCCACTGTCTTAAGTGTCCAGCAGGTAGTATAGTAATAAAAGACTATGGACATATTTACTTTGTATATTATAAATAAAGCCATCCATTTTGGATGTTTTGGATCATTTATCTACAATGAAGTGGGTTGCAATAAAGCATAAACGTGAGTCCTCTGCCCGCCATAGGAAGTTATTGTCCGGATAGTGGGATGCTGCAGCCGCTCCCCTGTCCTCCCGGTTGGTCTTCCACATCTGGCCAGACTTATTGCCACAACTGCAATGACACCTCCTCATTGTGTGGAGGAGCTATGGCCCCTCGCTGGAGCCAGCCAGCCCATAGATCCAGTCAGTCTATCACCTGTCATCTAGGAACCTACAAAGACACCAAAGAGGAGTTAGCCTGTGTTGTCTGTCCTGTAGGTTAGTGTGTATGAACCCGTACTACAGTTATATTGCAGTTTTCCTTTTATTTTCTTTTTGAAATACCTAACAACTACACTGAATGAAACCTAATATGAATTTGTTCATTTTTTTTTTTTTTAATCTCAGGTCATTATTGTGTGGAAGGTGTAGCTATACCATGTCCTGCAGGGACATATGGCCCTAAAGAAGGTCTGCAGAGGCTGAGAGACTGTACAATCTGTCCGGCAGGTAGAGTGTTGATTAACATTATTGATGAAAACACTTGCAATCCATCAAGTTTTTTTTTTTTCCCCCAGTCTCTTAAGTCTAATCAGGCCCTCATTGTTTTGTTAATTGTTTTGCATGTCTTCCTATATTATATGGTTCTGTAAAAAACATTGACTTTTTCTATAAATACTTTTCTCCAGGGTTTTATTGTCTGGAAGGCAGCTCACAGAGACCCACCTCCCAGTTTATGTGCCCACAGGGCTATTACTGTGAAGAGGGCTCTGTCACCCCTCATGGGTTACCTTGCCCTGCTGGTACAGCGGGGGAACAACTGGGTCAGACAAGTAGGACAGCTTGCAAGAGATGTAGAGAAGGACGCTTCTGTCCTGCAGGTAAGTTATAGTACTAATACACTAATTTCAGTTATACAATACTCAATACGAAAACACACAGACCACACAAACATAAAGGAAAATTATCTATTTCTGAGATATATGTTAGAGATGGAATTTTACTGCATTTTTTTCTCTTTGTATATGTGTGATGTGTATTTGTGTGTGTCTGTGTGTGACAGGGTCATCAGGTTCGGGCTTGCCCTGTGCTCGTGGGAGATACTGCCCTGCTGGCACCTTGGAAGAAGTGATATGTCCTCCAGGCACCTTCACCCCTCACCAAGGGGCAATAAGTAATGCAATTTTTAAAAATCTATTTTATAATCATCACTGCTGTAATATATAGACTGTTAGGTAGTATAGCCTATACTGTATAGTTTAGTATTTTGACTGATAGATAGATAGCATGATAGGCTCTTATAGTTATAGCAGTCTGTCATTACAAATCTAAGTTATTACTTCAGAAATTAACTGATGTTTTTTGCTAAAAGAGTATGTGGATGCTGAATTGCAACAGATGGGTGCCGAGACAGAAATAAGAGAAAGTGTCTATTAAGAAAAAAATGCAGATGGCAAGCTGGAGCATATCCAGTATAAAGCACAGATAACTATAAAAGGAAATCTGTGTGCTGTATGTGCCACAGGAATGATGAGAATAAAATCTCTAAACCTCAAAAATTCCTTTAAATTTAACTAGATCAACAGATACACTCTAATCTATTGATATAGCTAAATATAATACAGGAAAGTCTAGACACTTTTGCAGTTGCAATGAACACTAAGAATGTATTAAATGGAGTATGTATCCAGTTTACTGAAAACCTAAATAAAAATTATACGTTTGTGACTGTTTTCTTCAGGTGTGAAGGACTGTCTCAAATGCCCGGCTGGTTTCTACTGTCCTGAGGGGATCAGTGACCCCGTGCCCTGTCCACCAGGCACCTTCAATCCCTTAGAGGGTCAGGATGAGTTGGCTGATTGTAGGGAGTGTTATGCAGGAAAGGCCTGCACACAGGTAGCTCTGAGAACTCCTGATGTGGACTGCATGCAAGGGTAAACAACCTCCTCAGACACAAGAAAATGGTTTTCTGTGAGGAAAGCTCTGACAATAAATATATCTTCTTTACACTACATAGCTGATTTCTATACTGAGGCTTTAAAAGTTTGTAAACAGTATTGTATTAACAAGGGATTGGTGCAACCCTGTTATTGTAGTTCAAGTTTATTTCTGTTTGCTTTGGTGCCTAAGGACATTATGTCTCCTAATGTCGTGAAAGTGTTACTCTATGACTTTGATCAGTTTGTCTGAATCCTGCTAGGTTTGTGTGTCCCCCTGGTTCCTCCAAACCCAATGCTCTGACCAATGCTTGCCCACCAGGGACACTAAGCAATCGCACTGACCTCACTGACCGCTCACAATGTCAGCAGTGCCCTGCACGATATGCCTGTCTTCGAGGTACCATTTATTTTAGACATATATGCTCATTTACTTGGTTAAATTAAAGTACTTGCATTGAAAGGGTCTACCCATCCATGGTACTCAAATTTTCACATTCACACAGGTATTTTTAGGTGTTTTGCCTGATTAGACCTCTTCTCTGGATGGTGGGGGTCCTTAACAGACTCTCTGAGCATAGCTCCACCAAGCCTAGACCTGAAAAGAAATTTTATTAATCAGAACAACTAAAAACACCTCTGTGGTTGTGCAGGATGTAAGGATAGATCAGCAAAATAAATCTTAGTTTGCATCTTGTACACAAGCTGCTCCAGGTTGAAGCACATACAAACATATCATTATTACTTTAACCAGGAACTGGTGGTATCCAGAGACCGCCGCTCTCCTGCTTTGCAGGACACTATTGTCCCCCTGGAACTATGTTTCCCACCCAGTACAAGTGCCCTGTGGGGACATGGAGTGGTCACAGTGGTTTGGAAGCTGAAAGTGAGTGTGGACCATGCCCACAGGGATGGTACTGTTTGGCCGGTTCAGGAGCTCCATCAGGACGATGCAGCTCTGGACACTACTGTCCAGAAGGTACATGTGAATATGAAATGAGTGCAAATATAGACACAATTTACAACACATGAATAAATTTGTTCTGTTTCTTCAAGGCAAAAAATACCAAATTAATTAGTGGTGTAATAAATCAAAGTAATTAAACAGTTTTCATTGTAAACTATAAAAAATGGAAAGAGTTTGGGGTATAGAATTAATACATTAAAGAAAATTACACTTTTTTTTTTAACCAGACGTGATTAGAAGTCACTTGGGGATATACAATACTGTAACTTTGTTCTTGATGTATCACCAGGGACTGCATATGGCTCTCAGTTTCCTTGCCCTGCAGGGACCTACAGCACCAGAATGGGCAACAGGCACAGGGAAGACTGCTTGATCTGTCCTGAAGGCTCATACTGTCAACAGGGCACCTCCAAGCCTTCACCCTGCCCACCGTAAGCAACGCAGTTATGTGTGGAATAAGAGAAGGAAGGGGGTGGGGCAGAGTTATGGAATATGATAATGATGAAACTCAGGAAATTTGCTATATGTGGTACAGTAATGGATTACACTTGTGTAATGAGCATGATTTAATATTTTGAGCATGATTTAATATTTCCATATTTCCATGATTTAATATTTCTGGCATGTCTTTCTTCAGCTCTACATTTCACCGTCTGAAAGGAGGCCAGAGGCTAGAGGACTGCTCTGTTTGCCCTGCCGGCTATTTCTGTCCCCATTCAGGCACTGTCAACCCCAGAGTGTGTGGAGCTGGCAGCTACTCTGTAAGCCCCCATCACTAACACAGTCAACTGTGATTGGACAACTGACAGAACCAGCGAAAGCCAAAGCTGTTGTAGTCTGGTGCTTCCATAAGCTACTGATTGTTTTATTTTTAGATTAGCACTTTCTGCCCACTGTGATATTGTCTTACATTACTCACCATGCATGTACACTACATCTGTAAATGTCAGCTACAGGACCAGATGAAGACATGGTGAATTTAATTTTAGCTCATAGTTTGCTCTGATTATTGGAGTAACATCAATTTTATTCCACTGTTTTCCACATTACATCCTTATCTCTCTTGTGTTCACAGTCTGTTTTATTGTGTCCCTCCCCCACGCTGTGGTTGATATCTTTATCTTCAACTCTCTGAATCTTCTTCAACATTCCCGTGTGTAGGATGAGGGCTCCGTAGAGTGTTCTCCATGCCTGCAGGGCCACTACTGCAGTAATGAGACCACAAGTGAGGAGGCCATGTTGAGTGTCATGGTGTGTCCCGCAGGCTTTCTCTGCTCTCAGGGTTTGGCCAGAGACCCCCTGCGCTCAGCCACCCTGTGTCCACGGGGTTTCTACTGTCCTGGAGGAGGCATTGTAAGTTAGAGAACAATAAATATAACAGAAAAAAATTAATTAATTGTGGATTGTTGTAGAAAAGAGTATTCGGCCTATTTGGCCCATAATGGCCTCATAGAATCTTTTAGTAGACTACCAGCCAATCTGATTGTCCTCATAGGACCCCAATCCCATTCCTTGCCCTAATGGAACCTTCAGTGAAATTCCTGGTCTGCGTGACATCAGCGAGTGTATCCAATGTCCAAGGGGGAAGTACTGTTACTCTCAGCAGCCTCTGGAGCAGCCTATTGTTATGCCTGTAAGATGCTGAATAGATCAGACATGATATACTATAGTATACTAAAATAATGCAGGATATTGTAGAAATATGACACTGTTTCTACTCCATTTTTTTAAGATAGTGATCAGACATCATATAGCAGGCACTACTGATTGCAGTTGAAGATTGAGTTTCCAGAATGAATGATACATTTGTCTTTTAGACAGGGATTTGTCCTGATGGGCACTATTGCCCCTTAGGGACTGGCTACCCATACACCTACCCCTGTCAGTCTGGCCAGTACAGGAACAATACACTTGGTCACAGTGGAGAGGCTTGTGTNACCCCTGTCAGTCTGGCCAGTACAGGAACAATACACTTGGTCACAGTGGAGAGGCTTGTGTTTTATGCCCGCCCAGACATTTCTGTGAGAGACCAGGAAGTCACACGCCCACAGTCTGCTTTAAGGTAGATATAATAAGCATGTTGAAAAAAAATGTCACATGGATGAATCAGCATAACTTTCCTTTCAGTGTGGTTGCCAGTAAGTATGTGAGATCTCTGTCCCTCCCTCCCTCCCTCCCTCCCTCTCTCTCTCCCTCCCCCTGCATCCCTCTTGCTATGTCATTCTATTCTTAGGGCTTTTATTGTCCAGAGAACAGCTCGTCTCCTGAACCTTGCCCTGAAGGAACCTACAGTTCACGTCCAGCTCTCAGTGATGGGTCTGAGTGCTCCCCTTGTGGCGGAGGTCAATACTGCATTGGTGTAGGTCTGACAGAACCATCAGGAAGTTGCAAAGAGCGCTTCTACTGCAGAGAAAGAGCAAGATCTCCTGTAAGAAATAATTAATTATATAGCGATGGTAGTTATTAATAAAACATCTGTTAATTCTTTATTGCTACAAACAAAGATTAGAGAAACTTAATATTAAGCCACTTTCTACTTGCTGCCTCTCAGTATGATAATAAAACTCACAAATTATGATGGTTTTGTGCTCTTTTGAATTGGGATAGTCAGATGATTACTTTAAGGTACATGCTGGCGTTTCTTCACGTGATAATTTTCCAGACTCCAGCATATGGGCCAACAGGAGGGTTGTGTCCAGCAGGAAGTTACTGTCCACTATCTTCTTCCTCTCCCCTCCCATGTCCCCCTGGCACCTTCAGCAACAGCACTGGCCTCAGCAGTGCGCAAGAGTGTCTCAGCTGTCCACCAGGGTAATATCACTCATTTCATTTATAGCTCATGTTTAGTAATATGCTATATGACTATTCTGATATCAGCTATTGGAAGAGGACCAAATAGAAACCTCTATTTCGTGTGCCAATATGTTTCTCTCCCTGTCAGGTTATATTGCTTAGGGTCCAACAACACCTCACCTTCAGGTCCTTGTCTTCCTGGTTACTACTGCACTGGTGCCTCAGCTTCGCCTGTTCAGAATGAGGCAGAGGAGGGTCATTACACCTTGGAAGGGGCAGCCAGGGCCGAACCATGTTCTCTGGGCACTTTCCAGCCGGTAGAAAATAATCAATGCAGTGCCAAGTGCAGCTCCAATAATGTTACATGAAGTAGAAGGACACCAAAAGAGATGAAAATTGACAAGAATGAAGGAAAAATATATTTTGCTGCTTTTAGTTAAGACTAGACTGACTAAATGTTCTCTCACTTCAGCGTCGAGGTGCACAGGACTGTTTGGAGTGTCAGGGAGGCAGTTTGTGTAACCAGACAGGCTTGTCTCAGCCACCACTGTGTCCTGCAGGACACTACTGTCCTCCAGGGTCCTCTGTTGCACAGCCTTGTCCTCCGGTTAGTGTGGATGTGTGTATTTTTGTGTGTATTTGTGTAGGTGTGTTTTTTCCAGCTGATCATCCTTCAGACTCCACCTTGTGTTTGTCTTCTTCTTTAGTCCTTTCAGCCGCATGTCTTTTTCAGCACTTTAATCTCATGGCTTGACTTTCTTTTACACTAGTTTCCATTCCATAGCTAATATAAAATTATGTTACATGATAATTCAGGGATCCTACTCTGACCAGCCTGGTGGCGATGCTGTGCAGCACTGTCGGCCATGTGATGCAGGCTCATTCTGCAGCAGGGCGGGTCTCTCTGACCCTCAGGGTCTCTGTGACCCTGGACACTACTGCACCTCTGGATCCTCCACTGCCACTCCAGTAAGACATAACAACTACTGATTTTGATAATTTCAGCAAAACAATATAGTTTCTAATTGAAAGAAAAAATATTACCATAAAAGCATATATGTATATATATATATATATATGGATTCCTGAGCTGCTTTGAAAGGGACAGTAAGGAACACAGTGGTTGACATAGGTTCACTCTCTTTATCTAAAGTCTAGATTTAGCTCTCTGCATCAAGATTTGAGGCTGTGCAAAGAGATGCATACTGACATGAACATAATTACATCATTCTTCAAGTATTGAAATGAATGTAACTTACTCACCTATTATACTGTATTTTGCTGACACACTCCCATACTCTTCAAACACAAATGAAATTTATCTTTTTTTTTAACTGTATAAATGTGTTATAGTTGGTGATGTAGCAGCTGAAATAAATTATTATTTAATGTATTTTACATATTGATGTCAAAATAGCATTTGATGATGCTCAGTAAATTTTGGCATTTTTTTCTGCTATGTGCCCATGGATGATTTATGCCCATAATTTAGTTTTGCTGAAGTGAGCCAAACCTCTCTTAATATGTTGTATGAAAATATGGGGCAATTAAGGAGGTGAAAATGTAGTTTTTTTCCTTGGCTATTTCAGCATTTAAAGTTAAAGCGGTGTAGTTATTTTGATGGCAGCCCATTAATTTCCCACATACTTGAACTACTTATTGTCAGTGTGTCTTTATCATTTGGTATGAATATAAAAAACCGGGACATAATGTGGAATAGGTAATAATGCAAATAGTTTTTACATAAAGTTTTTTATAAGCTGCTGTTTCTAACTTTTAAAATCATCAAACACTGTTATATTCTGATGTGTATTATTCTATTCCCAGGTTGCTGTGACCTTTGGTGGTGTGTGTCCTGCAGGCTATGTTTGTCCACAAGGGACCAGGTACCCCCAGCAGCACCCATGTCCTGTAGGAACCTGGAGCAGCACTGTGGGAGCCCAAGATATGTCCTCCTGTTGGCCCTGCCCTCCTGGACTCTACTGCAATTCTACTGGTCTGATACAGCCTGCAGGAATCTGTGAAACTGGTATGGGAATAGATTAATTTTATGTGTTTAATTGGTATTTGTGAATGTTTGTGTTCTCTTTTCTTATTTAAGTTTAAGTACTCTCCACAAGAAAGATTTCAACCTTGAAAATAACACAGAAAATAATCCAAGAAGCCAACTGATGTAATAAGATATCACATATAACATAATGAATGTGACAAAACAGCAATAAGGAGAAAAAAAGGCCAGACAGAAATCCTTTTGATCATCATTAGGTTTCAGGGTATTGTTGTAACTTTTACAAAGCAATCTGCTGTTTTATAGGGTACTACTGTTCAGGAGGAGCAGTGTCTTCCATGCCATCAGATGGTGCAACAGGGAACATTTGTCCAGTGGGACACTACTGTCCCCTGGGCTCATCCTCTCCTGTACTTTGCCCTGATGGGACCTACTCAAACACTACAGGTATAGGACAATTTATTTTGGAAATACATTACATATGATGATTTACATTTGAAGTATAAATTGCAGCCATCTTCTTACATCATTTCATTCATTCTGCCTTAAATGCAGGGGCGGCAGATTGTGAAGACTGCCCTTCAGGGACCTATTGTCTGTTAGGAGAAGGGGTCCAGCCCTGTCCAGCAGGACACTACTGTCTTGGGGGCAGTGTGGAGGGCATCCTACCTTGCCCTCCTGGCACATATAGTCCTCACTTTGGCCTGAGCCAAGTGGAGCAGTGCCTCATCTGTCCAGCAGGTGAGAGTATTGGCACATGGTTGTCGCTGATGCTTTAAAACATAAAAGGAATTCTGACAATGTTTAATGTGGTGAATCCGTTTTTAATGTGTTTAGGTGTCATTTATTTAATAGATGTGTTTGAAGCAATTGATTTAAATGCTTAAATGCTTCATTATTAAAATATGCTTTGTAGTTGAGTTGAGGAAAAATATGTTTATGTATAATCATTAGATAACTATGTTACACAATCACATCTCAGTTCTTCCTGCTATGCCAACAGGGTTGTGCTGTGAAGACTGGGGTCTGTCTGAACCCACTGGTCCCTGTCAGGCTGGTTACTACTGCATTGCAGGTACACTACATGTATACTGTTGCAACATGTCAGACATACATACATACAAACCAAGTGTACGTATACATAGATAAATATATACGTACGTACATACATGCATGTCCTGTATGCGTACATGCACGCATACGGGACACAATACATACAGACAAACCTATGTGCTGCCAGATTAGATTTGACACCTAAGGTTAACTTTAAATATGCACATTTTTAAGGTGTAAACTTTCAGAATCCAGATGGCAACTTCAGCACAGGAGTGGGGGGGGCCTGTCCAAAAGGGAAGTACTGTCCTGAAGGCACAAGCCTCCCACTTCCCTGTCCACCCGGAACCTACTCTGACAGGTTAGTGATGGAGCCAAATACTATATAGTACATACAAGCTAGCTGACAGTGAGCCATTTTGTTTTACATGCTTCTGCAACATGTGTGTGTGTGTGTGTGTGTGTGTGTGTGTTTGNCATTTTGTTTTACATGCTTCTGCAACATGTGTGTGTGTGTGTGTGTGTGTGTGTGTGTTTGTGCGTGCGTGCAGTCTTCATGTGACAGAGATCTCTGGCTGTAGTCCATGCCCACCAGGTCAGTTCTGTGGTACTGCAGGTCTGACCCGTCCATCTGGACCTTGTCAGGCAGGTTTCTTCTGTCCAGGGGGAGACACAACACCCACAGGTNACCCGTCCATCTGGACCTTGTCAGGCAGGTTTCTTCTGTCCAGGGGGAGACACAACACCCACAGGTACTCTGGAAAAATACAGATTTATTAGCTTTTAATGAGAGGTAATTTACATGTGCATTTGTGGAGTAATGGGGTATGTCAAAGTGTTGTAATCAGTTTCTCAAATAATGCACATTACATCCATCTGCAGGGTAAACTTGCCTTTGTTGTCGACAAATATCAATACAAATAATACAGTTTTATATATTGTTTAATTATAATATAATTGGCACAAATAGCTGGAGGCAGAACTAACTTGTAATGTGGAAAGTACATGTTATTATGAATAAGCATTAGACAAACAGATCTGATAAATGCAGAAAGCTGAATGCATTAGAGTGTTTTATAGAGTAATTACTGAATTAATCACAGGATCTTTCGCATTAAGGGCTTAGCAGTCATAATATCAGTGATTTACCATATTTAATTGGTTCTTCCACTCCAGGCTCAGAAGGGGATCTTTGCCCACCAGCTCATTACTGTCCTGAGGGTAGTGCTAACCCAATGCCCTGTCCAGCTGGAACCTATGCCAACCTCACAGGCCAGTCAGTATGTTCCCGTTGTCCTGCTGGATATTACTGTCCAGAAAAGACGGGCAATTTCACCAACTTCACCTGTCCCCCTGGATTCTACTGCCCTGATGGTAGACTACACCCATGTTTATATTTTTTCATAAATTTATTTTAAAAAAAACAAAATAAAAAACATAACACTTGTACTTTCTTAAACTTCCTGTAGCACTGTCAAATTTAGGTGCTTTGCTACAAACTGTTTTCATTAGTTTTTTTTTTTTTTTTTTTTTTGCAGTTTTTGAAATGCAGCTAGAAATGTAGAGTACTAAAAACCCAGTGTGGTATGTGGCAATTGCTTAAAGTCTAAATGTGTTCTAAATGTTAGGTACTAGGCATGCCACCCAGTTTCCTTGTCCTCGTGGGTACTACAACCCAGAGCCGATGACACAGAGTCTGGACAGCTGCCTGCCTTGTCCTCCTGGACACTACTGTGAGAAGGAGAGACTGACTGGAGTGTCTGGAAAATGCAAGGCTGGTCAGTAATAGCTTTATTATCTTCAATGTCGTCTTCTTTCATTCATTAATACAGCATGTTGCACACAATATAAGGGTCTTGGCTCTGTTGCTGGGAGATAAATACAGTTATAAAGTCTAGTTTCTCAATGTCATTTTGATTTATTCTCTATGCCAGCCTGTTTGTCTGAAGGGACCAAATCAATCCAAATCAGTCTGGCAGACTTGGGGGCAGGGAATGAATAGTGCACATCAGGCTCAAAATCACAACTCAACACCGACTACATCACTCACAATTTTTGTTTTGTTCCAGCTTGTCAGCAAAAGTAAGCTTTTAACTAATTCTCTATTTAATATATATATTTATATATATATATGTATATTTTATAAAAGAACAAAACAATCTGGCTCCATACCCCAATTATATAATCCACAGACTTTGAATTGGCACCTCTCTCCACCTTGGTTTGTATTACTTTCATTCTGCTCTGTTGGGCCCTTTGTTTTACCCTGAGCTAAAAATGAGTTATTTGATTTTTACATTTAGAGAGCCATGTAGTAAGAGAGCAAAAATGTTTGTTTTTACACAAAGACTGACATAATCCTAAGAATGGTACTTACACAGTTAAAATCCTGTTGCTGAATGGTATGAGGATCAGTACCAGTTCAGGAAACAGCTTTGCAGGTGGTTAGTTCAAGGGCACTGTGGCTCCAGTATTTACCCTCATTATTTTCATCATTTGTTGTATTGAGAGAGTTGAAATAATAACAATAACATGACTTTCTTTGTATTATTTAGACATTTGGTGTTTTTAATGTTTCATTTGTCTCTCATCTCCCTCTCGGTGCATTTGTTCCTCTCAGGTTGGTTCTGTGTGTCAGCGGCATGGAACTCCCAGCCCTTTGACCTGGACAATTACACAAATGCCAACTGCCTGTGTCCCGCCACCACCACAGGGGGGCGCTGCCAGGAAGGCTTTTACTGCCCCTCGGGGAGCTTAGAGCCCCTGCCTTGCCTACCTGGAACCTTCTGTAACATTTCAGGTATTTCAACACTTATAATTAAAAATATTTGTACTGTCGTGCGCAAAGAGTAAGCAAGTTTTCATTTCATATTCTTTGTTTTCAATATATCTTGTTTGAGAGCCACTGGCCTGTTTATTTTGGAAGAAAATATACTATGTATCAAAAACATAATGCAATTTATTAAAAAAAAAAAATACATATTTGGATATAGGGAAGGCATCCATTTGTAGCTAGACTTGTTGTATGTCTATATTTTGGATCTCATGTCTGTTCAATCTCATGCAGTCAAATGCAACAGCTCTGTTGCTGTATTGGACTGCATCATTTTGAAAGGTGTGTCTAAATGCTTTTTTGTTGCTTTTTAGGCTTAATGGGTGCACACACGACTTTGCATGAGATAAATTTTCTGACCTCTCAGGTGCAGAAACTTTTCTTATGTTGCTCAACAGGTTTGGCTCTGCCGATGGGTCCCTGCTCCCCTGGGTATTATTGTACAGGAGGAGCCACTCAGGCCAGACCCACAGATGGAGAGTCAGGCAGTATCTGTCCACCTGGAACATTCTGTGGTAAGGCTTGATTTACTGCCTCAGAAGCACTGGCCACCAAATTTATAAATTATATAAACAGTTGCATGTAAAGTATTTGACAAATGAGACAGGATATCTTATTTGTAGTTGTAAATAAATAATATAGGCAAAGGGAAACTCAACCTGTAACACTGAAACACTTGGTGGAAGTGTTTGTTGAATGCTCTTTGTTATTATTTATTTTTCTTACACCTACAGTACATCACACTGAAATATTTTATTCTTATTTGCAACGATGTTTGACAGGAGAACTTTTCAGTGACCAGAAGACAAAATGTCTTCTATCGTCTCCTCTAGTCTCCTTATTCTGACATTCAACAATCAAACACAAAACAGTGAGAGATGATGCAGAAATGTCAGTTCTTCCACTGACAGAGGGCTTTTTGGCAAGACAGTACAATACAGTATTGTTGCATTTTGAAAAAATGAACCCCATGTTGTCAAATGAAAAAAAAAATCACTGTTGTTTTCTCTACCTTGCACGTAACTGGAGGCAACAAGTTTGTTTTGACTTTGGTTGGAATTGGTTCTTGACAGCAAGATGGACCCATTTTTATTTGACATTGGTTTTCACACAGGGTTGCTCAAAATTACTGAGAAGTATAATTTTCCGCTTGTGTGAGCTAGTCTTGTGTGTTTTCATGCCTTTGATCCAATGTATCCTGGGATAAGCTCCAGTGCATTTGACCCTGAATATGATTTGGCACGTAAGGCAATGAATAACGAGTGAATGGATGAATGAATGGCAGCATACTACAAACATTTCTCATCCTACAGTTGAGGGCTCAGCGGAGCCAGAATTTTGTCCAGCTGGTACCTTCTCCTCAGTGCCAGGTCTAACCAGTGAGGCTGGTTGTCAGCCATGCACTGCAGGTTTCTACTGTGGAGGAGCAGGTCTTAGGACTCCCACTGGACCCTGCAGTCTAGGTCAGTCAATCTACTGCTTTGTTTTGTTGTACTCCCACATATGCATGAGTCGCTGCAATAAAGTTTCTGGTTATTACGTGTTCAGTATGTCTGATTGTTTCACCTCCAACCTAACATCTTTCCAATCCTTTATCCTGATTGACCTATGGAACAATGTTTTACCAGTGAAATTGCTGCCTGTTGGAAGGCACCCTACTGTTATATTATGAATCTTGTCACTGAAACAGGATACTGGTGCCCACCTGGGCAGACTGTGGCAACAGCTCTGCTATGTCCCCCTGGCCATTTCTGTCCTGAGGGCAGTGCAGTGCCAGAGCCTTGTCCACCAGGAACCTACCAGGACAGAGAGAAACGGGGAGCCTGCACTATCTGTGAAGCAGGTAGGAGCCCTCTTCACTCTTTTTTACCTTCTAAGCACAAGCAAACCATTTTTTTTTTTTTAATGCTGTTAGTCTTGTGCCATTTCTGTTTCGCTGAGCAGGGTGCAATGAAAACAGTCAAGCAAGCCAGCAAGTATTTCTACTAAAATTGATGGCTTGTTTAGCGTGTTCCATTTATTATTTAAGACATTGTAACTTTGTTGAGAGAAGTTGTCTCGACGTATAAGTGATAGTATTCAGTTTCCCATTTAACATTACTTCAGCTCATTTTTCTTACAGGTAAAAATTGCTAAGGTATTGCTAACGTATTGGGAGAAATATAGACTAAAATATATCTATTTCTCTTCTGTCAAGGTTACTACTGTGATATGAGACTGAGTCTAGCCAATGGCTCTTCACTAAGACCCTGCCCTGCAGGACATTACTGTCCTGCAGGAACAGCCTTGCCTAACCAACACCCCTGCCCCATGGGCTACTACAACCCGAGTCAACTCACAGCTAGTCTAGCAGGCTGCCTGCCATGTCCTCCTGGACAGTATTGTCCTTCTTTAGGACTGGCAGTGCCAGCAGGTGAGAACACAAAACTCTTCTCTTCTCTTCTCTTCTCTTCTCTTCTCTTCTCTTCTCTTCTCTTCTCTTCTCTTCTCTTCTCAAAACATTCATTTGTACAATTTATGCCTGATTAGGCAATGGATGCATATAAAATGAGGAATGAAATAGATTACCCAGTACTCAGTACTGTCTCTTTACACAAAAAACCTCTAATCTCTTGAATGACCTAACAAGCTCTAAAAAATTTGCTTCATTACAATTAGTTAAATTATTGAAATGGAATGAGATTCAAAGGATGTTATACTGTATCAATTTTAGACATTTAAATCTTGATATGGTGGTCAAAGTGATAACAGAATTAGCTTAAATGTCTAGTTTTTGTATATAAGCATGTAGACCTATAGCTGTGTCTACATTACTGTGTGATAATGTGTTGTAATATTCCTCTACCTGTAGGACCTTGCCAGGCTGGTTACTGGTGCAGGGAGGGAGCATTCTCTCCCAGCCCACTGGATGAACTCTCAGGTTCCCTCTGTCCGCCTGGTCAATATTGTCCCTCAGGTTACAGGCTTTTTATTTCTTAATAAGCAATAAGCCACCAGCAGCTGGTTCAGTGCTGCTATACTTCAGATGCCTGAAATGTATCACATTGCGGGGGGNGGGGGGGGGGGACCTAATGCTGATACAGCTTGTTTCATTAACATGTTACCTTATTATTTTCTAGGATTTTACAATGTTTTATTCATCCTAATTACCATTCTATATCTATTTGTCTTATAATTTTTGATACCTGTCCTGCAGTTTAAATATCACTTGCTGTTTGTGTTGGCTCTACAGGTACCACAGCTCCTGTGGCCTGCCCTGAGGGGAGCTGGTCAAATAGCTCTGGCTTACGTAGTCAGGAGGACTGCAAAACTTGTCTTGGGGGATTTTATTGTGACTCTGCTGGCCTCACTGTTCCTAGTGGACCCTGCAGTGGAGGGTAAATTAGCATGTACTCTTATTATTGTATAGGAATAATTCATGAGGATGTTTCCTCTTTCCATATACACATATATATATATACGTATATATATATATATATAGATATATATATATATATAGTTGTATTTCATATTTTCGTGCTGTGATGTTTCTTATTCAGGTACTACTGTGTACAGGGAGCTATCACATCCACTCCTAATGATGGAATTACTGGTGGACCCTGTCCTGAGGGTTATTACTGTCCAGAGGGAACTGTTCAACCTATTCCATGTGATCCTGGGACATATGTAGCTGTTACACATGCTACTCAGTGTGAGTCCTGTGTCCCAGGCTGGTACTGTGTGTCTGGCTCTCTGTACCTGTGTCCTGCAGGTTAGTGTTTTACTGTGTTGTATGCCGTTGAAACTATTGTCAACTGTATGGTTGTAAATTAGGATAATACATCCAAAAGGAAGCATTTGTGATTTTCTTTTTCGTGTTTGTTTTTTGGCCTGCAGGTTTTTACTGTCCTGAGGGAACTGGGTATGATGTCAGAGGGTGTCCAGAGGGCACTTATGGCCCTGACCCTGGCTACTGGTCTGTATCTCAATGCAGGCTATGTGATGGTGGCCATTATTGCTCTTCCACAAACAGCACAGACGTCACTGGACCATGTCAGGAAGGATATTATTGCTCACACGGAAACATTTCTCCACAACCCCTCTCATGGGCTACAGGTAAACAAGCATATTTAACAAGGATATTCAGGAAATGCAGGGACAGAACATTTCATTCTGCTTTTCTTAATGTGTTTGAAAAAAATGGGATTGCCAGTTTGTAGCCTTATAATGACCTGAGTCAGTGATTCTCTGACAGTATGTGCTATGACTCTCTCTTCAGGAGAGGGAGGACCTTGTCCTGCCGGTCATTACTGCCCCCAAGCCACCATCCATCCTCTGCCCTGTCCACGTGGAACATTTTCTAATCTCACCAAATTAGTTTCCCAGGTAGCATTGACTCTACATTGTAATCACGTCTCCTCTCTTCTATCAAGAGTGAAGACTGATACTCAGTTTTTGATTGGAATTGTGCATTAATTCAAGATATTTATTTTAAATTCAAGATATCTATTACCACCAGACGTCAGGCTAGATCACTCCTATATATGTTTTTCTCTAGCATGGCAGCTAATCAATATGTTATCCCAAATCAATGTTGTAATGAGGCATCTGTCTCTTTCTCTTTCCCTTGTCCTCTCTCCTCTTTGTCTGTCTCATTTTCCCTGTCAGGATGATTGCCAGCTATGTCTCCCTGGTTTCTATTGTGATGCTGTGGGGCTTACAGCACCATCAGGAGAATGTTGGGATGGTTTCTTCTGCCTGAGGGGTGCAGAGCGTCCTAACCCTCCCGTAAGAGATAGTCGTGGAGGAACATGCCCAAAAGGTGATCAGACCTTTCAGCATAATTTAGACATCTTTATAACATTTTCAAAACAAAATAAATTGAGAAAATGTGTGAAGACTGACAACAGAAAAGGCTAACAAAAATGTAATCAGGATGCCATTGCTTTGCCAGGAAATAGCAGTGAAAAGCAATACTATGCATGGCTTTGTAGGAAATATAAAGAAGCAGGAATTGAGAAGCATATACAGTAATTAAGAACAAAATTTACATAAACCCAGTTTCTGCTCACTGTAAAGTAAGTAAATAAAACATTCTTTCAAGTTGATAGGGCTAAACAATAAGCAGCTGTTCTGTTGACACTGGAAATCGAACCCTATTCCTTGTGGATTGTATATGCCTATACATCTGTGCTTGAGTGTGTGCCTTTTTCCTGATTCCTGTCTTCACACAACCAGGTTATTACTGTTCTGAGGGTTCTGTGGCTCCACAAGAGTGTCCCTGGGGAACCATCAGTACAGAAGAGGGCCAAGCCAGCTGCAGCCCCTGTCCCCAGGGGTAAACCCACTTATTAACTACACACATTCATTCTTTATAATAAACATAAGCACACATGCATATATAAACATGATGGATTATGTACTGTATGTACATACACATACACTCTGCTGTGATTATCAAATTCTGTGCTTACATGAGTAAATGATATCTCTCTTGCTCTTTCTGTTTTTGCCACTCTTTACACCCCCNCACACACACACACACACACACCCAGACAGCATTACATTCATGCTCCATTGGCACCTCTACCACCAGCAGCCAAAAAGTTAATTATCCCTCCTTGTTTGTCTTGATAGCTTTTATTGTACTGGCAGTAGTAATGGCTCTCTGTCAGAAGTTCGTGAATGTCCAGTGGGTCATTACTGCCCAGCTGGGACGTGGTCCAAAAACCAGTATCCGTGTCCACTTGGCTCCATCAACCCTCACACACGGATGACTGAAGCCCAAGACTGCCTGCCCTGCCCTCCAGGTCATACACTATTTGTTGCTAATAGTTATGTGTTTCCTTTAATGTGTTTCCTTGACAGGAAATGATCATTAAGCACTATATTAACAAAACAAGTAAATGTCAAAAAGGCAAAATGGTTATGATGAAACTTTCAGAAACTCATCAATCTTATATCATTAGATACATCACACATCTTATGGAAGCAACAAAAAGAAATAAACCCTCAAAATGGGATTCACACAATTTATAGCACTTGTTCTTTAAACTGTTCCATTACATCCAATTTCACTCTTATCTCCTCTTAAAATAGGCACTTTCTGTGCGACCCCTGGAAAGGGTGTTGTGTCAGGCCAATGTGATGCTGGGTACTACTGCATCTCTGGGGCTTGGTCACCCACTCCAGAGGATGATGGAATGACAGGTGACAGGTGTCCTGAAGGTCACTACTGTCCCCAGGGCTCCTCAGCACCACTGCCATGTCCCTTAGGACATTACAGCAACAAAACCAGGAACAGTCAGCTCTCTGACTGCTTGCCTTGTCCTCCCGGTTGGTACTGTACTAATTTAGTACACACCTTTACAAGAACCATATGTTGCATACATGTTTAATCCTGTGTTTTCAGAGAGGATAAAGATTCTATTACATGTCTTGATTTATTAAGGAATCTTCTTTTAGGACAATATGCATTATCGTATGCTTATCTGTGTCTGTTCTCATTCTGTTTTGTAGGGTTCCTGTGTGTCATCAGAGGGCTCTCTCTCCCTTCTCATGTCTGCCCACCTGGTTCCTACTGTCCAGGAAGAAAAAACAGCAGCCTACCAGCTTCTTTACCCTGCACACCAGGAAACATGTGCCCACCTGGCTCTGATAGACAAGTGCCCTGCTTGCCAGGGACATATCAGGAGTTACATGGGCAGGTATACACACGTTATATTCATAAAGGCAAGGTGTAACTGCATTAATATGCAATTCTGCCCCAGTTGGCTCAGAGTCAATCTGCTACTGCCCTATATACTGCAAAATATGGTTTGGTTTACTGGATTGAAACATGTATTTTATTCAGAAAGTCTTTCTCAAACCATTGGTTTCAGGCTGAGAGCCTGCGTTTGCAAAAGAAAATGTCACATTAACTTATGGCTCTACTGTTTGGAAAGAGATATTCCTCAGCATGGTCATCTCTTCCAACATCTGTGTGTATACATTTGATAGTTTAACTTTTTTTTCCAAAACAAACAGTTTTAATGAAGAACTGTAGACAATAGCTTTGGATTTAGTTCTGTTTGAGAAAGTTTATGTATGTCATTTGATCCTTCACAGGCAGAGTGTGTTAAATGTCCAGCAGGATTTTACTGTGCTGGCTCAGTGGATGCCAACACTGGGCATGTGTCTGGGACTCACTCACCCACACTTTGTCCTAAAGGACACTATTGCTCACCAGGTAGCACTTAAAAGACAAATTTACAATATTAACCGTTAATTAACTGTTAATGTGTTGTACATGTGAACAGGTCGTATATTTGAATATTAGAATATTAGCCATTTTGATTTCTGTGTACTCCTGATGAAGTTGCTGTTACTGGCTTTCTAATTATTCAAATAACCATCATAGCAACATAATCAAGATAAGGGTGGTCTACACACACTGTTCCGTGATGTTTAGTCCTGCACCATCTGTAGGTATTAAATGTTATTTATCTACAGGCACACAGTCTGGTGTAGCATTCCCATGCCCAGCTGGCACCTTCAGTGGGCAGATGGGGTTGTCCAATAAGTCGGGTTGTGAGGTCTGTTCTCCTGGGAGATATTGCAGTTCCTCTGGACTGGTTGCTCCCGCTGGGGTCTGCTCCTCTGGGTAAACACATGCAAACTGAGCACATATTTCGTAATGTTTACAGACAGATTGTGAACAATATAACATCCTATTTCTGTTTAATTTTGTTCTTGTTTGTCCTTAATTAAACCTCCCTTATGGTCTGTCTCTCCCTCTGTCTTTCTCATCTTTCACTCCTAATACATCTCTCCATGTCTTTTCTTTCCTCATCATCTCTCTGCCCCTAGTTACCTGTGTATCCAGGGGTCTGTTTCTGCTCAGCCAGAGGAAGGCCAGACAGGAGGCCGTTGTTCTGCAGGATCCTACTGCCCCCGTGGTACCACTTATATGGTTCCCTGCCCTGCAGGCACCTTCAGCTCCACAGATGGTGACATAATACTCTGATAACATACATACAGTACCCTATACACTGTTGTTGACATTTGGATATAATCGGAAGAAAGAATGTGAGAGAATGTGAGAATTTGAAAGAATTTCCTTCCCTCACTCAGTAGAAAACAATTACTGAAAATAGATGTAGTAAAAACAATATTTTTTTAATGTATTTTTTGGATCAGACATAGCAATTGTATCTTTTGTGTTGCAGGTGCAGTGTCGATAGAAGTGTGTCAGCCCTGCTTGCATGGCCACTACTGTGCCAAGGTTGGTCTCTCCTCCCCGTCTGGACCCTGCAACCCAGGCTTCTACTGTGTAGAGGGATCCAGAACTGCTACACCTTGGGGGAATATCACAGGTAACAAGCTTTTTTTTTCCTTGCCCTTTACGTGATATCAGTGGATCCATAAAAACTTGTATATTTGGTAACAGTATTTGTAATATGCAGACCCAGTCAAATCTGCAATGAGATCAGTAAGTACTGTGATGTACTGTACAGCCATTTTCTCCCACTCTGCTTGTGGTTTATTTTTTACATTTTCTTCTCTTTTGATTTGATATTATTGGCAAGGTCTCCATAATACAATTACCAATGCCATTATCATTTGGTATTTTGTCTAAGAAATGCAAAAACACTCACAATAAAGTATCTATTGTCTCAGTTACAGGAAATTTTACAGCTTTATCCCCACTCCCTGGTAATTCAACCAGTTCCATGAGTCAGTTCCATGGTGATGTGTGTCCTGCAGGCCACTATTGTCCTATAGGCAGTCCTAAGCCAAGCCCCTGTCCTCCAGGTACCAAAACCAGAAGCTGAAAGAGTGCTCTGACAGAGGAATTCTTTTGTCTAGAAATTAATTAAATTGGCAGGTATCATGAACCCATATAAAGGAAGTATTTTATCTGAAAGAGCTGCATTTTTGACCTCTTACTTTTTGTTTTTTACATTGCTTCCAAGGGTAGTGTACAGGGTTATAAATCCTCAGAGGTACAGTATAAGGTCTGAATGTATATATGGAACTTTAGAGGAGGTTGTAAAACCTAATGGGAGCTTAGTAAAACTGTCATAATGCTCAGCTACCCACCTAATTGTTTAATGTGCCAGCTATGTGGACACGCATGACACTGTAATGTCATACTATTTCCTTGTGTGTGTGTGTGTGTGTGTGTGTGTGTGTGTGTGTGTGTGTGTGTGTGTGCGCGTGTGTGGTGAGGGAGAGGGGGGGAGAGAGAGAGAGAGAGTGGCAAGATAGCGAAGGTTTGAAGGTTATTTTTGCTTGCATAATAATTTGTCTTCTTCCAGGCACTTTCCTGGGGAGGTCTGGTGCTGAATCTGAGGCTGACTGTGAAGTTTGTTACCCGGGTTCTTACTGCCCCTCATGGGCTCAGACCTCTGCCAACCTCCTCTGTCCCTCTGGTTGGTTCTGTCCACCAGGATCAGTATCTGGAAATCAGCCAGGTACAGTACACACAATCAGGGATCGGATCAAGTTTGACAGTGGCGGTCTTTGCACTTTTTTCCTTTTCAACAGTACACTGCCTACTGAAAGACATCCTCAATCCTATTTGCTGTATATCAAGAATAGAGTTTGCTAATATGAGCTTGAAATGGCCCAGAACCTATGATTAGTCTCAGCTCTTTGCTGTCAGAGTCAGGCACCTGTTGCTGAGCTTGCTTTCTCTTGCCTCCCAAAGGATTTCCCTTCAGGACAAATGCTACCAGCAGTCATTCTCTTCCACATCACTTTGTTGCCATGGCACCATATTGGACATGGTGATGTGTGGCATCCAGGCATACAATTATAGATCATGGCAATCCACATATACTGAAAAGGAAAAATGCCATTCTGTGTTTTACATGCTGCAAACTTGTGTTTTTTGCTCGTTTTTTATTGTACAAAAGGAGGCTCCAGATGAGAGTTTGACCTTTGCTTGATTGTTTATCTGACTCTTGTTAATCTGACTGGATTGCAGGATTCCAGTGCCCACCTGGACATGCCTGCCCACATGGTAGTGCTGAGCCAGCCATCTGTGGCCCTGGTACTTTCCAGTCTTTATCTGGACAGTCCATTTGTAACACTTGCCCACCAGGTAATTAGAAAACAAACACACCAGCACATTCATACTGCACACACACCCAAAAGTAAAGATGAAATGAAGCTTATTGAACTAAGAGTTTGACAGAGACACACCATCTTGCCGGTGCAGGTTTCTACTGCTTTGAGGGTTCATCTGTGCCATCTTCCTGTCCAATGGGCAATATTAGTCCATTAGCTGGTAGGACGTCTTTGAGTGACTGCTCCCCTTGCCCATCTGGCTTCTTCTGTAACAGCAGTGCTCTGACAGAGCCCTCTGGATCATGCAGCCCAGGTCTGATAATCAACTATCATCACATGAAAAGATATCAAGGAATTTCCCATCAGTATCATGGATCACTTATCCCACATTTTCAGCGTAGAGATGTATGACCAGATTGTCTTTTATAGGTCATTACTGTTTACTGGGAGCCACCGAGCCATCTCCTGTCTCTCAGCCTTATGGAGATGTTTGTCCAACGGGACACTTCTGTCTTGAGGGAAGTGGTGCACCCAAACCGTGCCCTGTCGGTACCTTCCTCCCAGAGACTGGAGCATCCTCCCTGTCTCGTTGTCATCCCTGTCCCCCAGGGAAATACTGTCTCATCCCTGGAGCCTCACAGCCCACAGGTAAGGAATTACACCAGTTTTGTAACTAGTCAGAAAGACTGTCCTGCATTGCTTCATATGTGTAGAATATCTATCAATTCCTCAGCAATTGTTAAATATATAATCATTCCATGTACAACCATTTTATAATACCTATTGTATCCCTGTGTTAGGTCTGTGTTTTGCAGGATTCTTCTGTTCTGAAGGTGCAGATAGCCCCACACCACAGGCCAACTCTTCTTTGTTCAGCTGTCTTCATGAAATACTGGAGGTTTATATCACAAAGCCAGGCGCTGGCTACTGGATGCACAATCTGTCCTGCTTCAGTATCAATGATTCTGGTAAAATATGAGTTTCTTCAACATTGTAATAGTACAATAAAATGCTTCCTTTGAAAGGGTAGTACATCACTTTCTTCAATTCATCCGGAGACTAGACCTAACATATCTTGATAAATTTCCCCCAAAGTAGCAGCTTTTCAGTTTGACCTTCCCCTAAAGTATTATATCATTAATCACCGCTTTACTATGCTATGTTATAAAAATGATTTTTTCCCCCTGACATTCAAAATTGTTAAATCAGCACATACAGAAAAAAAGAGCAGCTGATCTTTGGTTTTCTGTTTGTGAGACAGGGATATTTACTTGGACATTTTTCATGCTGTATCTGCCATATCCTATTACAGGGAGAGAAGCTAGCTGGATGGATGTGGTAAAGATGCCACAGGCAGATTCAGACCATATTGTGACTCACTTACCACCATGTCTCATGAGTCCAAAGTATCCATGTACAACCTACAGAGGAGACATCTGCCCCAGGGGTGAGTAAATCTTTTATGTGATGTTGTTCATTCCCCTAAAGACACACACACACACACACACACAACACACACACAGGTAATCCCACTTACTGCATTTGCGGTGACATATGACTGATTTCATGTCATCTTGTTTTTATCTTGACTTTGTTTTTCAAAATAATAATGACTGTTATTCGGCCAAGAGAGACAAACTAAAGAATAAATTCCTAATTCATCATTAATGGTTGGCTTTATAAGCAAGTCAAGAATAACAGAAAAGGCTTTGTTAAATACACCATATTATGAAATTATTTTAATGGTGCAGTATGTCTGTGAAGGCAACAAAACATAGATTTCCTGGAGTGTAGTCCCTGGTTGCTGTCAAAATGTACTTCATCCAACAGGTCTACGTGAATCCTGAAGGTTGAAACGCCCTTGTTTGAAGACCTGAAAGCCTGAAATGTCTCTTGATGGGCTGGAGGTTGACAGGCGATACTGGGGCACATAAAACAGGAGCAGATTTATGTTTTGTAGCAGATTGATGATTGGCTCTGGTAACCTTTAGAAAAAACTGGTGCGTTACCTGTAAGTGGAGGTGGCCTAATATAATGGTTTAGGGATATAATGTTGAAGGACAACGTTGAAGGACTGAGAAAAACCCCCTATCTGTGTAAATAAGACCTGATTGTACTTTTTGCTCTAGCTGAATTTGACTTATTTTGGTGATATTTTGGGTATTTTCCAGGTTTCTATTGTCCCCTGGGTTCTGCCTACCCCCAGCCATGTGAAGCTGGCTCTTACTGTAATCAGATTGGTCTAGATGCCCCAGCAGGACCCTGTGCTGCAGGTTACTACTGCCCTAGAGGCTCCTCAAACCCTCATGCTACTCCTTGCCCTACAGGACACTACTGCCCCATGGGAACCCCTGTTCCTCTGCCCTGCCCTCTTGGAACTATCAAAAGTAAGATGCTTATCTTCATCATGTGTTCCCATTCATAGTTTGATTTTTGTCAGCATTATAGAGCACAGCAGTGTTGTCGAAAGAAAATTACGTGCTGCTTGTGTCTTTCTTTGAAAAGAAAAATAATTCATGTCACGTCATTTCAAGTCAGTTATAATGCCTTTCCCTTTTCTGGTTTGGAATAATGGCGAATGAGTAATCAACACAATACTGAACAGAGAAGTACAACACCTAATCCTTTTTGTAGCTCCCACTGTTGGTTTTTCACATTGAAGGCATGTCTATTTTGCTGTTCAGTGAGGCATAATAATATGAAACCTTCCACTGAGCCCTTGTCTGTCTCCTGTGGGCGCCTATGAATAATTTCAATCAAAAAGTAGTTTAGTCATGTAATTGTATTCTTGTCTCGTGGCGGACAACTAGAATCCTATTAAAATGTGCTGTTGCTCTTTTGTATGGTTGTGAATTAAAAAGCAGTGAGGGAATAGTATGGTATGGTATAGGTATGCATTTTGCATTGAATTAACATTGCTACTTATAATGGATAGGTCAAATGTCAAAAAAAACTTAAGAAATTTGAAAATATATCCATGTATGAATTAATTTTTCATATTTTATATTAAATCCTATCAGACTCCCTTGGTGGATCTACGGTTGAGGCCTGCCAGCTGTGCCCTGCAGGTCACTACTGCCAGCAGAGAGGCATAGCTGAGCCAAGTGGCCAGTGTGCTGAAGGCTACTATTGTCCTGAGGGACAGAGCTCTGAGAGACCACAACAACATGTCTGTCCAGTTGGACATCATTGTGAAAAGGTCAATCATATGTGTCTTTTAAGCAATTTATATTCTGTCAGTCATCATTGCTGAGTATTCCATGTGATATATTCAGTCTTCATGCTCAACAGTACTTCGTTTTTTTTCATGACCAGGGCTTTGCTGCATATTGCATGCCACCTGATGTTTTCTTCCTGATTCCTTGATCATCTCTGCCTTCATCTTGTTTTGTATTTGTCTCATTCTCCACTTTTATTGTTATACTGATATTATGCCTGATGATGCACGTTATTTCCTGGACATAAAGTCTAATAAAAGCTAATGTAATGGTTGCTTCAGGGGAGTGTCAGACAGACAGGCTGCCTCCCAGGCAGTTACCAGCCCAGAGAAGGCCAGAGCATCTGTGAGACATGTCCTGCTGGTTTCTACTGCCAAGATCAGGGTGAGAATGATGAGACACTTGCTGACAGATCAGTTTGTAACCGTTAGATCATAGGGAGTTTTCTGAAGTGAAAATAAATAATTGTTTTCTTTTTTTTTAAATTCCATCCATATATTAGGAATGATTTATCCAGTTCACTGTGAGAAAGGATTTTATTGTCCAAGTGGATCAGCAAATCACCATCCCTGTCCAGCAGGGACCTATGGAAACATGTCCGGATTGGTTGGGGAATGGCAATGTTTGTTGTGTGATCCTGGGATGTACTGTAAAGGAACAGGTACAGTGCAATCCTTTGACCCTCATCATGTCATTGATACGTACAGTAATTTCCATAGATAAATATTTTGCAGACAGCTGAAATTTGCCTATAGATTATGAGGTGTAGCAGAAACTATTATGTGTAAATTATTATTTGGGTGATAAATGTCTCGTCTGAATGATATTCCTTTAAAGGCAGGACCATTCCTAATGGTGCATGCACTGAAGGGTTTGTCTGTGTTGGAGGAGCCTCTGAACCTTCGCCATCAGACACCCTGACTGGGTTCCCGTGCCCTCCTGGCTTCTACTGCCCTATGGGGACTTCTGTACCAAAACCTTGCCCAAAAGGAACTTTCAGGTACATATTCTGCAATAACCATAATGACCTTTAGAATTACAAGCTAGCTGTGTCTCTAAAAGTTACTTAAATGCCTGTACCTGTGCTGCTGGGACATGAGTAACAATTGTTGTCTATGTAGCTATTAGTAATGTTTCAGTTTTTATTGAGGTCTGTTCCAATTTATTCAACATTATAGTGTGGTAAAATGGTGAATAGCTAAAATGGGGTTATATCTTATGCCTTTTATATCTTATGGCAGTGAGCAGAGCAGACTTGTGGATGAGTCTCAGTGTCGTAGCTGCAGTTCTGGCTTCTACTGTTCAGAGACAGGCCTCTCTGAAGTCTCTGGACCCTGCCTGCCAGGTAAAAAGTACTGAAAGTTCAGTTATGATACTATGAAACATTTTTACACTTAATGTCCTGGCGCCTTACATGGTATTTACTTTATTGTAGGTTTCTACTGTTTAGAGGGATCTCAGAGTGCTACTCCAATGTCAGGCACATCTGGAGGTGTTTGTCCAGAAGGCCACTTTTGTGCAAAGGGCAGCAGTGTTCCCTCACCATGTCCAGCTGGCTCATACCTGAATGAGACTGGAGGAAAAGGAAATGATGACTGCAAACCATGCCCTTATGGTAAACAAGCTATATATCAATGTAAAAATGCAGTGTGTGCACTTCACTAATTTTCTCTTGCCAAACTTGCCACTTTCCTCACATAAACAGAAAAATCTTAAGCTGTTCCCACTGTTTCAATGTTTATCGCAGGCTCGTTCCAGGAGTCATCAGGCCAGAAGGAGTGTAATCCATGTCCCCCTGGATTCCACTGCCAAGCCCCCAGTCTCAGCCCCACTAGGGGGAGCTCCACTGGTCTCTCCAGCCCTCTGCCCTGCCCACCTGGATACATCTGTCCGAAGGAGAGCCCAGACAGTCAGCCTATTCCCTGCCCCATAGGCACACACAGCCCCAATCAGGGTCTCACCACAACAGGTGAAAATTGAGTGTCTGTGTCAGAATAAAAGCTGCTGGTCCTAGTTCTACTGAAATCCACTATGTGGGAATTAAAAAAAAAAAAAAATGTTAAAATGTGTCCATGGAATTTGACCATTTTACAAGTTTCCAATATAAGTCAACATTTCTAGGATCAAGTGTAATTTTTTTTTATACTACTGCAACACTTTGCCTTTTTCCTTGACAAACTGGCATTCAATTAAATAAAAAAAAATCCTTCTTAAACTGAAAAAAAAATACACTGGGAACAAATGGAAGTTCTATCCAACTCTACTGGCATGTTCTGAGGAATGAATATGATAGTAAATGGCTTCCATCCATCCATTTTCTTTACCCGTTTGTCCTGTTGAGGGTCACAGGGAAGCTGGAGCCCATCCCAGCAGTCATAGGGCGAGAGGTGGGGTACACCCTGGACAGATCGCCAGTCTATCGCAGGGCTCNATCCCAGCAGTCATAGGGCGAGAGGTGGGGTACACCCTGGACAGATCGCCAGTCTATCGCAGGGCTCTTGATAAGACAGAGGATTTTAAATTAAAAACTTTTTCTACAAGCTTCTTCTGAGGCATCCTCATTCATTTGCAATGAGAATTGTAAACTGATTGCTTTTAGACTTTTGAATTAAATCTCATTTTCTTGATAGCAGTGTAATAGTCTTCCTCATTTTGCTTTGCTGTGAGACATTGATACTTGATATAAAAAATGAAGCTGCCATGTTAATTTATCTCATATAGTTGATCAATTGTTTTGCTTTTAGGGCTTCAGACAAGCTGTTCATCTCTGTGTTTGCAGGTGAGTGTCTTATGTGTCCACCAGGTCGGTTCTGTGGATCTGAAGGTCTAGCTGAACCTTCTGGATCTTGTGCTGCTGGTTTTCTTTGTCTGATTGGTGCCACAGTACCCAACCCTACTGACAACAGTACTGGATCTCTCTGTCCACCTGGGGTTTTCTGCCAGCAGGGGCTTAGAGCAGGTAGTGGAATGAAAGATAACAAGTCAGTAAATTTCTGCTTTTGAATGTAATATTTGCTGATGGATAGGTGGATAGACTATAAGAATAATGTCCTATATTATGTTTTTACTTGTGCTTTAGGTGATTGCTGGGCAGGTTTCTATTGTGACTGGGGCTCTAGCAGAGCAGATCAGGCCCTGTGCCCTGCCGGCTTCTTTTGCCCGAGTGGAACACCAGCTCCATTGCCCTGTCCTGCAGGAACATTCAGCTCAGAAACAGGCAGCATTCACCAGGACAACTGTACTGCCTGTATTCCTGGATACTATTGTCAGGGTGGGTGGGATGGCGTGTGCCAGAGTGTTGTTCATTTAAACATCCAGTATTGTATGTTAAAAAGAGCCAATTAAAAAGTATTTTCTCAAATTGATGCTCTCTTAGTAAAGGAAACATCCATCCTGAAACATGTTACCAGAGTTAAAAAAAAAAAAGCACCTGTACTTAGTATTATAGTTGTGTGTATGTTTTGTTTCATTACAGAAAAGAATGGTTAAACGTTTGGTGTCTGTCCCTCAATACCCAGGTTTCTAATTTACACCAACATTCAACAATCACACAGAGAAATTCATTGTAAAGAGGCACAGATAATGATGTATCCTTCAACAGCAGGTAGAACAGATTATTACGCAACATAGTCATCAGACGTGTTGTGATGGAAATAAAGGACCACAGCTGTGATTACAGATGTGCCAAGGACATTAAATTAGTTGGCCAGCTAGTATTAACAAGTCTGTATTCACAAGTCCTACTGTCTTTTTTTTTAATGAAAGAAACAAATTCATTCTCATTGTATGCAGGATGTCAAAAGTCATTCTGAGAAGCGTCTATTTTCTTTTAGAATGCAGTTTAGCTGTAGCTGTTAAATACATTCTAAAGTTGTAAAATCATTAACTAAGGTAGAGATAAAACTTGAAAATACAGAAAATACAGCAAAAAGTAAATTACTTGTCTTTATAACAGTATAACCCTGGAATGCATGCATTAAATGTTTCAAACTAATCTAAAAGTATTTAGAGCGTCTGTTTTCTTTTAGGATGCAGTTTAGCTGCAGCTGTTAAATACATTCTGAACTTTTAAAACCATTCGTTCCATATTCATTTATACACAGTATTTTATTATATCCGCATTTATTAATCTGTCCCTTCTTCCTAGATGAAGGTACTGTACAGCCAGCACTGTGTCCCGTTGGTTACTACTGTCCTCCAGGCCTGACGCAGGGACTGGAGTTCCCTTGCCCACCTGGCACGGTGCAGAACCAGCTTGGAGCATCCAGCCCTGATGCCTGTCTGCCTTGCCCCGCTGGTATGGTTTTTCCTTGAAAATCATCACATCATCACACATTAAAAGACCTATTACTATTGAAGGACAATACCTCCCGTTTTGCATGTTTGAGCCTAATATATTCAATTTTCATACACGTAAGGTTACTGACAATCATTTCNTTGCATGTTTGAGCCTAATATATTCAATTTTCATACACGTAAGGTTACTGACAATCATTTCCAAAGCATACTAATGGAATGGTGAGTTAAAAAAATTTTCCAGACTGCCACTGGTTTCACTTCATTCTGGTACGCTATTAAAATCAACTTGTTGATATTTGAAACATTCTTGGGATAGGTAATCCATCATTGTGAACAATACGTGTATTCAGGGTTTTTTCAGAGTTTTGTAATTTTAGCATTTAAGCTCAATGAAAATCGCGGAGTGAATGTATGTCAATACAGTCTGAAAAGAAGATCTGCGTTTATCAAAAAATTTAAATGACTGACTTCATAAGGCAGCATAACTATTAGCAGGAGAAACATTGATTTTTAAGGTTGAATATTCGCTTGAATATTTGATTTTGAAAGATTAAAGAGATTTTGCAAAATATCAGGAAAGCTGAAATACAGTT
>VXCM01000144.1:0-87367 GCA_014773175.1 Lucifuga dentata
AAAGGTTTATCTACCTTTCTTGCTCTCACAGAGCCTGAAGTAATCAGAAATCTCACTGTCAGTGAAATCACAACATCCTCTGTGTTTCTGAACTGGACTGAACCAGAAGGAAACAGATCGTTCTATAGAGCAGAGTGGACTGACGGAAAAGCCAGTGGGTCTGTAAATGTGACTGAAACATCCATCAACATCACTAATCTGACTGCTGGCGTCCAGTATACATTTAATGTCACTGCAGTGGCAGATGATGGCCGTACTGATGGACAGAGTACCGCTATTTCTCTATATACGAGTAAGTACACAGTTAAAGGTGGTTTTCAGTGTCAGGTGCAGAGATCACCTGGTACAGAAAATGCTTTTTGCTGTACTTTCAGCTCCTTTTCAGCTTCAGTTCCTTTCCTGCACTTTGATAATTGTGCAAAAATTAGGTTTTACTGTTACCTTTCCTCCTTCTCATCCATATCTTGTAGAGCCTGAATTAGTCAAGAATCTGACTGTGACTGAAGTCACAACATCCTCTGTGTTTCTGAGCTGGACTGAACCAGAAGGAAATCAATCATTCTATAGAGTAGAGTGGACCGATGGAAAAGCCAATTGGAGTCATATTGTGAATGAAACATATCAAAATATCACTGAGCTGACTGCTGGAGTGCAGTATACATTTACTGTCGTTGCTATGGCTGGAGATAATAAAACTGAAAGCAAAAAAGCTGAGATTTTGTCACATACACGTAAGATAATGCATACCATTTCTGGTTAATCTCTTTGTTTCTTAAATTCACCAATGCCTTTCTTATATGGAGAATATTTTTTCTGATTTTCTTTCCCTGATGTTGTTGCCTCTCTGCTTCATATACAAATCATCAGAAACTTTGCTGTCTCTTTAAGAACCTTGTCATTCATTTCTGAAATGGGCTCAAGATGTTGGCATGTATGCCCTTTTAGATAAAATTTATTGAACTGGAAATAATAGAAATCCCTCTGGTCTTGTCATGTCTTGTCTTTATCTCCTCTCTCTGGTCTTTAGGACCAGGCACAATTGGGAAAGCTACTGTGTCGCAGAACACCTCCTCCATTTTCCTAAACTGGACCCCACCCAATGGAGAAGTCTTTAAGTACAGGGTGGAGTGGCACAATGGTGGATCGGTGATGAACCAGACTACATATGACGCTTATGCAGTGATATCTGACCTGATTCCTGGTACCACCTACACAATCACACTCATTGCCATTGCTGCAGATAACAAAACAGAAGGAGCTCCTCACGTTTTCAGCTCAGTCACAAGTAAGTAACAGCTGTCTTCCATAACAACTCAAAAGTAGCTCACCTTTCTGTAGCTTCTTGCTTTCTTGGAAAGACAGTGAAGCTCCTGTGTCATGAAATACAGTCAAAGTAAGAATTATATACTGTATTGGATTTTCTTTTTCTTGACATTTTTATAGGTAGATGCTATGATGATGAGTTCATATTTCACATGTTGTTCTTAATTTTTTTTTGTTTTCTGTCTCTTCCTGTCCTCCCAGAGCCTGAAGTAGTTAAGAATCTCACTGCTACTGAGATCACATCATCCTTTGTGTTTCTGAGCTGGACTGAACCAGAAGGAAACAGCTCCTTCTTTAGAGTGGAGTGGACTGATGAAAAAGCCACTCGGAATCAAACTGTGAATGAAACCTATCTAAATATCACCGAGCTGACTTCTGGACTGCAGCACACATTTACTGTCATTGCTGTGGCTGAAGATAAAGAAATTCTGGGAGCAGCAAAGAAAATATCACTATATATAAGTAAGACACGCAATAGCTTGCATGCTGCATTTAAGACTGTATATTAGAACTTTAGACAGGTTTCTCTCACATACTTTAACCTGCATAACTGAGTATACTTTATATTTGAAGTTTTTCTGATTTATGTATTTATTCTGAACTTACTTGTTATGCTCAATGTAAAAACTTCCTGTGGCCTCTTTATCTTCTCATACACTATTAGAGCCTGAAGGGGTCAAAAATCTCACTATTACTGAGAATTATTTATTTATTTATTTATTTATTTAAGAAGGGACAATGCACATTGATTAACATGAGCACTTGAGTCGATCATGTAAATGTGCCAGATATAGCCATACAGGCTAATTTTCATCTGCAGTCCCTGACAGGTTGATGGCATTAAAAGAAAACATACAAGCATATAACATACACATAGTATATAACACAGACCTATAAACACAACACACAGCATCTAAGCACACACCAATGAACAGAAGCATATAAGCACATAGGACAGATAAAAAGCTCCTATGTACACAAATACAAACACATAACACATAAGCACTAACCCATAAATAAAGACACATAAGCATATAGCACAAATAAAACTCCTAAGCACAATTAAACACACATAGCATAACGAAAGCACATAGCGCAAACACATAAACATACAGCACAAATAAAACTCCTAGACACAATTAAACACACGTAACACAATAAAAGCACATAGCACAGAGTCATAAACACATAACACAGACACAAAAGCACAGATAAAGCACAGATAACAACATCCTCTGTGTTTCTGAGCTGGTCTGAACCAGAAGGCAACAGATCGTTCTTTAGAGTGGAGTGGACTGATGTAAAAAAGAACTGGAGTCATATTGTGAATGAAACATATCTAAATATCACTGAGCTGACTGCTGGAGAGCACTATGCATTTACTGTCATTGCTGTGGCTGGAGATAATAAAACTGAAAGCAAAAAGGCTGAGATTTTGCTCTATACACGTAAGATAATGCAAAAAATGTTTTGATAAATAATCATGCTGTTGTGAAAGTATGATTTTTTTCCTGTTTCTTTTTTCTGTCCCTGTTGTTGCTGCTTCTGTACTGCATATATAAACCCTGAAATCATCAAAAATTTCAGTGTCTCTTAAATTAGCAAGTCAAGTGTGTCTGAAATGGACTCGACGTGCTGTTAATAGTAACTTTCTATGTCACTGAATAGAGTAGAAATTATTATAATCCCTCTCCTCTCCTCTCCAGGACCGGGTACAATTGGGGAGCCTGTTGTTTCCCAGAACACCTCCTCCATCTCACTAAACTGGACTCCACCTCATGGAGAAGTCTTTAAGTACAGGGTGGAGTGGCACAGTGGTGGATCGGTGATGAACCAGACTACTTATGACACCTTTGCTGTGTTATCTAACCTGATTCCTGGTACCACCTACACAATCACAGTCATTGCCATTGCTGCAGATAACAAAACAGAAGGAGCTCCTAATGTTTTCAGCTCAGTCACAAGTAAGCCACATTTCTAACATCTGGTATTTGGCCATTATAAACAACTAGTTGTGGTGAAAATCTGATTTGTGTTTAATATACATCTGTAGAGTTTGAGTAGAGGTCATATTTACAGGATTCTGACATAAATACAGTGCTGGAAAATGAAAAGTATTAATAAAGCTAAAGTTGCTGCTGGTTTTAATGTCACTATTGCCTCTTTTTTTGTGTTTGCCCTGCATCAGAACCTGCTATGGTGAGGAATTTAACTGTCACAGAAGTCACGACATCGTCTGTGTCTCTGGACTGGTTTAAATTTGTGGGCGAAGCCACCTCGTACACCGTTCAGTGGACTGCAAGAGGAGGAGGCGCTGCTCGTAACGTCAGCACTAATGAAACCTCCATTACCATCAAAGAGTTAATCGCTGGATTCCAGTACGATATCACAGTCGCTGCAGTTGCTGGAAACTCAAATGAGGGAGAAAGAGCCCCAGTAACTACCTTCACAAGTAGGTTCCTACTGTGAGAAAATGAAATTTTCTGAATTTTATTTGGCGACAATAAGGATTTATACTCAGGTGTAAATATTTGTTTAAATCAATTGTACTTTATTTGATATGTGCCATTTAACTGTGATTTATGTATTGCACAGAGCCTGAGAAGCCTGGAAACATTACAGTTACAACCCGAGAAACTGAACACCTGAGCATCAGCTGGAGCTTACCTGGAGGGAGGGTTGATTACTATTTGGTGAACATCTCAAATGAGGAGCTGAAGAAAATATATCTGTGTAATGTTACAACAATGGCCACTGCTGTCAGCGTTTTAAACCCTGGGAGAATCTATCATGTCACAGTAACTGCTATGGCTGGACGCTTCAGTAACACGTCTGATCAGTCTTCTTTGGCCACCAGTAAGCTTAACATGACATGTTACTATTAATGCTTTTTTTTTTTTTTGCAAATAATTGTAGTTTAATTAAAGGAAACATGCCGGTAATTTTTCATGGTTGAGCCTAGGGCTGGACGATATGAAAAATGTTTTTATCATGATATATATTTTTTTATATTGATCAAGGTCAATAATATATCACGATAAAAGTCATGGCAAAGATTCTGCTGCATTTCAAGTGACTTGAACTTAGGATTTATTTTAACATTTTCTTTAGGCATATTTTGAGCCTAAAAAGTAACCAACAGTTGCATGAACTGAAACACTGCAAATTGCACTCATCCTTAATAAATAAATCCAAATTAAATAAACAGCAATCCAAAATGTCAACATAAAAAGAGAGTGCAACCGTAAGCAGTTACATTCTGATAAAATAAGATGGTAAAATAAGTTTGTTGTACAGCCGTGCTTCGTCAGCGCTGGTTTCTGGCAAATGCTACAGTGAACATGGCCACTCTGTTTGTGTCAGACTTTAAATAACCAAAAGGATGCCACACCGCTGACATTTTATCCACATTGTCCACTTTCTTTGGGACAGTAACAGCTGCTGAGCTGTTACTTTCTTCCTCATCATTTGATTTTTTTNGTCCACTTTCTTTGGGACAGTAACAGCTGCTGAGCTGTTACTTTCTTCCTCATCATTTGATTTTTTTTTTTCCTCTGGAGTTTCATTGCTTTCTGACATCTTTGTCTGACTTTCACTCACATATCACCTCACGGGCTGTGGCGTGTTCACCGTTTAGCAAAATGCTGCTTTGAGGAAGTGGGTGGGCTNCCTCACGGGCTGTGGCGTGTTCACCGTTTAGCAAAATGCTGCTTTGAGGAAGTGGGTGGGCTGTTATTATGACACTGCCACCAGATTGTTCCAGTTCTGACAAGCCATTGGCTGTCCGAGCTGTCATTAACTTCCTGTATTCAAGCGGCTATTTTATATTGACTTTATATTGACGTCCTCATTTTTATATCAAAGATTTTTTTATAGCGCGGTGCAATTATATATTGTTTATATCGTCCACCCCAGTTGATCCAATAAATACTACCTGCATACACATTATTGCCAACCATTTCCAAAAACAAACTTTTCCCTACCTTCTATACTTATATATTTATTTATTATTTTTAATTTAAAACTTAATCTGTTTAATTTCAGTTCCTACGCCTCCTGGTTCCATTATTATAAATCAGAGGACAAACTCGTCCCTCCACCTGGAGTGGGCAACTCCCGCATTGATGGATGACGCACCAGGCATCAGTTACCACATAACCTATCAGCATGCGGGGGATGGAGCACTAAATGAAAACTCTACAGCCACTAACACAGTGCTGTCATCACTCTCTTCTGGAACTTTCTACAATATAACAGTGGAAACAGTGGGACCCCAAAACTTTAGGAGCACAATGATCCATAATTCTACTTTTACATGTAAGTACACCTGGGAGAAAATACAAAAAAAAAAAAAAAAGATTTTTAAATTCTATATTCCTTGGAGTGATCAAATTGACAATATTTTCTCTTATTTGTCATTTTTCCAGTGCCCAACCCTGTGTTGAACATCAAAGCCAGCCCACAATCCACCGTCTCAGTAAAGGTGGAGTGGTCAGACCCACTGGGAGTTCAGGCGTATTACAAATACAGGATTCAAACCAACGAGGCCGCAGGAATACCTGTTAACACAACGACTGTTGCCACTAAAAGCACTATAATACTGAACCTGGAACCAGGAACTAATTACAGTTTCACCGTTGTTACAATAGCAGCACATGGAAGTGTTTCCACTGAGGAGCAGGTATTCAGTTACACAGGTAAGCCTTTTCATTCACAAACTATCACCAATATTAATGTTCAGCATGCTCAAAATGATAAAGAATACCCAAAAGAATTCAAAGACTAATTTCCATTGTGGTTTTTGGCTTCACGTAACCTTCTGCTATTTCTGACACAGAACCCAAAGCAGTGACGAACCTCACAGCTGTGGATCTGAACGCCACTGCCATCCGCTTGACGTGGGAAAGACAAAGCGATCATAAACCTTCCTACTCCTACCTGGTGGTGGCGCTCCAGTACACAGAGGTGGTTCAGAATGTTTCCACAAAGACAGAGACTTACACCTTTGTGGATCTGATCCCTGGGAAAAGCTACAATTTTAATGTGTCCACAGTTGTCGGTGGTGTCAAGTCCACTGTGAAAAGCACATCAAGCCACACTAGTATGTTTTTCAAGTTTATATACATCTAATATAATGTCACAACTAGAAGGGCACTCATATGGGCGCATACTTCCACCAAGGCTGAACAAGTCTAGAAAAATGGATCTTGTTCTCTTAATATACCTTCCTAAAGAAAAAGAAATAATGCTACTCATGAAAAGACTTGCTTTTTTTTTTTTTTGCTTCATTTATCATAAGAAACTGTACTTTTTAAAAAATGTATTCCAATGGAGACCAAATTGCACCTATTGATAGTCTATCATGGGATAAATTTTTAGTTTTTAATTAAGATTGGCACATTATCTTTGAAGAATTGACAATTATATATGTATATATATATATATAGATATATATATATATCTATATATATATAAAAAACATCCCACCAAGTTTCATCAAACTCATTTCATAACCTTTTGCCCAATCTTGCTAACAAACAAATCAACCTACTGACATGAGTAAAAACATAACCTCATTGGTGGATGTAAAAATGTTTTATCAAGTAGTTACATCATTAAAATTGCTAATAGTAAAACAATCTGAAGTTACTGGATTTTGAGTTATTTTTAAATTATTTTTTTTTCAGTATTTGAGGTATGAAGGTAAAATGTTTGACCCTTCAGTTTTTATCATTTTAAGCTGTATATTAGAATATATATTTATACATATAGGATTGTTATTGTATTCAGAATACATAAGTTTGTCCCAATTATTCTGCTGCTACCCAGTCCTGGTTCTATAGATTAGTGTGTATTGATCAGCACAGCCACTGCTAAAACCTAATTTTTTTTTTTTTTCAGGTCCTGGAGCAGTTTCTAATATAGCTGCTGTAGGAACCACCACTGACCTGTCAGTGAGCTGGACAGGTGCATCCGGACAGGTGGACTCTTACACCGTCCTACTGTTCAGAGACAATCAGCTGGAGAGAAACAGCACTGACCTGAGTAACACGACCCTGAACGCATCGTTTCAGAGCCTGAAACCAGGAACACTTTACTGTGTGGAGGTGATCACAAAGAGTGGACTGCTCACTGACAGCTCTACTGTTTGCAATGCAACATGTGAGTTACTTTGTCTCCTTAACAGTGGTGGAAGATATACTCTTATCTTTTATTAAATATACAACAATAATAATACAGCAATGGAAATATACTCTATTGCTTGGAAAAGGACCATATTTAAAATGCTACCATCAAATGATAGATAATATCGAGAGGAAGATGTTTTTAAAATTCTGTAGGTGATCTGGATCATATTCTGGATCTGGATGCTGGATGAAATTTAACATGGTGGCTCATTTTTTAATAACTTTTAATAACTTTTTTAATATGAAGTTTTTTTTTTTTAAAGAAATTGGGGACTGTTGCCTTGGCAGAGGTATGAGGTCTCAGAATGGCTTCATGTTAGGGATTTTAATGCTTTTGATTCTGTTTCAAGCTCCTCTGAGCATCTAACTAAATTCTCTAAGCTGGTTTTCCTCCTAAAACTCTTGACACAGAGTCAAAAATCTTGATCTTAACATGTAAAGTAACTATTAACTACAGTAGCCAAATAAATGTAGTGGAGTCAAATATTTAATTCTGGGCTGTAGCGAACTAGAAGTAGAAAGTAGCACGATATGGAAATACTCTATTAAAGTACAAGTAGAAAATGCACTTACTGTAGTTAATTTACGCTTGTGCATTGAAACATGGCATTTATGTACATATAGAACAAGATTTACTGTAGAAATGCCTGCAGTGTTTTGAAAATGAATAAAACTGTTTTCCTTCTTCAGTTCCCAGCCCTCCTGGTCCCATCATGGTGGAGTCCCAGACCACTGATTCTATCACATTTAGCTGGGCTTTACCAGAAGACATGGACCTGAGTCAGTACAATTTCAGTGTATTCAGCCCAAATGAGGACTTTGTGACCAAAAACAACTCATTCTGGCTACAGAATCTCCGTTCAGGAACAGCTTATAACATCTCTGTGGTTACTGTGGGCACGCTGCATTACCAGAGCACTGTGGTGATGGCACAAAATTATACAAGTGAGTCTGATTAACACCCNCCCCCCCCCCCACACACACACAAACACACACAAATGTCTAAAATGTATAAAAATGTATTTTTATCCTATACAATATTTATAAAATATTATTCATATTTTTTCAAAAAGTACTCAACAAAAATATTTCCCCAAAAGCAATTTATTTATTTTAGTTTAGGTATATTTAGAGGTTATTTAAGTTGAACCTTTTTTTAAATCCAGTAATTTCTTTTCCATTTTCAACATCATTTTTAAGTATCTAGTTTTATCTTAATTTCATTTTAGTTTCATTTATGGACCACAAGATTGACACAAGGATGATCAGAGAAAATTGTATATATTCTCATATTTATATTAAGTATTTTAATCTAAATAAATTAGGTCCATTCAGATTGCACACAGATGGTATAGTATATTGACTTTTTGTGAGCACTCATTGTATTCATTTGCATATCAAACCCCACACGATATTTATGGTATTTATAAGTCTCTCTTGTGTAGATGCTTTATATTTCATCTGTTTTCTTTCCTCAGGACCGTACTCTGTCACCATGCTGAGGCAGGCAAGAATCTCCACAGATGCAGTGACCTTAGTGTGGAAACAGCCAGAGAGCCAACCTCACTACTCATACCAGGTCACCAGCGACTCATTTTACCCACCTGTAGTGACCTTCAACACCACATACACAATCACTGGACTTCTGTCAGGGAGCAACTACACCTTCACTGTCACCTCACAAACAGCAGATGGCACCCAGGCAACACCTGCAACAGTCTCCTATTTTACACGTATGTATCCATTCAGTCTGATATATATCCATAAAAATCATAATTTGTAAAGAGAAACATATTAAAGGGCCATACCATCCATTTTTAATGTTTGAGCCTAATATATTAAATTTTCATACGCATAATGTTACTGACAGTCATTTCCCAAAGGATAAAACCGTATTTCAGCTTTCCTGATATTCTGCAAAATCTCTTAATCTTTCAAAATTAAATATTCAAGCGATACACCCACCTTAAACATCAATGTTTTGCCTGCTAATAGTTACACAAAGTTATGAAATCACAGTCATTAAAATTTTTCCATAAACGCAGGTCTTCTTTCTTTCTTCTTCTTTCGGTGGAGACATTCACTCCACGCTTTTTATTGCGCTTAAATGCTAAACTTACGAAACATCGAAAAAACCTGAATATATGTATTGTTCGCAATAATGGATTACCTATCCCAAGAATGTTTTACGTATCAACAAGTTGATTTTAATAGCATACCAGAATGAACTGAAACCAATGGCGGTCTGGAAGGTATAGGAAAAACATTTTATTAACTCACCGTTCCAGAGTATGCTTTGAGAAATGACTGTCAGTAACAGTAACCTTACGTATATGAAAATTTAATATATTAGGCTCAAACATGCAAAATAGAAGGTATGGTCCTTTAACTACATGTGCTTTCTCTTTTATTGTTCATTTATGTCTTTGTATCATTTCCTACTGTACTGAGTGATGTTCTGTAACAGAATATGAAATTATTCTGCACCTTATATTAATGTAACACTCTCCTCTGTTTACAGGCCCACACAGTATTCGTGGATTGGAGGCCAACACCTTGAATACAACCGCTATACGTCTGAATTGGATGAGACCACAGGAGTACAAGAATGTCTACATGTATCGAGTTGAGACAACCAGCTGTGGCTCCCAAAACAAAACCTTTATAGAAGAAGTTGCAGAGATCTCAGATCTCATACCTGGAACCAACTGCAGCTTTTGTGTTTTTGTCAGGGCAGAGGACAGCACAGAGGGAGAATCATCCTGCACCTCTCAGTACACTAGTAAGAGCCTTAGTTCACATTTCTGTTTCTTTATTCCAAATTGTCAAGCTTGAGCAATATAGGTTGCTGTACCTCCTTTTAATGTCCTTTCACTGATCTCCCATATTGTGCTCTTCTCCTCGTTTCTCCCGGTTTTCTCCCCCTTTTCCAGAGCCTGAGTCAGTGAAGCCCAGTATCTCCAGCGAAGGCTCCAATAGCTCAATGCTTTTGTCATGGATGGCTCCCTCTGGGAAAGTGGAGCAATATGTGATTCATCTTTACAACACTTCCAGTATTTTTAGGCCAGTGCAGCTGTGTGCAAACAGTACCTCCTTCCTGTTTGAAAACCTGTTAGCAGGAAGGGTGTACACTGCCATGGTGATTACAATAAGTGGAACCTTCAATACATCATCTGGATTTGTTGCTAATGCTACTTGTAAGTTTCTATGCTATTCCGGTACTTTTTTTTCACCCACATTTTACCTACTAACTGAGCAAGTTTTAAATTATTATCATGAAAACTTTGCTCTACAACACTTCTAGTGGCCAAAATCTGTACAGGAACCCTATGAAGAGCAACTTAAAGGGCAAAACCAGTCATTTTGCTTGTTTGAGCCCAATATATACAATCCACATACTATACACACATACTTTGCTAACAACCATTTCCCAAAATTCCCTTCTATAGTGGTAAATTTTTGATTATTTTTCCTACCTTCCAGACTGCCACTGGTTTCAGTTGTTGTTTCAGTGGTTGCAGTAGGCTCTAAAAATCAACTTGTAGAGACTTGAAATGTGCTTGACATATGCAATCTATCACAGCAAACACTATGTCTTTAAAATGTTTTTGTCTAAGTAACTTCATTTTACCGTACCAACGTGGAGCTGCACGGAAGACAATGTATGTCTCCACCAAGGAATATAGTCCCAGGAGAAGACGGCTGTTACCTAGAAATTAAAAACGACTAATGTTTCTATATTCTGACATATGTTTTAACAGGCAAAACATTGAATTTTAAAGTGGGTGTATCACCTGAACATTTGATTTTGAAACACTAGGGGATTTGGCAAAATAACAGGAAAACTAAAATACAAGTTTATGTTTTGGTAATTGTCAGTCGTGCAACGTGTATGCAGGTAGTATTTATGGGCTTAAACATGTAAAATTGCCCGTTTTAGCTTGACCACGCCTACTTCACATACTGTATTCAAAAAATGCCTATTAAGTTTGCTCTTTAAATCCTATTAGAAAACTACAATATCTCACATAATAAACTGATTTCTTCTCTCCAAGTCCCTAACCCTCCTGGGCCTATTGAGATCCTGACAAAAACAACCAGCTCCCTTCAGATATCATGGGAGGAAGCTCCTCTGATGACCAATGCACAATTCCACTACCTGGTGACTTATGCTCCATCCCAAAGATCTAAACCCATCACCACCAACAACACGATTCATAACTTAACCTTCCTGTTTTCTGGAACTCCATACAACATCTCTGTGGCAACAGTGGGGCCCATGGGCTTTATGAGCAAAGAGGTTCAGATCCACATGGTCACTACAAGTAAGAGTTCCATGTCTGTATCCAAGTGATACAAAAGTACAATCACTTTTACACTTTCAGCCCCAACTGCCTGGAGTACTATTTATAGTAGGTTTCTCATATTTCTTTCCAACAAACAGGACCAATGAATGTGAAGTTTCTAGTGGCTTCTGCAGAAGAGAAGAGTGTCACACTCAACTGGAGCCAACCTGACGACTACAAGAATGGCTATCGTTACACTGTGACCTGGGTCAGTTCACATCCTGACCTCCTCAGCATCACTGGCAATAAAACAATCGGAGAAGATGAGTTTACAATCAACCAGCTGCATCCTGGCAGCTCCTATAACTTTACTGTCACCACAGAGACCTCTGACATGACGCAGAGTGCTCCAGAATGGATTTCCAGCTGCACAAGTATGCTCCTAACAGTTTGATTCAGTTTGCAAAGAAAAGTTATGTAAGAACAAGTGATTTATAAAGGATTACAAGGAAGTCAGTAGTCTGTTATTCTCAACTTATAACACACCAAACTCATTAAAAGTAACATTCTTTACTATAACATGCTGTTTATCAAGGTTACATTTTCCTGATGCTGATTTCTGTTTGATACTGCAGATGCAAGTCCAGTGACAGACTTGCAATGTGAAGGTCCAAATACAGCTGAGGCCCAGCTTATCCTGACCTGGATCAAACCCGAAGGCCGGAACTCTGGCTTTCAGGTCACTGTAGCAAACCAAGGGACCAACTTTAGTGAAGTAACAAGCTCCTGCAACCAGATGTGTGGATATAATGTCTCCACGCTGAATCACCATACAACATACAGCATGACTGTGGAGACCCTGAGCTGTGGAAAACCCAGTACTCCTATATCGGTTGACTGCATGACAGGCATCACAAGTAGGATGTTATGCTATGTCAGCATTGTAATTACACAACTGTTGAATGTAAATACTATGAATATTATAAAAAGGTATCTCATTATATTGGTTTGTAGAATCAGTATTTCTCCTGTCCTCCTTTAGTGCTGTAGACAAAATGAGTTTGATGCTTTAAAATGTTAAGATCCTCCTGCAATATTTGACTTAGAATTTATAAAAATCTATATTTTCTACTTTTTGTTTTAAAGACCCTCTAATCCCAGAGAACCATGAATCACTGGTGATAGTGAGTAACATACAATACAACAGATTCTCTATTCAGATTGACCCGAGCCTGCTGGACAACATCAATGGGCCAATCAACAATGTTGGGGTGCTGGTGACAAATAACATCGATGGTTAGTTTTCTTTTTATTTTCTTGCTATGTTTTGTTTTCTTACTACACCATCCTATGCAATCTCTCTGCATCTGTGTTACATCCTTGTGTTGCACAGATTCTGAATGCAATGTTGTTGTTTTTTTTTTTTTTTNTTTTTTTTTTTTTTTGTTTGTTTGTTTTTTTAAATTTGATTAAGAAATTAGACTTTTGAGAAGAATTTTGACTATTTTGTTTCTTGAAATTCCCATCCTTTCAGGAGTGGATACTTTAAATTTGAAACAGTATTTGGTGAAGACTTACGCAGACTGGAGTGCTCTATCCACTTCAGTTTACCTAGCAACAGTCACACAGAAGTTCCTCCAAACACGCAGCAGCACGAATCATCTGACCTTAGACATTGGGGACACGACCCACTGGGAAGCCTACACCAATGGTGTCCTGAAGGACAATGAACAATATCAGTAAGAACACAAACCATATAGAGAATAACTAGGTGTGAAGCAACAGATAATATGGTAAATATGAGAAGATCTCCTTCTCTATTGGTTGGAATAATAAAATCTGTTAATGTAATTATTACATTTCTGTATTAAAATCCCAATTTATTTTTTAACAGTGTAAATGAATAATTTAATTAAAAATGGATTATGCATGTTTATCAACTGATCATAATTAAGAGGTCTTTTTAAATCATTAAACATTTAACTGTAATTTAGTTCATTTTTTCTGCTTACTACAAGGAAATCTAGCAGCTTGTTTGCTTTTGGCTTTTTTTCTCTCCATTTATTCTCTACTTCTTGGTACTGGAAGCACATTCTTAGCTTCACAGTTGTCACTATTAGTTATTTACTGTAAACTATGGCGATATGTGTTTTTCTTATAGCTGGAAACGTAACAAAAATCTGAATGACAGTCTGTTTAAACTGATTTGTTCACTGAGGAAAAAACCTGGGCTTTTTACTGTGAAAATTTATAAAGAAAACATACACACTAAGAATTAAAATAAAAACACTTTCTGAGACCAAATAATTTTAAATCACTAAATTAGCTGTGTTTAATTTTGCAGATATGCGATTGTATTGTTTACTCAGCTGAATGTGCAGTCTGACGGCCTTGTGAATGAGCTGACCTCACTTGTCTCAATAACAGGATTCTCTCCGCCTATAAAACTCCCACAGAACCCAGGTAAAGCAAAGCTTCTTAAAAAGATGTCCCCACAATGGGAGAAAATGCTCACTGGCCTTTTCTGTTTCCTCCTGTCAATATATATATATATATATATNTTTTTTTTTTTTTTTGTTTTTGTTTAAAATATTTTCTTGTTGTAGCTGTCATTGGCATCGCTGTTGGAACCACAATGGGAATTTTTTGTGTGCTTTTCATCATTCTTGTCGGCTTCATGATCTACTGGAAGAGGTCTGTCACAATCATAACCCATAAATAATGATTAAATGCAGGTGCATTCAGGGCTGTGGCTGCCACCATATTTTTTCTGAGAATTTAGGCATTTTTGAAAACTGAATGGTAGTTGACATTGTACAATTAAAAATTACACATAACAGTTTTTAAAATTATTTTATGCCAATTTTAAACTTTGTTAGTTGATAGTAGAGAGAAAGAGAGGCAGGAACCAACAAAGAGGGCTAGCTGAAGGACTATACCAATGATTTTACAGATTGTTTTAGGTGCCTGGTCAAACATTTCAGTGGGGTTGAGTAATGATTATGTTGTTTATGTAGGATGTCCATCAAAGAATCGCCAGACATTCAAGTTCATTCTATGAGGTAAGGTTTTTATCTTTACCGTGCCATAAAAGTAAAATAAATAGACAAACATTTTTTTAGCTGTCTCTCCACATGGCTGTATTTCCTCTCTCTTTTTTCAGACTCAAAGTGTGAGTATAAATCCCATATATTGATCAGATGTGTAAGATGTTATGTAGTAGGAATAGCGATTTACCAAGTTGCAAGGACGATGGTTTCCTGAAGAAAATGTATTTGTGTTTAACCAATGTCTGGTATTGATTTAAGCAGAAGTGCTGCTGTGAGGGTGGAGGACTACGAGGCTTACTATAAGAAGCAGAAAGCTAACTCCAACTGTGGCTTCGCTGAAGAGTTTGAGGTGAAACATAAACTTAATATTCAGGGGTGCACTACTATCAACCAATTCATGAGTATGAGACAATAATGGCTTGAAAATATGTATTTGGCCCAGTATTAAAATTATGTCTATCATGCAGTATAGGTTGTAAATAATTGATCTACTTAAATAGTTTTGAAATCTAAAATGTTTAAATGTCATTTTTGAATGAAGTGAATATTATAGTTGTGACAAGAAAAAGTATAATAGCAACAACAAAGATGTTTGACAATATGCCAGAACGAAATGGAATTTGGAACTTGACTTGGAATTGTTTTTGTGTTTTGACATTGTTGCCAGTATTGATCAAACTTATCACAGAAATGATTGGCTATTGTATATAAGCACAAATTTCACTTTCGTGTATCCTGACCCATATTGATTTGCTTACTGTCTGCCTGCCAGATTTTAGATATAATGTATGCCATTTGTTTCTATTTTCTTTAAAGGACTTGAAGGCTGTTGGTACAGCCCAGCTAAAAATGAGTGCTCTGGCTGTGGAAAACAAGCCCAAGAACCGCTACAACAACGTGCTTCCCTGTGAGTCACTTCAGCCACTTTAATCTACAGTTCTGCTGTTTCCAACGATAGCACTGTTCACTATGTCATCACCTATCATATCTACTACAGTCACATTTTTGCTCTTTGAGTGTATCAGTCACACATCATTTCATTCAATAACATACTGTATATTCCAGTAATTCCATGAATTTTCATTCTTTTAGCTTGCATCGCCACAACAGTCTATTTCTTTTTCTTTCTTTTTTTTTTTATTCATTTGACCTCTATTCTCACCTCGTAGATGACTCTTCTAGGGTGAAACTCTCTATCCATGGGAGTCCATTTGATGACTACATCAATGCTAACTACATGCCGGTGCGTACTGACAGTCAATACTGACACTAAAGCAGAGCAGCTCTCTGCCTCAACTATCACTTCCGTACCAGCATTTTGCATTTTTCCAACTTTAATCAAATTTCATATCCTGTTTCTTCGTCATCAACTCATACCATTTAACTATTCCACCTTCGCCCACCATCCACATGTTTAAAATGGTTGACAGACCCCCCCCAAAAAAAAGAAAGAAAAAAAAAGAAAAACTGAACTGAATGGATGTTTGTGTTCTGGGGCTGGGTTGATGTTTTTTATTTTCAGGGTTACAATTCCAGGAAGGAGTATATTGCAGCTCAGGGCCCATTGCCCTGTACAATCAACGAGTTCTGGAGGATGATCTGGGAGAAGAATGTACAGACCCTGGTCATGCTGACCCGCTGCAGTGAACAGGGACGAGTGAGTACAAACACAAATAGGCTCTCTACAATTAAAGATTACATGGATTTCCAGATGTATGCAGACATGCACTTACCCATACCCTATGTCTTCCCATTCCAGGTTAAGTGTGAGCAGTACTGGCCCTCTAGCACCAAGCACTTTGCAAATATTACTGTGACAACAACCTCTGAAATACCACTTGAAGACTGGACCATCAGGGACTTTGAAGTTAAAAATGTAAGTGGCAAGATGCAAAATTGTCACTATTATCTATTTTTAGCTATTTTACATACAGGCAACAATAGCAATATTAGTTCTACGAATGAACAACAATGCTTTATTAACCTCTAAGTAACTGCCACTAAAAAAAACTAGAGGGAATAGAGACTTGAAGAGAATTGAGAGTAAATATCTCCACCAAGACCCAGCAGTCATCGGATTTTGCTTTTTTTTTTTTTTTTTTTTTTGCCAAGCCAGACTTTTACTATCATTCATATATATCATTCATTTTCCTACAAATTTATTATTGTGGATGTCATCTTGTTCTAGATCTATATCCCTCACTCATGAAAATATATAAAATAAATTTTTGTACTGTTGATTTAGCATTAACTTCTTAGTTCCAAATTGGTATTAGTTTTCTATTTCTAGTCTCATTTGTTACATATATTGTAATCTTCTGGATCTGGATCAAAATATCTAGATTTGTGCTAAATTGCACCTGTTGATAATCCATCATAGGATACTCATTCCTGAAATTTTTCATTAAAATTGACATCTTTAGTTTGCAAGAAATAGGCAAAAAGGTCAACAAATGCCCAATCTTCCAATATTAAAGAAAGTGAAAAGAAAAAAAAATATCGTGGTTCCCAATCAGCTTCTGCCTCAAAATATAATCAACTCTTCCTTGATCTATCTATATCCAAAATTAAATTGGAATCTGTTACTTATTTGGAATGTCCTACTAGACAGACAGACAGACAGACAAGCAAAAGCCAGTGAAAATATAACATCCTTGGCAGACATAATTAGCATTTGTCAACACTGGAAAATGATTGCTTTGTTTGTTTTCCAGGTGAAAACAGTAGAAACTCGTTCAGTGCGTCACTTCCACTTCACAGCCTGGCCAGATCATGGGGTACCACAGACCACCGAGCTCCTGATCAACTTTAGACATTTGGTCAGAGAACACATGGACCAGTACTCCAGACACTCCCCTACCTTGGTCCACTGCAGGTCTGCTAAAACACACAGACACACATTTTCCACGAATTCCAAATAATTGCTTTAGAAATGACTAATAACTGATTCCTCTGTTTATCTGTCTTTGTCTTCTTCTTTCCACTGCTTTCTCCTCTCTTGCATACACAGTGCTGGTGTCGGGCGTACAGGTACCTTTATAGCCATCGACCATCTGATCTTTCAGATTGAAAGGGAAAACGCTGTGGACGTGTATGGCATTGTCCACGACCTGCGCATGCACAGACCTCTTATGGTGCAGACAGAGGTAGGACACAGTCCAGCAGTTTTCAGTTTTAATTATGCATTCTAAAAACTTTGGCACAAATAAAGGCATGAATTCTCATGATTCTGCAGCTCAGTAAATTTATCTTGCAACTTTTTTTGTTGCTGCAGGACCAGTATGTGTTCTTAAACCAGTGTGCAATGGACATCATCAGATCAAGAACTGGAACCAACGTGGATTTAATCTACCAAAACACAGCTGCACTCTCTATTTACGAGAATGTAGAACCCAGGGAAGGTTTTCCCAAAAATGGGTACCACAATGCTTAGGTCCAGAAAGCCTTACAGGTATTCCACTTTAACTCAGCAAGGCACTGAGGAGACATTAGCAAAGGGAGCACTTTTATTAGAATGCATTTATTTTTTATATATTCCTCCACTCTCTTTTTAAGATTCTTATATATTTTCTGGATTTAAACTCTGTTTCCTGATATTTATTTGTTACAAAATGTTTAATTATTAATAACTGAGATTAACTGTAAGTGGACAATTGTAAACATAATCACTAACCAAAAATATTTGGATATGTGAAAGTTTGCCAAATATTAAGTGACTGTGTAATTTAATTTAATTATAAATTTACTAACTTATAACTGCCTTTATTTGTTTGGTTGGTTTGATTTCTGCTTGCTTGTCATACAATGAAGATGAATTGTTTTTCTCAGGTAATATGCTGGATGCTGTATATGTATTATAACAAACATTTTTTCCAAAGAAAAACTTTTAATGGAATGGAATTTTTCAAGAATTTTGGTGCCATTAATATCATGTCTCTTCCAAACCCAATACCACTAGGTGGCACTGTTTTAAAACTGAAAAGGAGACTTATGATGATGTTAACTGATTAATGAAAATTTTAAGATCGAAATATAAAGGGTTTTCAGTATGTTGGATCAATTTATTTGTTGCAGCTTTGCACTTCCTGGGTTGTTCAGTGCTTTTACTGAGGAAAAGTTGTTTTGATATTTGTCTTTTGTATTTGAATGTACTGTAATGAATAATGCACTGGATGCATGTTTGTTTTCTGCACTGCCCACTTTTTTTTTTTGTTTTTAACTATAGAAACATTTGGCATCAGTAGTGTTGCTTAATTATATGTCATAAATACAAGCAAATAGAAAAGTGCTTTGTAAACCTGTCAAGAACATTTACCTCTCCTCAGTGTGATTGATATAGATTTTCCTTCATTATTTTGGAAGTTAATCTGCTTGAAGCTATAAAATCCATACTGCACACATACTGTACTTTTGTGTTACTGTACATTCCTTGAACACACAAGAATGTTATTTTTCTTCCTGTTGCATATCCAATCTATCTGCAGAGACTTCCTGTGATATATAAATCACCATCAGAGCACAGACTTTTCAGCTTCTAAAGGCCAGAATTTTCCATGAGGTGGTACTATTTTTTAAAAATGACATACATGTGTGGTTATCCTGTAGATAATTAAAGCCATGTTGTATTTCTGCTGTATTATAATGTATTTTACTTATTCACTGAAAAAGCTACTATTTTATAATGAAAAACAAAAAAGCAACTATAGCAACAAAGTTTTATGATGTCTTTAAACTGCTTTATAAGATGCTTGCTGGTACAATGCAAAAAAAGATAAAGAACCAAGGATATTGTATTTTTTATACTGTTCGATCGGTCAAAAAAAAAAAAAAAAAANAAAAAAAAAAAAAAAAAGACATTAAAGATGTAATTGCATTTTCTTCATATTGTCTATGATTATGTTTCAATCTGTGGTTGGTATATGTGTGTATGAGTGTGTGTGGCATGCATTTCCCTTTTACTAGATCACAGCAGCTCTTGAAGGATTTACAGGTTTTACTGTTTATTAGTTCACATCTGGATTTTTGATCAAATGAAAAAGCTATAAGATAGACCTAGACATAATACAGCCTCAGACTGCTTTCATCTGGCCTGTGAGGTCAAAATAAAGACAGTAGGGACCTTCGTATCACAAAAACTTCAACAAAATGCTTGCTGCCATGGGAATTAATTACTGTATAACAGAGGCTAACATTGCATGCAGAGTATTTAACAGGGCATGCCCTGCAATGTCTATTTTGCATAGAATATATTGTTTCTTTTACAATCTCCTTCAACCTTGTTTAAGAGGCCTGTAAGTGGATATGTGAATGATTTATTGTGTCATTGGATGTCTAATGATGTAATCTCTTTATCTCAATAGCTTTTGCTCTGAACAGTTCAGACTGCATAACTAAAGTATGGATGGAGTAATTGTAAAATTGATAACAATACATACTTTTAGTTCTCCACAAGGCTTAAGGTTAAAGAATTTGTTTCCTTTAATAAGTAAATTGGCTAAAAAGAGTTAATCAACAGGAAGCCTGATGACATAATGTGCCTCTCATATTTGTGGTCAACTAAGTCAGTAACCAAATCAGTTTTTTCCATAACATAGAACCTAGTATTTCTGACATATTCACAATTTAGATATAGAATATGTGCATATCAGCCAAAAACATCAAGGCCCTCTGTTGGAAATAATTGCCAATCCCAATGTAAACTGATGTCATTCAAAAATTAAGCCATATTTTCTGTTGAATTCCACTTTACAACCTTATAATAAAAATGTTAATTGTATGGTCTAAGTAACACATAGATTAGTTAATACACTAGTATAACTACTATTCCTGGTAGCTGCTGATAAACAGTTTTTAATTGTGTTGGTCAGGCGGAGGGATCAAAGCAAAACAGAATATGCAGCCTGCTGCAGAGAAGGATTGGGCTGATACACCTCTGCATTCACTGCAACCTGGAGGTTTCAGGTAAATAAGTGCATGTAATAGATGAATCATAAATGCCATTTCTGTTTCTGCTTCATGAGAGCAATGCTTTTTATACAGATGCAGCTTTTAATGCTGTAATTGTGCAATATACCAAGCCTACACTCTATTTTTATATAGTATATAATAATTATTTTAAAGAGCCATTTTGTACAGAAACAGAGTGCTTATGGCAAGGTTTCTGTTGGCATGTCAGCTTCAATTAGCTCAGTATCCCTCACTTCTTACATGTCCCCTGTTTACTCCATGTCTCATTTCTCTGACCTTCCTCCTCATCCTTGTTTCATGATTCACAGATCTGCATGGTGGATCCAAAAATAGATTTTGTATTTTTTGTAGTTTCCTGTGCTGTGAGACTTGAGAGCTGGACCCTTCACACTAGCAATCCAGCCTTCAAATAATAAATTATGGGACAAAAGATAACTGTGCTTCAAAATTAATGATGAGATCAAATGCTTATGTGCCAGTTAATCTATGGTAATGGATTGCATTGTGATACTTCAGAGGCTGATTTGTGGAGTGAGAGGTTTTTTTTTAAAGCTATTGTTAGAAATATGAAAAACAAAGCACAATTTATTCACACCCTAATAAGCAGAGGAAAGCAGAGAAAAATAAGCACTCAGCTAAGCTCCTCAGTCTGACTAGGACATGTTGGATCTTATCTTGACCTTCTTTGGGTCAAGATCCTATTCCATGGGGTGCACATTTTGAGGATTTGGCTACAGACTGTAATCTTTCTTGTAGCCTGTTTTTTTTTTTTGNTTTTTTTTTTTTGGGGGGGAGGTGGGGGGTACATTATTTTAAATTACTGGTTCTTGTTTAACTTTTAAATAAAAAAATTACATATTTTAATGCATACTTATTAGTTATGATCATGGTTTATAAAATAATCTCTGAAAAATTAATAAGATTTTCTAGTCAGGATTAGTTGACCAAGTTCAAACTTCAGATCAAATTAGCCTATATGTATGTTTGCATATACTGTAAGACAACTTGTAATTTAAAAAATCTGTTTTCCTCATAATTGAGACTTAATGTAACTTGTTATCTTCTTCTTCTTCTTTTCCTTTCGGCTTTTCCCTTCAGGGGTCACCACAGCGAATCATCTGCCTCCATTTCTCTCACACCAACTAACTTCATGTCCTCTTTCACTACATCCATAAATCTCCTCTTTGGTCTTCCTCTAGGCCTCCTGCCTGGCAGTTCCAACCTCAGCATCCTTCTACCGATATGTTCACTATCCCTCCTCTGTACATGTCCAAACCATCTCAGTCTGGCCTCTCTGACTTTATCTCCAAAACATCTAACATGCGCTGTCCCTCTGATGTACTCGTTCCTGATCCTATCCATCCTCGTCACTCCCAAAGAGAACCTCAGCATTTTAGTCTCTGCTACCTCTAGCTCTGCCTCCTGTCTTTTCCTCAGTGCCACTGTCTCTAAGCCATACAACATCGCTGGTCTCACCACCGTTTTGTACACCTTTCCTTTCATTCTTGCCGAGACTCTTTTGTCACACATCACACCTGACACTTTTCTCCACCCATTCCAACCTGCTTGCACACGTTTCTTCACCTCTTTTCCACACTCTCCATTGCTCTGGACTGTGGACCCTAAGTACTTAAAATCCTCCACCTTCTTTATCTCTATTCCCTGTAACCTCACCATTCCACTTGAGTCCCTCTCATTCACAGCCATGTATTCTGTCTTGCTGCGGCTAACCTTCATTCCTCTCCTTTCCAGGGCATATCTCCACCTCTCTAGGTTTTCCTCCACCTGCTCCCTGCTCTCACTACAGATCACAATGTCATCTGCAAACATCATAGTCCAAGGGGATTCTTGTCTAACCTCATCTGTCAGCCTGTCCATCACTACAGCAAACAAGAAGGGGCTCAGAGCTGATCCTTGGTGTAGTCCCACTTCCACCTTGAACTCCTCTGTCACACCTACGGCACACCTCACCACTGTCTTACAGCTCTCATACATGTCCTGCACCACTCTAACATACTTCTCTGCCACTCCAGACTTCCTCATACAACACCACAGTTCCTCTCTCGGCACCCTGTCATATGCTTTCTCTAGATCTACAAAGGCACAATGCAGCTCCCTCTGACCTTCTCTGTACTTCTCTATCAACATCCTCAAAGCAAATACTGCATCTGTAGTACTCTTCCTTGGCATGAAACCATACTGCTGCTCAGAAATGCTGACTTCTGCCCTTAGTCTAGCTTCCACTACTCTTTCCCATAACTTCATTGTGTGGCTCATCAACTTTATTCCTCTGTAGTTGCCACAGCTCTGCACGTCTCCCTTGTTCTTAAAAATCGGCACCAGCACACTTCTCCTCCATTCCTCAGGCATCCTCTCACTCTCTAAGATCTCGTTGAACAACCTAGTCAAAAACTCTACTGCCACCTCTCCTAGACACTTCCATACCTCTACAGGTATATCATCAGGACCAACTGCCTTTCCACTCTTCATCCTCTTCAGTAACTTAATGTAACTTGTTATAATTATGAGAAACTAAGACAGAATAGATTTTGGGGGACAAACTTTTTTTTAAAATTAAAACCCATATTTTGAAGCATATACAATACGCCTTTTTTGGAACTTGTATACCTGTATCTCTATGACAGACAGATGAGTTGTTGTCCTGACTTAGTGTTGTTCCCTGTTATGGCCACAGGTGTCGCTAGAGTTCTCTGTGCAGCAGCAGTGTGATGAAGCGCAGCAGGAGGATCCAGACGGTCCACTCCACACTCTCCATATTGAAACCTTGAAACGGAGCACCTTCTTTAGAAAATTCCAACCCGCCTGCTGCTCTCACAGCCCGGCTACTACACACACACACACACAGAGCCCCTGCTATGAAGCTGGACTGTGAAGAAAGCTCTGGAACTGTATGAGCGCTATCCTGGTCGACACAGAGTAAGTTTATCGTTAACTGCTCATCTTAGCCATAGCATGCCAACACGGCCACAACATAACTTCATATTTTTTAGCTAGCAGGACTCGTTTTCTTTAAAGTAGCGAATGTTTAACGCGCTAACTAACACTAGCTAGCATGGCTTCACCAGCAGTGATTGGTACAGTGATGTTTTGATTTTTTTCCGAATACAGACGTCTGGTTTAGGCATCATAACGACGCTGTATTTGGAAACACTCGGGGTGTGTGTGTGTTCTTTTTCTTTCACTTTATTGATGGGCTGGGTGATTGCTAATGTTACTAGCTAGCTCCTAAAGGTGAACCATCTCAGCACGTTAGCGGGGAGAGTTAGCGTGGCGGACGATGCCTCATGCGGTTGCAGTCTGGCTGTCACTTGTTTGCATGGCAACCATGAGCCTAGCCCACGTCTGCAAGGGCGGCTGGTTTGCTGGTTTCACCTTCCTGCTGTCACCTCTTCCAGGTTGACATGTATATAAATGCGGAATATGGATATAAATCGCATTTGGCAGACATCATCATAGCAGTCAACGCTCCCCTTTTGTTCGATTATTCAAGGAAACACACAACTTGCTGCAGAATACAAAACGTCGTATGGGCAGTGCACGATGTGTTGTTGCATGCAGCAGACATAATGCAGTGTTGTATTGTATAGGACCTACAAGGGCTGTTATAGATACATGAATGTCAAATATATCTAGTGCAGACCAAGGCGTCTTTATGTCAAAGATGTAACCTTACCAACACATTAAGGTATGTTAATTAAAGGACCATACTGACCATATGCATGTTTGAGCCTAATACAATCTGCATACACGTTGCATTACTGACAACCTTTTCCCAAAATAGACTACTGGAGTGATAAATTACCTTCCAGACCGCCACTGGTTTCAGTTCAATCCAGTACGATAAGATAAGTAATCCATTACAGTGAACACATTGTTGTATAAATGTTTTGCCAAAACTTTATTTCCAATATTTAGGTCCAACAGGAGCTGCATGGAAGAAAATGTTGTCTTGTGTAGTCGTGGGAGAAGCTTTAACACAAAAATTAAAAATCACCGTCTCTTCTCCAGTTGGACATACAATATGTGTTCGCAGATGAAACATTAAATTTTAAGGTGGATGTGTCAGACCCAGGAGCATTTGATTTTGAAAGATTAGGGGATTTGGCAAAATAACAGGAAAAGTAAAACTATGGTTTTATGTTTTGGAAAATGGTTGTCAGTAACATATCGCGTGTGTGTGTGTGTGGGTAGTATTTATTAGCCTTAAACATGCAAAATCACTGGTATGGTATTTTAATATTTGTACTGAGAGGTAATGTTGAGTTATTTTAGAAGATTGTACTCATCGATTAATTGGAAAAATACTAGATTGGTGAAGTGGTCAATCTGAGTGTGATTAGCTTGACCAGAAATGAAGTAAGCATCTGAATAATATATGATACTTGGTTTTTAAGAGATAATAAATGATTGCAGGGATTCCTTGCCACATCAACTCATCTGCCCCTACCTAATTCAAGTCCAGCAAAAAATAGATGTGTTTACTGGGCTTTGTTATAGGGGAGAATTACACCAGTACACACTACAGATAAGGTTTGCTGGAATGTGTGAAAAACAAGAAAGCAATGAAAGCACAAGTGGAAATGATTATCATAAGTGAAACGGGTGGTGATATTTAGGAAACTGCAGCAGAGTGAGAAAAGGCCATTTAACAATCTGGCTTTTATTCTCCACTCTTTTTCCCTTCTGCTCACTTTGTGATTGTCGTATTTGCTGCATAGATGTGGGTACTAGACTCCACAGAGTTGGTTATACAAAGCAATAAAGCACTAGCTCCAATATCAGAATTCTCTGGCAGAACGTGAATTTTACTGGACAAAAATTGATCTCATAACAAATAACCACAAACAGATCAGATATTTGTAGGTTATGTATATTGACTGGAACTTGGAAGTAGGCCAGGAGATCAATTACATTTATCGATTGTTCTCCCCTTATTTTATGGGTTTGGTCTAGTCTGTGCTGATTTAAATATTGTATGTTTCTAGTCTTCTTTAGATTGAGACTTCTGTAAGTAAATAAATCTCCATATAGTCACAGTTGAGTTTTTCCAACACTTACTGTGCTCATCTGTTAACATCCATTACCTTGTCATACCATGTGACAAGCTGCCCTGCACTAATCAGGCGGGGATATTTAATGGTCTTGGTCCCTAAGCTTATCAACTGGAGCTGCGGCTTTCCTCTGCTGTGAATGATAAACGAGAGAGAGAGAGAGAGTGATGGAGAATAAAGGGAAGAGAGGGATGGTGAGATTCTGTAGAGGAATGAGTCACTTTCTGAGGGTGGTTATTGCTGTTTTTTATCGCTAGTTTTTCTAGCAGGAAGCAGAGCAACAGATGTCCCAACCTCCATGCTGTGCTGTGAGGGATTCTCAGCACATACTGCAGATCTGACCTCTTCAGAATGAGCTGCTCTGACACTATGCTGGTGCAGTGAGTGTCATGATTTGGCCAAGCCTGGTCTTTGGTTTGAATGGTCTGTTAGATTTTTAGCTTTATCTGTGGGTAGAGTGGGTAGAACTGTGGATAATTCAACACATGCACCTGATCATTTTTAACAGCCCCTCCACTTTGCATGTGTTTATTTTTGTGTGCATGTGGCGCAACTGCGAAAATGGAGTTTTTGTTGAATTAATGAAATCATTTATTTTTTTTACCTTGGAACACTGGCTGTAGTTTGTGCATCATCAGCTGTGGCTAAAAATCAGTATTTTAGTTCTTTCAAGGTATTAGTCAAATCAAATAACAAGTAATAAAAACACAACAAAGCCAGTTAAACTATTCCAAGAATAGATCCCCACCTAACTGTTATGCAGTGCAGGAGTTGCTGCCAGTTAGAGTTTTGCTTCACTCTTATTTTACTGGGCAACTATTCATATCATGGAACAGGTTGGATTGTCGCTGTTTTGCTCTATTTTGTATGTTATGAAGTTACTTTCTTTGTCTTTTGCAGCATTTCAGATAGAGCTGTTGACAGAAAATGTTATGACGAAGTTTATTAATGCAGCCTGTTAGCTGTTGATGGCTAACTCAGCATATTTGTTGACATCCCATGCTTATAGCATCTTTGCAGGTAAAATCTTCCAGCTCTCTCAGTAATTTATGTGCCAATTAAATACAATGGAGATAATGTATTTTCAAAAAAAAAAAAAAAAAAGNAAAAAAAAAAAAAAAAAAGGCATGTGTGGCTTCAGAAAAAAGCAGCTTTTCTCCTTTTCTAGAAAAGAAGTGTTAATAGCTTCTGACTGAAGCTGTTCTGTTATCTTGTAGTCATGTATACTGTATACATTGTACTGAATCCTGGATGGTCCAATATATTAAAACAGCATGTTAAATGTAGAAACTATAACACTGTTGCTATCATTTAGAGGTATTGGTATACAGAATTTTTAAAGATGCTGTCGTGGGCAGTATCACTTAGTGACATACGATTTGTCATCTGACACACTGGTGTAATTTTTCCCACACTAGATCTACCATCATTCATTCAGCAAGCCTCACTGCTTGACATGCAAACCCATGTTGATTAATGGAGAGAGAGAGCAAATTCAACTTGTTCTGACTGCACGCTCACATCGGCCAGCACTGATAACAAGAGATGAAGTGACAGATAGTAAGAAATTAATTTCAAATGAGAGAAAAGGAGACAGGTGTGAAGACAAGCCAACAAGGGCAACCAATGGAAAATTCACATTTACAGCCAAAAATAAGTGGAACTTTTTGCCAGACAGTTCAGTTCAAGGTAGGAAAAAATGAACTGAAGAAGACGCGCGACAGTCGTGTCATCAAAGAATGGCATTTTTTCAGAAATTTACTCCAAACACTTGACTGTTAGTTCTTGAACTGTGTGAAAATTCTCCACTACGACAAGCCTAGTAATTTTCCTAGATACCAGCCCCACCGTAAACCATTAGTTTGACCCTAACTTCTTTTTGATAAGGGGAGTGTCCCACTCCAGGGTTTGATAAGTGGTTCAGTGGTGTTCCCCTGAGATCTAAATGCTTTCCTCAACATCTAGTAGGGGAATCTAGGCTAATTCTGCTCCATAATGAATCCATCACTGTCTGTCACCAGAGAGCAAATGCACTTTTATACGCTGCTCCCTTTCCTTGGTCTTAGAGTTTTTGTGTCCTAACTTACTTTATAGCTATAAGTTGGACTTTATATCTTTTTAGTTTACCTTATCACAAAATTCATTCCTCTCCAGAGAAAGCTAATGTGCTTGTGAGTACACTAAGGTTCAGCAGACACTGCCAGGGTTTTGATTTAGCTGCATTGTTAAGCTGTCAAAGCTGCAAGGCCAAATGTACTGACCTGAGATCACATTGCAGAAACATGATTACATCATTGTGGGTTTTGGTAAACCTGTCTGTCATATACACACCCATTCATGCTCAGTTCTATTTTGATGCCCATTTTTGATGAAGACACCAGATTATAACAGTTTATAACATCTCTATGGACTCAATGGACATCTTTCACTGGGCTTTCAAATACAATTTCTTGTATCATTTGTGAGACTAGTGCAGTTCATTATTAGACTAACCCTGCTTAATAATTAAAGTGCATAAAGGAACAACGTTGGCTCCTCTTACGTGGCTGTTCTGTCATCTATCTAGCATATTGTTGATTTCAAAAGAAATGTCTGCTGGATTGTCTGATGTACACCAACTATTCTGTAATCTAACCAAGTAAAATGTAGACAGACAGGAAAAATTAACTGGGATATTATTAGATATTGGTGCTACGGTGAATGACTTCTTGGTTTTTATACAGTATTCAGGTGAGGGCTCCAAATTTATCAGAGTGCAGATGAATCATAAGAGATCCAGCAGTGGATGAGAACACTTTAAATATTTCTTAATCCAATGTTTTATCCAAGGAATGTCCTTGACTTTACGTAAGTGGGTCGCCTGGAACATTTCTTCCCATTCAGGAAGATTTTTATATTTTTAAAAACCAACTGACAGAGCCAAAACAAAAGTAACATTTTTAACTGTACAGTTGCTCCTAATATCACTGTTTTTTTTGGAGATATGAAAAAAAATGTAGCTTGGATTGGTAGATGGCCTGCCTTTGACCTTGTACAAGAGTAGCAATTTAAGTACTGATTGCTTTGAAGTTGTGCTTCAGGTCTGTAACATTGAATAAAACTACCGATCACATTTTTATTTAAAACCCAGCCATCCCCAGCTGCAGTTCAGTTATAAAGATTCACTTTTCACATTTTGGGTATTAGTACAGAGAATGTGTGGTTGGCTTGGAAAGGCTGTGATTATGAAATGAAAATTGATTATCAATAATGAGATGCACCAAAGCAAAACCTTTTACCATGGTAATACACTGAGACTAAAATATAATTTTAATTGTACTTGTGTTTTAATCAAAGTGTGTATTTGTAAACTACACTTTAACTAATATGTGTTCCAAGAAAAATGGTCATTCCATGGCACATATGGAATAAACTTGTACCACCTGAGCATTATTTATCATATCATATCTTTGCTATCAGGAAAATTTTTCGTTCCCACTTTAGTTTTAGGATTTAGGGCCCATTTTAGATGGGTGCAGTTGACCATTAGTTCCACGTTGGCACTTCTCATTCTCGATAGTTATCCGTCATGATAATCCAGAATTAAAACTAATGGCACAGATTATGAGCCCCAGGGGAGGAGTATGTGAAATGAGCAATAAGGCATTTAAGTGCACTTACTCTTAAGTGCCCTTGGACCTGCACCATTCCTGTGTTCACTAATCGGCCCCCTTAGGGAAAATAAGTGCTCACTTTGTATCCTGTGTCCCCGTCTTTTGACCATTCTATATTCATGAAGGCAGAATGATTAAGTTACAGTCTATTTGTCTTAGTGGTCTGACTGGACAAACAACCCCTGTATAGCTAAGGCATGTAAAAACCCATTTGAATTACGGTCCATCAGATGTGTATTATTTTATTTTTTACATTTTAAAACAGTCTATAAATTTTATTTTGAATACTAAATAAGTTAAAAACAAGGAAAAAATAATAATAGAAAAACCTAGCCAGAAATTGGACTATAAAGATGCTATTGCTAGTGCTAACATAATTTACTGAGAACATTTACAATGGGAAACAATTAGGTCAGGTAAAGAAAAGACAAAAACAAAAAAAAAAAAACAAGGAAATTTTGAAATAATTTCTTTGATTAAAGGAGGGAAGAATGTAGACAAGACCTGCAACTTTGAACACCATAAATGTAGAGATGTGCATGTTGTCCAGGTGCAGATTAATTGGTGCCTGCTAAATGCATTATCATTGTACTTGTTCTGCCTTAGTTTCATGAAACTGTTACATTCTCACTTGATGTGCCCAATTCTTGCCTAAATTTATCATTTATATAATTCCCATCACTTCCTTCTGTTGATCCTCAGACAGCACTGTAACTCAGTGGTGAGGCTCTGGCCTGCACACCTCTGATGAGTCACTCTTGGCTCTTTGAGAAAGTTGGCTCGCTCACAATGTTCTGATGTAATGTTTCTTCCTTGCATGCTTGCAAAGAAACATGCAGATAATTTTTCTACACTAACTTATATATAAATCCAAGTCTATTCATTTGCAGGTGGAGTTTGGCTAATCCTTGCACCTTGCTGAAATGTACCTTGACCCAGTTACATCAAGCTACAAGCAGTAGAATTTGAAAGTAGACGATTTGTGGAAAATCCACAAGGCTCTTATTGGTGGTGTTGTACTGTATGCTATCTGTATGGCTTCATTCAGTCTTGCTAATTGCAATTTACACGAATCAAACAAAGTTGTGTCTTTGAAGTAGATAAAATATGGTAGCATGCAAGGAAACGTAGAATGAACATATGGAGAACAGCATGGAGAAATCTAGTTTGCACATCAGTGGTGTCATAACTCTACAGCAGTTATAACATTCTATCATAATTCATTTGAGGGACATATGGTAGATTCCCACATTATTTTTGTTGCAATTCTATATTATTGGTGACCATGTTGGAGGTACAGCATAGCATATAGTTAATCACTGTGAATTGGTCCTGGGCCAAATACTTGAAAATCTGCCCTGACAGAGGAAATGCAAGGCAAGCCTACACAGCTAAAAGAGTGTATGAAAAAGAAGTGTAGTGCTACATCCAAATCAAGTCATATTCTGTGTCAAAATGACTTCCTGCCTCTTGTTCTCACTCTTGGTCATATAAAAAGCATGTTCATTTTATCATTATTTCCATCATATATTTTGATGCCATACATCTATACAAATAAAAGCTAGAGCTGCCTGGTTTAATTCTACCCAATAAAATTTCATGGCTGTCTCAGCCCATCTTAAATTACCCTCTTCCTTCCTTCCTGTACGTGTCTATGTTTCTGTTTTTCTCTCCTTGCTTTCTATGTTTGGCTCCAGTCTCCTCGTCTCCCTCCCTCTTTGTCTTTCCATCTGAAGTGCCGTCAGCTCAGGGATTCTCTCTCAGTTCACTTCTTATTTAGGTTAGATGTACTCAAGTGTTATTGCCAGTTCCTTTGATCAGCCATGGAATTTAAAGGTTCTCTCCCTGCTACTCAAACACTGCTTGGTCTGAGATCTTTGACCTCTGTCTTAAGCTCAGACATTCACACAAAATATAAATAAACTGCTGAAATTGTGTTGAATTAAGTGCAGAATTCCGAATAATCAGGCAATAATTCAGCGATATTATTTACCATGTCTAAATGCATAAGTACCTTGAATGTATTTTTTCCGTGCTGCAATATACAGTAGGTGCCATTAATAACAATATTATTTGTCATTCTGCATCTGTTTGTAATGATGTTAATGTATTTGAAGTATATATTGTGTGTGGGTGTATATTTGAAGTATATAGTGTTTTGCTTTTGGCATGTATGTGCTTGTTCCTATGTCTTGTTTTTGGATTTGTGGCTTATCGCACATCCCAGCTGTTTGAGAGTGTATTGTTCTTCACACAGGCAGGATTAAGAGGCATTTCGTGGGAAAACAAAAAATAAAACTAGAATGGACTGTTGGAAACTATTTCAAGCAGTGAACAGAATGTATGGCTTATATAACCAATTAGAATAAGTCAGAATTTTAAAAGAAAGTATATAAAAATGGAGCTATCCAATAGCATACGACAATGTGAATTAATCAAAATTATCTATAAAAACTGATTTCCACACCTTTCGGGCTTAACGCCTTTTTTTTTTCTCTCTCCCTCTGGCTTGCACATTTCGAGCGTTTCTGGTTTGAAGTTTTCAAGTTTTAGGTTTTCACATTCATGCTCCGTTGGCTCATGTTGTAAAACAAAATACAGTGGCAACTCTGTTCTCTTGTTGCATTGGTCCTCTATGAGAGAACGAGTACTAAGCTGTGACACAATGCAATGCCACAAAAGTTGTTATTCATAGCCACTGCAGAAAAAAAAGGAAGAGACCACTTGGCTAGTTATGCTGAGGCGTTGTGTTGTATACATATGGAATGTGTGTGTGTGTGTGTGTGTGTGTGTAGTTGGTGAGACCGTCGACTCTTTTTTCTCGTGATTTCTCCTTTTAGATTATACAGCTTATTTTTTTTCTGTTAACTGTTCAGCATCAAAACTACAAAGATCCTGACCTGGTTTTTTGGAAAAGACATGTTTGGTAATGAGTTACTTAAGAACAGCTGGTTACTGCTGAACAAATATCTGTGAATGCTAGTAATGAATGAAGCTGGTTAAAATTCTGAGCCAAATTACAATGAGCTCTAGTTGCATTTAAAGCAGTCAGATTCCCCCATGACTCCCTTCCAGTTTTCCTGGATTGACATCCTACTGAGGTCTGTATTTGTCTAGCATACAGTACTTTTGTGTGCGTGTGCAGGTTAGCTGTAACTGCTGCTACGGTTGTGTTGACTCATTAAACACACTCTGAATAGAATCCTGTTCCCTTCCATGAAGTACCATCAGTCAGACAGTCACTTTCAGCGAATCTTTTCATTGAATTGGATGTCACCATCATAAACAACTCCAACATTAGCTTTAGTCGAGATATTATTGGCTGACAGTGGTGTGTGTGTGTGTGGCAGAAAGACTGTGTCTCTGGCCCAGAGAGATGTTAGTGGTAGTGGCTCCCTTAGGAGTTGGTCTGGGTGGGGCTCCTCCTCTTTAACACAGTGGTGTGACCAGGAGGAGCATGGGAAGGAGGGAGGGAGGTAGTTTGTCTGTTTGCACTGTGTGAGTTGGAGTGAAAGCTTACTCCTACTTTTCTGTACCTGCAGGTGAGACGGGCTGCTCCAACAAAGGCTTCTGGATGTGGTGTTTCCTGCGATTCAGGTGAAAGGTAAGCTGAGCTCTCACCTCTCACCTCATGCTCTTAATCGTGAATGCACTAAATGGTTTGCATTTGCTGCTCGCTTGTCATGTTATGACGCTTTACACATACATGGCTATGCTTGTTAAATAGTTTGAGTCCGTTATCTTTCAGGTGTCAGTCCACTTTCAGCGTGACAAAGATGCAAGTGTATTGTTATCCAATCTTGCCAAGAGGGATAACTCATATTTTTTGACTAGGACAGAGAATTAGGACATGTCTCTTAAGGTGTGTTGAGAAGATTTACTTTTGCTTCATGCCAGATTTTTGTTGCATTCATTTCAATATTTCTGCAGCTGTCTGACTTACGGTGTTGCTTAGTTCAGTAAAGCTCGCATTGTGCTCTTTGTTGTGTGCCAGTGCCAGTGTTGCAAAACATGAACACAGCTGACACATGAAAGAAGAGAACTAACTGGGTGGAAGTGAGATGAGCAGCTTACAGGGTGTGTCAGATAAATTTGGGCTAGAAGGGAGTGAAATGTTTGAGGAAGCACAAGGACAGCTGGCTACAGAATGATAGTTGAGAGATAAACAGATGCCTAAAACCAGCAGTTTGTCTGGAATACATGTTGATCTTTGCTACAGCAGAAGAAAATGTGTAATGACTAGTTACCCTTTCTTTTTTCAGCATCCATTATTAGTACTACATGTGTTTTGGTCTGTTTTGTATAATGTATTTTTTTTTTCATCCACTGGTAACCTTAAATGAGTGTTAGAAATTTGGTTTTGCTGTTCTCACTGGCCCTAAAATGGTAGCAGACTGTACTGTGGTAGCTGTGTGAAAACATAACTTGCCCACTCAGATCAGCCAGGAAGTGTTTGGATTCAGCCGTGCATGAGCTGTTTGTCTTGGCATGTGAAGCATTGTGAAGAGGTATGAGATTTAACAGCAAATTACTCATTAACCAGATGAAATGCCTCAACCTACATCCAGCAGCTAACACCAAGGCTATTCTTGTTCTCATTGTTTTGGCTGCCTTCAAGCCCACACATCCAGACGCTGTTTTACCACAATGTTATTGTCTGCAATGTGGAATGCGAAAATGGTTATTAATACATGACGTTTAAGAACATGTCAAATGTCTTACATGGTGGTTGGCTACATAGCGCCCTTATCTCTTACGCCTTCCATTTATAATGCTGAGTATCACACTCATGCTGTATGGTTCAATTTATGAGCATTTCGGAGTTTAAAATGTTCACATCCTTTGGGTCAGCAGATGAAACTTGGCTTTATTTCTGTTGACATGTCTGCACTGAATCACCACAGCTTTCTCAGTCCAAACTATTGCTTTGAATGAAGTTATCACTCTGATCATCATTTGGCTTGCAAAAACTGAAACTGTATGCAAAGTACAAAATTCTTGATCTAATAATCTCCACTTCAGTCACGTCAGTCTTTTAGTGAATGGAAAAAAAGCATAAGTCCATTCTGGCTCTAATGCTTATCTTTTAATGAACAAATTACTTTAGCTAAGCATAACATAGATGATATAAGATGTGGTCAGATGAGTAATGTGGGACTATGAGATGTACAGATTGATTAGAATACTGTATGTCTTACCCTTGTGTCATAACTTAATGCAGACATAGAGCTAGTTCCTGAAAGACTAGTCGTGTTCAGGGTCTGACCTTAGACTAATGAATGAAAGGAAAAGAAAATCTTAAGATCAATGCCAGGTAGACTAAATTAAGGACAGCGCTAAATTGACAGAGTATGTGTTGCTAGTACTGTTTAGTAGCCTCTGCAATGAACACTGTAGAACTCCATTCACACAAACTACCCATTACCCAGCAGTTTCTTTTGATCAGCAAAGCAAAGCATAATTTAATGAGCTCTTACACCGAGGGAACCTGGATGCAATTTATGTTTATTCATTGTGTTGCTGACAGTTGGAAAGTGGCTTTATCCTTCTTTGTGTTTGATCAGAGGCCGTCTGTGTGCGTGAAGAAACCAATCTGTCCTTTCTCAAACCGTATAATCACAGCCAAAATAACACACTAATTTATCTTGCCTCCTGAAATCCAAGTTTCTACCCTGTATAATCCATCTTGTTATATTTAGGCCTCTTCACTTCTGCTGCAGTTGTTGATGATTTGTCAGTGTATGAACTAGTTGAAGAACAGCAAAAGAACCATTAGTTTATGTTAAGATCTGCCTTGCCTCAACTCATATTAAAGGACTGGCGATCATGCATGTTTGAGCCAAATATATACAACCTGCATACATGTTACATTACTGATAACCAATTTCCAAAACATAAAACTGTATTTTAGTTTTCCTGTTATTTTATCAAATCCCCTAATCTTTCAAAATCAAATGTTCNAAAACTGTATTTTAGTTTTCCTGTTATTTTATCAAATCCCCTAATCTTTCAAAATCAAATGTTCAGCTGACACACCCATCTTAAAATTCAATATTTTACCTTCTAACTCTTAAGCGCAATTGTAGAAGACAGGGTCGTTTTAATTTCTCGGTAAAAGTCAACTGTATTCCCTGGCGGAGAAATATATTGTCTTCCATGCAGGTCCATATTGAATCGGTTAAATAAACTGATGGATTACATATATCATGCGTGCTTCAAGTCTCTACAACTTGATTTTTAAGCTTACTGGAAAGAACTGAAACCAATGGAAGTCTGGAAGGTAAGGAAAAACATTCTGAAATTTACCGCTAAAGTAGTATATTTTGGGAAATGGTTGTCGGTAACGCAACATGTATGCAGATTGTATATACTGGCATGAGTATGTATATATTGATTGTATATATTGGCATGAGTATGGTCATTTAAGTTTTAGGTCTATTTGATAAGCTCAAAGGCTGCTAGGTGGGATATTCTGTGTGTGTGTGTGTTGGCAAAAAGGCTGGGAGCTGCTGCCAGCTTCCATGAGAGCATCTGTCAGTGTGGGAATGAAGGGAGAGGAAGTGAGTATGGACAGGCTGTTAGATGTGTTTTTGTTTAAACCCTATTTACACTGGCTTTATGTGTACTGGTTGACAGAAGACGTGAATAAAGGGAATGTGTGGACCACTGGTAGCTGTGACTAGTTGGTAGTGAATGGCTGTCACTACTGTAACGATCGACTGAGGTTCTTAAAAAAAATATATATACAGTTTTGCAAATGTGCGGGTGGCTAAAATAAGTTGCGTTCGCCATGTGACTACATAAACAGAACACACATTAGTGGCTGAGATCACCAGCACGACTCTGGGTTCTCTGCCATCTTTGTTGTAGTTTTGAAACCAGTTTGAAGTTAATTTAAGTTTACTCTCACTGCTGTAGGGGGCAACTCTACACGAGTTCTTACGTGGTTAGCAGTTGAGCAGCTGTTTTACTGATATTTGCAATCAAATACTTCTATTTAGCAATATATTTACAGTTAACACATCTCAAGTAGGAAAGCTGTTCATTTTTGCTGTAAATTGTTGATAAGGATTAAATGTAGGACAGAATGAACTGATCTGCCTTTACCACAGTGTAACTGGAGCACACGGTCTGTTTAGCAATGGGATCTATAGAGAAAGTCTAGTCCCATTACATTACATTTATTTAGCTTGTGGGTTGGCTTGTGACCCGACTATCAAATGACTGCTTGGACAAAGGCAGAACTTGCACTCCAAGGGGGTTGACCCAGTTACTTCCCAATATGTGTAAAAAAATCATGAGCTAGTCTTTCGGAGGCAATATCCATTCAACTTGCTGTATTTGAGAGCATCCGACAGCCTAATACAGTGTGGTTAATCAGCCTACCTTATACAGCCTACCTTATACCTTATTTTTAAAGTTTCATTTTTTTTAAACAGATAAGAGTTAGTTTGCAGCAGTGGTCTGAGCTCAGCTTGCTCCTCCTCTCTCTGCTCCGCTGTGGGAAGAGGAGTTGGAGAAGTCCCATGTTGGGAGGAGGGTGGGAGCTGGTGGGTCTAACTTGTGTCAGTTCTCTGAAGATGATCTCTGTTCTGCTCTTTACTGACAAGGTAGGTTAAACTGAGGAAAGTTCACAAAGTTCATCATTTAATTTGTCACGTTATATGTTAGACAGAAACTGTTGGTCGACTGTCATTGCTGCTAGATGACCTTGTTTATTGTAAGCTTCAGTTTCGGAACATGAACAACTTTTGGCTGATTGGAGACATAAAATATGGATAACAGTGGTCCAAATCACATTGCTCAAATAGGGCAAATGGGCAATTGCTTCTGTCAAGATACTGTCAAACTATGACCTGCTCATTTTTTTATTTAAAAAGTTTTATAAGTGGCTTACTTTATAACAAAGTTTCTTATAATGCAACACAGTTTTATATTTATAGTTACAGTATTTTATTGAGTTCTCAAAATATGTCATTAATATTTTGGCTTAGGATATTATGGCCACCTTATGAGCTGATGGGAAGGTAGAAGCAATTGCAGAGAGATGATTGCAGCATCATTGAAAAAAAGGGAAAGGGACAAATTAGTTTGAAGTTGTCAGTGAAAAGCTAAGATTAAATTTTATTTCAGAAAATATGCAGACTTAGTTTTCTTTGGCAGCTGGTCATGGATTAAATAGAATGATGCAGGCGCTAATGGACTCGTACCCTCTGCATCCCATCGGTCACTCTTTGCTTCAGCATCATTAGTTAACATCATTATAGGACACATTGTCATTTATTATCCTTTGCTTAATTACCCACCTGTCCTGTCCTGATACACACACTGCAGGACTCAGCACACAGACAGAAGATTACCCACTTTACCCACCATGGAAGAAAGAATTGGACCTGCTGTCTTGCAATAATCACAGTGACACATGAGGGTAATTTCATGTGGAGCTGTGGGAGCACGTGTGGTTTACTGGCTCTATTCTGAGCCCTGCCAGGGGTGTATGTATATTTAAAGGCAGTCACATGGAGAAAATAACTTGTGGCCAGACATCACCTTTGATCTTACTTAAAGTAGGAAACCCCCTCGCCCTGTGGAACTGCCACATCCACAGCCACAGTAAACCCTAATTACCATTTGAAAGCCTCATCTCCACCCTCTTCTACCCAGCGTGACCCTCCCTGATGAGACAGCAGCATTCACACCCCATCTAATTTCCCATTTACGTTTGCCATCTGAGCAAACACAAGTCAGGTGTATTTAATAACTCAACAGTCACATCTGTCAATACACACTGTAAGGTCATACAACACACGCGCAGGAAAGTACATATTAATACATATTAATACATGCTCACATCACTTGAACAGTGTGGTAACAATAATAGCTCCATCAGAAACCTCCAGAGAGACAGCAATGGCAGGCTGTTGAAGATAATTGGGCAGAGTGCCTCAGGTCCTCTTTGTACCTCAGGTTAGAGACACAACCTCCCTTGGTACACACAGGGTACACAGCCTGTTTGTATGAACAGAGGCTTCTGGAAGGGGGAATAGAGAAGAGTAAAGTACAAGGAGGGCAGAAAGAAGTTCACGAGTTAGTTCAGAATGACCTCTGAAATGTCAAGCTCAGTTAGACCGTGGGAGTATTTCAGAGTTTATATTCAAGCAATTATGTACCTCCTCCTAGATAAGAAATGAACGGTTTATCATCCACTCGCTTGTAAAACTGCTGAGCTGGATGCTATGATCCAACCTCCAAATAAGCTAAATCCAATATAATTCCAGGAACTAACACTCACTCTCACTAAGACAACCTGCTTATTTGAGTCATTATCATACATGACATCAATCTCTAAATGACAAGTCATACAGCTGCAGCAACATAGCAATACTGTCCCTGAGAAAGTAAAAAATTAACACAATAGCACTTTCTTTTCTTTGATTTCAGACTGAATTCATCTATCCATCCTCTATCTCTGTAGGAATAACAAAAAATCTCTTACTTCCATGTTCTTGCTTTTGTTTCCCTCTCTCTCTGGCCATCAAGGATACTCAAATACAGAGCCACTTTCACAGGATTCTCTGAGTATCAGTGGAGAGAACCTGACAGAAAAACACTAATCAATTCAGCGTGAGCCAGACTAGCAGCGAAGTAAGACACTGTGTTCAAGGGACTTTGCACTAATGGTGCCTGATGTCTTAGGCTACGTTTACACCACCTATGTGATTCCAATCTTTTGCTCACGTGACAGGTATCGGACATGCTTCGTGAGGATGTAAATAGTAAGGATCAGGTATCGGACATACTTTGTGAAGATGTAAATGGTAAAAAGGCACATGGAACCGGATATTCTCAAATCCGGTTTGGGCCACATGCATGTGTGGAAATAAATCGGATACATATCGGATATCCACCAACGCAACTGTGATCTAAATACAGATCGGAATTTTCTTGCCATTCTGACTCCTACGTAATGTTTTACTTTATCCACATGTGAATGATGTAAGCAATCAATATGATGATCATGCTCAGTCAACAAAAATTTAGGACATACTGTATATATCAGACAAAACTGATGCGGTGTTTATGTCAAACAGATGTGTTAGTGTGTGATAACAGGCTCCATTACAGCTGCCACAGTCCAACTCCCACCCGCTTCTGCACCGTGATCGCCCGACCAAACAACGTATCCTGATGGGAGAGTCCTGGTGATAAATACTCACATAGCATATCAAAGGTTTCTCTCCGCATTTGAAAGTTTCTAACTCCTGATCATATATATAAATAGTTCTCTCAAATTCGTCCGTTTAAGCGTTTTGTTTACATCCGTCTCAGAAATGTGTGCATGTGCAACTGCATCCAGGGCACTTCAGGTCAAAGCTGTGTAAACACAGCTATTGGATATGGGCCACTTTAAAAAAAAAAAAAAANCTTTAAAAAAAAAAAAAAAGAGTCAAATGTGCTGCACAAAAAAATCAGATAAGGCAAAAGATCAGAATTGAGCATCAAGACTTGTGTAAATCCAGCCTTAACGGATCATACCAGTGAGCGTGCATGTTTGAGCCTAATATATTCAATTTTCATACTTGTAACATTACAGAAAATCATTTCCCAAAGCATACTACTGGAACGGTGAATTAAAATATTTTTTCCTACCTCCAGACCGCCATTGTTTCTTGTTGATACTTGAAATGTTCTTGGGATAGGTAATCCATCATTGCAAACCACACGTGTATTCAGGTGTTTTTTTTTTTTGTTTTGTTTTTTTTTGGTTTTTTTTTAGAAGTTATGTAGTTTTAGCATTTAAGGTAATAAAAAGTGCAGAGTGAATGTATTTCTCCACCGGGGAATATAGTCCCAAAAAAGACCTGCGGTTATCGAAAAATTTAAATGACTGTAACTTCATGAAGCTGCATAACTATTAGCAGGTGAAACATTGATTTTTAAGGTGTGTATCACTTGAATATCTGACTTTGAAAGATTAAGAGATTTTGCAAAATATCAGGAGAGCTGAAATTTTTATCCTTTGGGAAATAATTGTCCTTTGGGAAATAATTGTCAGTAATCTTACGTGTATGAAAATTGAATATATTAGGCTCAAACATGCAAAATGGGNGAAATAATTGTCAGTAATCTTACGTGTATGAAAATTGAATATATTAGGCTCAAACATGCAAAATGGGTGGTCCTTTAAGTAGTCTTAGCTAGCAGGCCACAATGACTTGACAGAGCTGCTTCACTTAAGTTTCTCTATTTAGTGCATTACTATTAAAATTACAGAGAATTGTGATTAAGAATTCTTATCTGTTCACTTAAATTTATGTTAGCTGTGATAAACAGGGGAGGAGGTATCATTAGGTTTATTATTTTTTTTTTATCAGTAGGGCTTTTGTACATCATTTGAATGTTTTTTTTAAATATAAAGAAGACATAATGGCAAGGAAAAAACAAAAGTAAAGCCAGTTTCAGTTTTACATGTCATATTAGTGGAGAAGGATATGCTCAGAAAACATTTACTGCTTAAAGGAAGTGAAATTGTAATTACATGTCAAAACGGCTGGTGTACATAGAGTATGACAGCACTGACGTATTTCTAGGTAAGGCACCCAAGTGCCATATCTGCCTTGCCTTGACCTCTAAATGCCATTCCTCTATTTCCATCCAAAAGCAGAAAAAGTCAAGGGATGAAAAAGCAGAAGAATCAGCCGGTGTGCTCGGCGTTTTCTATATAAGGACTATGCAAATTACATTTTTTTCTCTTGCTCCATTTCAAGTCACTGCAGCAATTTGAAGGCCCTGTTTCATCTTGACAGAGCTTTTTTTCTTTTGTATGGCTGAAAATCTTTGTGGCAGAAAAGGGAAAAAATAAGCTGTGGAGGTTGCAGAGAAATTGAGAAAGGTGGAAAAAAAAGAGAAGTGTGTCTGATTAAACCAGCACAGGCTCAAGAGTGCAAAGTGTAACTTTCATCAGTTTTTAGGTTACTTTTTATTTTCTATTCCAGTGTGTGAGACATGTTGGCAGTTTTCTCCTTCAGTTGCTGACTGCTCTGTAGCATTTTATTATATCTGTCTGCTGTGTTGCTGCATTCATTGTTAATGTGTACACTTGGCCACAGTCTACTGGTGTGTTTGTCTGTGGCTGTAGCTCCTCCCTATTTAGTATCTAGGTCATATCGCCATCCGTTAGTCCTGTCGTCATAGGAGACAGGTTAACAGGGTTGGGGGCACTGAAGGGAGCAGACCGTAGACAGAGCAGTGGAAAGATGGAGTGTCTGACTCTGGACTTAATCTGTGCCATCGCATTAGCAACTGGCTTGATGCTGTGTATCAGCACAGCAATTCCCCCAGCAAATACTGCAGCTTTCACATGGAAACACACACACGCACACACACACAACACAGAGATTATAAATCAAGGCCAGTTGTGCTGGGCTGTCACTCAGTTGTCATGTGTATATATGTTTGTGTGGCAGCAGATTTGTGTACCTCTCAGCAGGATCTCATTTTAAACTTAACATTTGTTCTCAAATCATTCATTTTTGAAGTGAAGCTCCATATTACCTCTGACCCTTCATACATGCTGTGACACATATTAATGAAATGACTGTTTTTCACCAGTGGCTACCCAATATATATCCCTCTTTAGTGTTCCAGCAATATTCACCATAAATGAAGACCTTTGTGATGGATCTCAAATGCTATAGTTCTTTAAGTTTAAGGTTAGATTGAAAACCTAAGGTATATGTTAAAGATTGGCATATACTGCAGCTCAGTATACATGTTTAAAATGTGAACAGTATATCTTGACACAGTATATCTCGTACATTAAGAGCCTAAGTACATGTCGTGTGTCTGTCTTAATGTAAAATCAACTGAAATTGGAATGATGTAACGGTAATGGTGGCAAAAATGAGTATTTTTGTTTATTAAAAAATATAGCAAACATTACACAGTACAGCCTAGCTTCTGTTATATCCTGTTATCCTGTCGTAACTACTGTGCATGCCAACAGCAGAACATTTTTCTTCCTTTTTTTTTTTATTACATTTGTATTAATGGAAAATTTACATTTAGTAAAATAAATCAGTCAGGCCGGTTAAGCTAATTAATTTTAATAATATCATGCAAACAGCAGTGGTTACTGTGTTGGCTTCTCATTGTTTAACAGTCAGATGGTTTTGTGCATTTAAAATTTGGCCTACTATTTTTTGCCATAAAACAGAGAATTTTACTTTTGTAATACTTCACGTGTCATGTTTGTATATGTGTGTGTCTGTGCTGCATATGTGTCTGTGGCTGCAGTGACACATGGAGGGGAATGACAGCAAGGACAGAAGTTTGGGGACGACACGAGAAACAGGTCATGAAACAAACCTTCTGTATGGTATGTGGGATCATTCAGGGTTCTTAAACTTGTTATAACAGTTTTCTCTTTAAATAACAGTGCCGGACACAGATGTGGAGGTACTGTGTAATTTGCAATTAATGAGTATTGTGTGTAACAACAGCCGTCCTTTCAGTTTGAATTTTACTGAACAGAATTAGTTCTGCTGCCAGAGCTCAGCAGGAAGCCAGGCTCCCTGCTGCTCCGATATGGTGTCTATGTGTTTGTTAAGCTTAATTAGCTGAGTAGACTCTGTCGTAGAGAAATTTAAGTAAGATTAGGACTGTGTGTATGATTATGTGATACACCTTTCTTAGAAATTTGCATCTTAAAATAAATCCACTGTGAAAAGTTTTTTGGGCTTAATTTAAAAAAAAAAAAAAAAAAAAAACTACAAAATATAAGTTTTACTGCCAAGGTCATTGTCAGCTAGAATACTTACACCCAGTATCATGTCTCCATGAGACACCCTTTTGTGTGCTGGTTAGATCAGTCAAGCATAATAACACTCTACAAGTTACAGCTGGTCAGTGTGTTCTCTTCCAGACTCTTCCCACCTCCCCTTGCTCCTCCTTCCAATTGGTGTAATGAGTAATAAACACCAGCAGGCAATACGTGTTTACACCTTGATGAGGTAACTGTGGGTCAGACGTTTGTGTGTTTTTTTTTTTTAGTTTTTTTTTTTTTTTATCTGCCCCTCTACTCACAGTTCAAGGTTATTGTCGGACACATTGGGCCAGATTCATAAATGGGTAGCGCATGATTTACCGCATCATATCATGGTGCAACCACGTTTGCTCATTCATAAATGCCTGTTATTGATATATTTTAGCATTTGTCTTGAAAGAAGCATTATTGTGATATTTTCTTATTTGTGTGTCGCGGTAGCTATTCATAAAACAAACCAACACACAAAAATTAAGACCTGCTTCATTCCGGTGGTAAGTTTCAGTGGTATGAAATCTGGGCAATGTTTAAAACTGTAATTTGCCTCACATGTGTTAGTGATCAATAAATTTGTTAGATAAACTCGCTCAGCTGATCAGTCAGTTTTTAAAGGGTGAGTTTTGATCTGATCTCACACATGTTGTGGCTCTGCTTCACTGCTTCATCTGCTATGCTGTGAAGCAGCACACCACCACCCCATCCCACCACCACTGCAGTGCGATTACACACTATGGAGGTTAATATGCACATTTTCCTGTTATAGTGTCAATATTTTAAAATGAAGAGCTCTAAAGCAGCATTTATGTTTCCTTTGTCATGTTTTCGCTTTAAAACCAGAAGAATCAAGATAAATGGTGGCTGGTAAATATGCAGCAGTTCATTAACACGCTGATCTTCATTGGCTTTTACCTGTCATCCTCATAACACCCTCACAACAATGATACGTTAATGTGACAGTGGTGCGCTGATTATTGTAGAAGTTTTATGAATGAGCTTTAATTATCAAGGTGCATTTAGGTCAATGCTACACCCATAGCACCATTTTTTATGAATGTGACTCACTGTTGTTGACTAGCCTGGTCCTGCTACCTTACGGTTACCTTTTCCACAAACAGACTACATCACTGGCTAAATATTGGCCTAGTACCTGTGAAGCATGGCTGTGGTGGATGTTAGCCCTGCTGTGTGTAATGAGTGGTGAGAGTTGAGATTTGGAAATATTGCATCAGTTTGTGTCTGTATTAATGAAAGGTCAGCTTGACCTCTTAGAGCAAGCAAAAAGAAGTATTTTTCATTTTTCTGATAAGTTCTTGACATGTTTTCTCCTCGAAATACAAACCAATCTGATCTGAGGGAATGAAGGAAGTGGAATAATTTTTGCACCTTGTTAGAGGAAAGGAACTTCCCTTTGAATATTTTTCCTAGCATTAAAGCACAAAAACATTGACATGATGACTCTATTTCTGATTTGTTATCTGTATATATTATGGCCACAGTATGAACCCCTGGTACTTTTGAATGTCCTTTGCTGTTCCTGACATCTAATTGTGTGTTTTCCTTTTCAGTAGCACCTTCTCCGTTACACCCATGGTGTGTCTTCTGTTACTGCTGTAAAGGCCATGGTTGTGCTTCTTACCCTCAGAGGATAGAGAAGCCAAATGTGCTTGATTCTTTCTACTTTAAATTTCAAATCTGCAGGCATGTCTTAAATCAGAGATGGAGAGTTGCAAATTAGACATTTGTTTAAATGGAAGTATTAGTTAAGATCAAACTGTAACCGTAATCTGTTGTTGTTGTTTTAATCTGATGACAAATGTGACACAAGTGAAAAGAGGACAGGTTGCATAATTCTGGCTTAGGCGAGCCAACTGACAGACGCTTGTATTTCTATTCCAGAGAGGACCATTATTGTTTACAGGGACCTCCCACAGACTGAAGCAGCACTAGTCAATAGTTTAGTTTGGTATTATGTTGCTAGCTAGCCAGCCAGCTAGTGTGCTCTTTCTGAAAACACCCACATTTTCTTCTGGTGCTGTGAGAGACAAATATGCACTCAGCCAAGCATGCACACAATCACAAACACACAGTACATACCTGCAAGTACAAAAAAAAGCAAACATAGATTTGCGCACACGCTAGCAAATGAATATGATGCTTTGCTTTTCTCTCACATTAACAATTAGTTTTTCTATCACCGATGCTCCCAGTAGTGATGTGTGCACATAGCATGGTCTGCTTTGCTGCTGTTAAAGGGATCGGCTACTCGGAGCGCTCAGCATTATTTCCCTCCTTCACTAATGCATCGTCTTTAATGCTCTTTTCAGTCTGCAGCAGTAAAGCAGACACGCACAGTCATTTTCACATTTATGTCAGTCAAGAAACACACATGCACTTGCATTGGCATGGACTGCATATATGCTCACAGGCCCACACAACACGCACACATTAAGCTCGGGTGGATGCCACACCCATGTTGGTAGTAGCCTCGCGCTCATAGCCACAGTCAGCAGACTCTTTCTCCAGATGATCCCGCCTAGCATCTATAAGGACAGGCTGTGATTGGTTTGTCATGTCAGTCTGAATGTCTGCCCACAACATCTTGACCCACCCTAGGGCTGGTACTACAAGTGGTATTAATTTTTTGTGTGTGTGTGTGTGAGATTGTGTTCTTATACAGTTTTGTCTTGTACAGTTTGGCTTCCTGTTGTGTGACTCTGAAGCTTCGAGCTGTTTTACATGCAGCCTGCACCTCTCACAGGGTTCACCACTGTACTACACATGCTGCAATAGCACTGCAGTTATGGAATGTTATTTATAGACTGGCCCAAAAAAGGACAAAGAAGGCTTCTTTGGGGAAAGAAAAATTCACATTTCCTCTCCCTGTCTTTCTCTTATTCTTAGCTGACTCTCAAAAACTAGCAGAGGGAGAGATTGAGAGGAGGTTGAGAGAATGAGTCACAAAGCAGAGTAGAGAATGAAGAAAGTGAGGAGTGGTGTGGTGCAAAAGTGATGCAGTAAATAAGTGGGTATTTGTGGGTGTTCTTGTGTATATTTGAGTACCTGTATGTAAGGCTGTAATATTGTTATTCGTGAAACACTCATTACTTCATACAGAGTAAAGCATGTCCCAATATTTAGAACTGTCCTCTCTCTCTTTCACACACACACATACACACTAGGCACATATGTGGTGCTGTCCTGAAATACTCTAATACCGACATAGAGGAAAGTGTTATACAAGGATTAAAGGACTGTTTTAATAATTTCTCAAATGTATTTTTTTAAAGAGCATAAGCCATTTGTACCCACAGCTCACCTTAAACAGCGTTACAACCCTGTCATTTACAATATGAAAAGGTTTTTTTTTTTTTCAACATGCAGCTCTGACAGCATGTGTAGTCCTAGTTGAATAATGTAGGTGAATTGAATCAGTGAATGGAATTTCTGTGAATGGATTTTATGTAACAGTGTTCTTGGATATTGTAATTGAGGATGTGTAGGCGAGACTGCTCTGTCAGCTGGGAGTCGGAGGTTGTTGCCTACTGTATGTATTTGTGCACTGAGGGAAAAATGAATGGGATGATATTGATCTGAGCAGAACACAGCGTGGCTATTCAGACAGACCCAGGTGCCAACAGCTACGCTCCATTAAGCTCAGTGTTTCACCGTCAGCTCTAATCTACAGTGATCTACTCGCCATCCGATCCATGTAATGATCTGTCTGGACACAGCTACAGCCCTCTGCAGTTGTTTATATCATGTTATGAATAGTTTGCTCCTTGTTAATAATCAAAGAGGTTTGTGGAGGAGACAACAAGGCAGAAGAAGAGGGAGAGAACAGATGGAAAGCAAAGCAAGGCCAAGTGCTCCATCATCTAGTCTGCAGAGATCAGAGAAGAAAAACATCTCTCATTAGGGATGAGAGATGTTTTCACACAGATGTCTGAAAAGTTAAGAGTCCTGACAGAAGTTATTTTGGTGCATGTGTGTGCACAAGCACGCACACACACACTGGTTGCCTGTATGTGTGCTTGTTTTTGTGTCCTTTATGTGGGCATGGTGGCTGAAAACTTGATTCATCTACTCGCTGCTCTAAATTAACTGCAAGAGTGATAACAAGAAGCCGCAGAACCACAGTTTCAGATCCCATTCCTTAATGTTATAATAATAATAATAATAATAATAATAATAATAAACTTTATTTGTATAGCACCTTTCATACACAACATGTAGCTCAAAGCGCTTTACATTTAAAAAAAGAAATAAAAACAGGGAACACAAATTAAATTAAAAATGCCAGCGTAAAATGTACAGGTAAAAATACAATGCTTGGCATTGCAAAGAAAGCAAGCCGTTTAAAAAAAAATCAACTAATTAAAAAAAAACAAAAAAACCTTTAAAAGCATAAAAGCTCAATTAAAAACATCATGTGGGACTCCCAAGTGAGAAGTGGTGTTAGGAAAAGGCTTTAAGCGGCGTGCCTCTTAAAACCTGCCTGGCCTCTCTAATGTCTTTGGATTTGCTGTTCCACAGTTTGGGAGCATAGCTGAAAAAAGCTGCATCACCATGTTTACATTATAACCATGTAACCCTGTTCTAGTGCTGTTTTTACAAACATTACTAATGGAAACAAACCTTTAACAGCATCAGACAATATTCATAACATGGATTTAGTTGTTGTCTGGTGTCAGTCTGTGTATTAAAAGACCTGTCAATCAATTTAAGAGCAATAGCAGCTTCCAGTGCTGTGTTTTGATTTTTGGTGGTGAGATGACTGTTTTATTTATATTTGGATTATAGATCCTAACTTTAATTAGACAGATTTAACAGATGCAATCGCTGCAGCATGTGCACCTGCACACCTGCTGAGCTGTGCATCTCCTTGTTATGTGGAACGTTTGTGGGTGGAAAGGGAGTGACTTGAGAGAGCATTATTATGGGTGAAGTGATCTGTGTGCCTGTCTTTCTGCACCACATTGCCTGTTGGTGTTAGCAGATAGGGGGGTGGCGGAGACGTGGCAGTGATGGTGGTGGTGGGTCTTTAACACTGGCTCTGTGTGTATTGAGTGATGTGAAATTGGGTGGAGAGGCGATCTGTCACATACACTGGCATTGTGCCGTCTGGGTGGCCTGTCACTGCCGCGTACAGTCTCATTATGTGGACAGGCTGAAAAATTCTCATATAGCAGGTCTTTGTTAGCCCAGGAAAGGAGACAAAGGGTGGAGTCCAGACAGACTGATGGCAAGGAAGGAGTTTGAGAGTTGAAAATGTCTGAAATAGCTTTTGTCCTAATTAGAATGTTCTTTCTTCCATCCCTACTGGTGTCTCCATTTCTGTTTCACATCTTTCCTTCCTTTTGTGATTCTTTCTCTCTCCAGAGGACGAGCAGATTGTCAGGATGAAGGAGGAGAATTTGTTCCAACGGAGGTTTTCTCTTTGCCCTAGTGCCACCTCCCCACCCAAAATCGACCCCCGCGCCCTTACGCGGAACCTCTCTTTTGGAGGAGACAATGACCTCTACAACATCAGCCCAGGTAAAATACCAGGAGAAAAAAAACTAATGAGGATATGACTGACAGATACGTTTAAGTGAGCTGTGGTAGTTGAGATCCAGCGTCCGTAAAAACGAGGTTCTCTGCTGTTCAAGCCTCCGCTACTTTTTAGCTGCATCTTGGTCTGTCATGCTTTAATTGTCTGTGTATTCACTGAGCTCATTTGTATGTCCCTGTGTGTTGTGGGTTCCCACCAGGCAGTGAGACAGACAGGAACGGTCTCTCCATGCTGAGTAATGAGCTCAGTCCTGCCCAATCACCAAGCAGCAAGGTAAGAACAGAGTTTCTGATTGGGCAGCTCCTTAACACTCTCAATGCCTCGTTAGGTGAGCATCTATTGCGGTTTCTACTTCTGGTTGGTTAGTAACAGGTTGAAGCATTTGATGTATAAGCATGCCAAGTACAAATAAAAAGGTCATAAGAGGGACTTTCTAGAATATTTTTTTTAATTTAGAAGGGTAGATTTCACTTGTTTAAAGGCAGAGTGCTAAATAGATTTTCAGAGGAAGTTGAGGAAATTTCTTGGATATTTTTAATGGATTTTTCAATGGATTTAATGCATTTGAAATCAAAATCACTGAAAGGGATTTGGAATCTCAGCAGAAAAAAAACAACATTAACAACTCAGGAATTATAAGATTTTCAAGGCATTTCAGTGCACTATTGGAAAGTCAAACACAATATTTTAATTTGATGTCAGGGCCATGGTGGGAACTGTGTCTGTAAAATGTTGTACGCTTCTAAAAGCCTGTTTTCACTCTTAAGCAATAAGCAGTAATTACCCTTGATTGATAAATGTTTCCAATGGCTCATGGGCAATTTTAAGTCTCATCTTAATTCCTCTCCATCACAACTTTGTGTGTACAAATAATTAACAGTTGCATACCAAAAGCTCTTCTAGGACAATAGGCAGACTGAGCCTTACATGTTGTCATTTACACTGAGCTGTAATTGTGTGCTGCGCTCTAAGAATGGCTCCTGTCAGACTCAGTGCTTGTTTGTCTTCACCAAATCATACTGCAAGTCACACTGGTTTAACACATAAAGAGTAAGTGGTTTTGTAAGGAACATTCTGATCTTTACCTATTTATCGATCAAGGGAGGCCACAAAACCATGTGCAAGCTGCTGTCTAACAAAGGAAGTCAGTGGGTTTTGGTCATAACACCAGCATGCGTCACCTTCTGAAAACAAAAAATCCTGGCTGTTAAGTTGCTTTGGCTGAAAGGCTCATCGCCCACCTGCTCTACACAGCTCAGTGGGATAGCTGCTATGTTACATGGCAAAGGGAGCAATTAAGAGTTTTACCACCTGTGCTATGGCACCAGGTCCCCAGCTAATCTAAATGGCAGAGGGCATTTTAATTTTACAAATCACTATTTTTAATTTTGTTTTATCAATTCACATGCAGCTGTGAACACGCTGTGTGAAGTCATCGTTGGCAAGTGGAATCAGTTTTTATTCTCCCTACTCTTCAGTTTAATTTCTGATAGTTGTTCCTCTCCTTCCACCCTCCTCTAGTCTGAGTCCAGAATGTTTAATGGTGTGGAGAAGGATTGCCCCTCCCCCACAGAGAAACTGGCAAGGAAGGAGTCTCTCAAGGTACACACCATTTCCTGTCCTGTATTAAAGAAGCCTGTTTGAAACATGTAGCATTTTTGTTGAGCATTTGGATCATTTAGCATTAAAGCATTTGTAGTCAGGGTCAGTGTCCAGTAAGTCAGATTGTATACAAGGCGTCTTTTCAAATATCTCCTTTTTTAATTTGTAAATGTCATATAAATGCCTCTTTTTTTTTTTTTTTTAAGNTTTTTTTTTTTTTTTTAAGAATTAGAAGTAAGCAAAAGATCATGTTGATAAAGGCTTGTTGTATGCCAATATGAAATTTGTTTGACTCTGCTTCCCCCTAGTGTTTGTGCTTTTACATCAGTCCTCCTACCAGCAGGAGACAGATGAGTCATGCATGCCTCTGTTTAACAGGTCCAAAAGCAGAATTACAGGCAAGAGAAGAAACGGGCAACCAAAGAACTATTCAGTGCACTAAAGGACCCCAGTGTCATCATCATGTCCAACTGGCTAAAGGTGCAGAGAAAATGTCATGAAATACAGAGCTGGCATTGAGTTGTGGGGACGCGATATTTAACCAAATTCTATTTTATTCATCTGTTGATAACATCTTTTACTATTATTCTAGTTATTCATCCTAGATCTAACTAACTAATACTAAATAACTAATACTCCAGAACATTTGGTGTATTCTTGTTTATGCTTACTGTCCTATCTTAACATCAGGCCTGTAATTTAACCGTCTTGTACTGTCACTTCAAATTAATGTTATATTCCTTACATTCCCACTGTATTCTAATTCTCAAATTGCCATGCTGTCCTGTTCTTGTTCCGCTTCAGATCCGTGGTTCTTTAAAGAGTTGGACCAAGTTGTGGTGTGCCCTAAAGCCCGGGGTTCTCCTTATCTATAAAACCCCCAAAACAGACCACTGGGTGGGTACCATCCTGCTCAGTGCATGCAAGCTGATTGAGAGACCCTCCAAGAAGGACGGCTTCTGCTTCAAGCTGTACCACCCACTAGACAAATCCATCTGGGCCGTCAAGGTCAGACATTTTTAAAGCTTACGGGCATTTTTCATACCTCCAGTAATAACAGAGTGAAAGAACTTGTGTGTATGAATTGTTCTTAAAGGACAGTACCAGTGGTTTTGCATGTTTGAGCACAATATCTACAATCTGCATACATGTTACTGACAACCATTTTCCAAACCATACTACTGGAGCGATAAGTATTAGAATCCTCCAGGCAGCTATTGGTTTCAGTTCATTCCAGTACGCCATTAAAATCAACTTGTAGAGACTTCAAACATGCTTGAGTTAAGTAATCCATCATGGTGAACACGACATCAGTGAATTTCTTTTGTTGAAGTAACTTGTTAGCTGATCCAATATGGAGCTGCATGGAAGCAAAAAATATGTCTTTGTATCTTGGGAAACAAATGGGAGCCATTTGTTTTTGTTAGTATGATGTGACTAAAATGGTCTGAGGTCAGTCACCGTTTCATCCATATGCTCAGGGTCCCAAAGGAGAGAATGTTGGCTCCATCACGCAGCCTTTACCCAGCAACTACCTGATCTTCAGAGCTGCCTCAGAGTCTGATGGTAAGGCTTTGTGTGTTGAGTTTAATATAATTGCATGTTTACTCTCTTACTCTAGAGCACAGCTTTGAGTTGTTTGTTGAAAACAGTCCTTCCTGCCTCTAAGAACTCTGCGTTTCTTTGCAGGCCGGTGCTGGATGGATGCCCTGGAGTTAGCACTCAGCTGCTCCAGCCTCTACAAGCTGACAGCCAAAGCAGGGAGAGAAGGAGATATTAGCACCTCTTCAGAGTCTTCCCATATATTGCAATTACTGCAATCTGCCACACTTACCGACACAGAGCTGCTACAGTGAGTAATACAAACATATATACTGCTGCATGTACTTAATGTCTTGCAGATTAAACTTTAACATCTTAATTAAACCTCGTCACTGGACTGTCTACATCCCCTTCAGCCAGACTCAAATATGGTGCTTGCCAATCCATGCACTGATGAAATATTACTGGCACTGCTACTAAACAAATGCATGTTGTCTTTCATTCAGACTCAGGAGGTAGAGAATTCCCAGCTAGAAGGTCTAATGCTGCATTCGACTTACACTCAGAAGTCAGAATTTCTGACCTCTAGCTAGGAAAAGTCAGAGAAAACACCCTCTTAATTTGGAATTCCTACTCGAAAAGACGGGCAAGATTCCTCATCCCTGAGTTTACTATCAACATCTTTTCAATATGGCTGCTCGCACCATAAACAGTAATTTCTCTATTCATGAATGAATGTTTAGAAGCATTTCCTTCTAAATCAATTAGTATACAAATGCAGTAACAGGGTAACATATCACACTGGCAATGCAGTAGCTTGCTTTTTTTTTTTAAAAAAGGAGCTCATAATTGTTAAAACATAGCTTTTTTTGGTGCAACAGAGCAAACAAAACAAAAGCTTTTATGAGTCCATGTAAGCTCTCCCACTTTGTGGACCTCAAATGCCCAGTGGTTGTAAATTTTGTAATTCTAAATTACAGCTTCCCACTTCTGAGGCACAATGAATGCGGCATAAAATACAGTCTTTGCTTTCTGGTGGTCAACACAGAAAAACAGCATAAGAAACACGGATCCTTGGGAGACATAAATACTGTCCCCTATGCTATGAGTTCTGTGTAGTTCTTAGTGTTAGCAGCTCCAAGTGCAAGTTTCATGTCAAATTTTTATGTATAATGATTTATCACACAGGTGTTAATAGATTTGAGGTCATGCAGTGCACAAAATGTATACGTTAAGGCTGGAAACATGTTAAAAGTAATTATTGTGCTGTGTTTATTATGTATGCTACCACAGTATGTAATAAATACATACTGTCCACAGTATGTAATAAATACATACTGTGTTTATTATGTATGCTATTATGTATGCTAAATGAGTTGATGTGACACAGAACTGCATCCATGAAAACCCCAGGCTCAGTCTGTGCCTGAGCTTAGTCTGTGTAGCCACAGAAAAGAGAGAGCAAATGTAATGCTTTTCCTTTTCAATGAAAAAAACGTAATCAGTGGTTTGAGTAAGTTTGACTTTGAAATTCATATCTTAAATTGCAGTGAGACCTCACTAACTTCTATTCAGATTCAAGTACAGATGGTAGAGGAAGTGATGCACATGTGGCAATTGAAATCCATAAAAGCAGTAAGGAACATAGCTTTCTGCCCTTATAACCAAGAAGAAGACAGTAACAGTGTGAAGGTTAAAGTAGGCAATTATTGTATCAATCTAGTAACTAATGATCAAATTCAGGGCTCAACAGTTGCTCCAGGCCACCAGATTGGAACACTGTCAACCCTTTCATTTGCAACTGTTAGCAACAACTTTTACGGTGTTAAAAATAATTTGCCACATCCCTCGCCTTTATGTGAAATCTGCTGCTTCATTGAATTACAGTGCTGCTACCGCTGCATTAATTTATGTGGTGTACAAAAAGTCCAGTGAAAATCCCTGAGCATGAATAACACATTTCTACCAATAATGAGACAGCCCAAACAAACCAACCCAAATTAAAACTTCCATAACCTGGGAGGCAGAGCAGGCATTAAAACAGCAGAGGGCAGATTTTAAATAAAGCGGACAAAGGCAGAGATTGCTAAAAATCACAATACGCACTGTGGTTCAGGATATCAACACAGCAAAAGCAACTTCACTATTACCAAGCAACAATGCTAGCTGAGTTAAATTGTTGAAAACATAAATGTTTTCAGTGCCTTACCTTTTTTGCAACAACTGATGCAGTATGGCTTGAATAAAGTTATTCTATGTAGTCTAGTGTGTGCGTGTTAGAAAGAAAATCAAAAAATGTGTGGAGAAAATGTTTAACCATTCTTGGTAGAATTTCTCATTAATTTAAATATGGAATACAATTATACCATTACTCAGGACCAGGATTCCTCCCTTTGTCCTTTACTGGAACAGCACCAACATCACATAGAAATAAGTCTGGCAACATGGCTTATATTACTCCAGTCATAAACAATCAAAATATAGTAACCATTCAAGTCAACTTTGGCAGGCAAAGTTTGCAGCTATTTCTAAAACTTATTCACAGTCCCTGATATTGCATTGACATAATTTATGGTCTAAAATTGTCAAATAAAAAAAATTCTTCAAAATACAGCAGTTTCATTTTGAATTCAATAAAGGTTCTGAAGTGGCAGTTCATTGTGCCTGTTGACAGTTGCTGTAATAAGAGTCATAAAACAAACAGCCACTAAAAACTGACACCTCATCGATGATATATACACTTCAGGACTGAAGTTTGAGGCCACCCCCAGATTAAAAAAAAAAAAAAAAAAAAAANCAAAAAAAAAAATAAAATAAATGTATTGTCTTATTGTCTTATAAACGTAATGTATTGTCTTGTTGACCAATTCTTCTTTTCAAGAACTGGTCAACAAGAGCACATTATGTAGCCACTAAGGCTTAAGAAATGATTTTTAAAAAGCGTGCCCAGTCTGTATTAGTGCACTGGCACTCCAGCTATGTTCCAGCTCCCTTGCTTATATGTTTTAACATTCTATTCAATAGCTGCTGTCTGCCTTCTCCCAGATCATTTTGGGATTAACTTGCTACACAGTCTGCTCATGCTAAATCTGGGGGTGACCTCAAACTTCTGGCTGTAGTTTATATTACATCTAAATCCATTTGTATACAGTTTTTTTTTTCTTTATTTAAGAAGGGACAATGCACACTGATTAACATGAGCACTTGAGTCGATCATGTAAATGTGCCAGATATAGCCATACAGGCTAATTTTCATCTGCAGTCCCTGGCAGGTTGATGGCATTAAAAGAAAACACACAAGCACATAACATACACATAGTATATAACACAGACCTATAAACACAACACACAGCATCTAAGCACACACCAATGAACAGAAGCATATAAGCACATAGGACAGATAAAAAGCTCCTATGTACACAAATACAAACACATAACACATAAGCACTAACCCATAAATAAAGACACATAAGCATACAGCACAAATAAAACTCCTAAACACAATTAAACACATAGCATAACGAAAGCACATAGCACAAACACATAAACATACAGCACAAATAAAACTCCTAGACACAATTAAACACACGTAATACAATAAAAGCACATAGCACAGAGCCACAAACACATAACACAGACACAAAAGCACAGATAAAAACTGATTATCACAGATTATGATCGCATATTTGATTGTCCAATAGCCACTGTTTTACAGATTTAGAGAAAGAATTNTCACAGATTATGATCGCATATTTGATTGTCCAATAGCCACTGTTTTACAGATTTAGAGAAAGAATTGAGAGATGTAATGTTCCTTAGTTCTGTGGGTATGGTGTTCCAGGTATGTGCTGCTCGATAGGAAAAGGCTGACTGCCCAAATGTACTTTTTCTATGTGGTATTTTACAATCCCCTCTGGTAGCAGCTCCGGTTGATGAGTACAGAGGGGGGGCCAGACCATGAAAAATTTTATACACAAGTAAAATGTCTGCAAATTTGATCATATTTTCCCAGTTNGGGCCAGACCATGAAAAATTTTATACACAAGTAAAATGTCTGCAAATTTGATCATATTTTCCCAGTTTAAAAAAATCATATTTAGTTAAAATTTTACAATGATGGTATGAATTTGACTTTTTATCCAGTGTTTTTAAGGCCTGCTTATAAAGTGTTTCTATTGGTTTTAATGTGGTCCTAGCTGTCTGTGTCCAACTGGTAAGACAGTAGTTCATGTGTGAAATAATCATGGCACTGATGTACAACTTTGAGGTCTCAATAGTTAAGTTATTCCTAATGTGTTTGAAATTTAACAAATTGAATTTGATTCTGTTCATAACTTTTTTAAATTGTGTTTTGAATGTGAGTTGTGAATCCATTATTATTCCTAAGTATTTAAATTCATGTACGACTGACAAACTTTTCCCTGCTACGATAACATTTGGGTCTGGATCTCTATTTACAGACTTTGAAAAAAACATGCACACAGTTTTACTGACATTGAGGTGCAAACATGAGTTAGTCAACCAATTTGAAATATTGACCATTGAAGCAGATAATTCATCTGCAGCTTGCTTTTTGTTTTTAGCATGTAGATATATGACCACATCGTCAGCATACAGTTGACAAGTTACAGTACATGGACAAACATCAGGTAGATCATTAATGTATAAGCTAAATAACAGAGGACCCAGAATTGAACCTTGAGGTACACCAACATGATTAACTTCCATTTGTGAGGTTTTATGTTCTATGCAAACACATTGTTTTCTGTCTGTAAGATATGATTTTATTCAATTTATTACATTTGGAGAAAAATTAAACTTTGATAATTTGGTAATTAGAACATCATGATTCACTGTATCGAAGGCTTTCTTTAAATCGAGGAAGACAGCCCCTACCACACCCCCCTTATCCAATTTGGCTTTAATATTTTCCAGAAGAAAACAATTTGCAGTCTCAGTGGAATGATGTTTTCGAAACCCAAATTGCAGGGGATGCAAAGAAAAAGGAGTGGTATTCAAATGTGATATAATCTGTTCAAAAATCCACTTTTCAGCAATTTTTGATACTGCTGGTAAAATATTGATAGGTCTCTAATTACTAATGTCTATGTGTTCACCTGATTTGAACACTGGTGTAATTATTGCAGTCTTCCAGGCGCTTGGAAACACCCCTTCATTAATGGAACAGTTAATAATTTTTGAAATAGGAGGAATGAGAGCCTCCTTATGAGTTCTGACAAATACTGTATCCATTCCATATGCATCCTTTGCCCTTGAACTTTTAAGAAAGGAAATAATCATTTCTACCTTAGAGTTGGTCACTTCTTTAAAAGTCAAAATAGGAGCATCTATATTTAGAAGGGAGACAAGATGATTTGATCCAGTTTATATCTGTATCTGTATCTATAGCGTAGCTACAAATGTGTACATGCTGTAGTAGGTTAGTGATAAATTTCTCAGTATGTGATGATGTTCATGTTTGTGTGTTACAAACTAATTTTCATACATGTAGCCATTTAGGCATTACTGTTAACATATTTCTGTCTACATTTGCATATTACATTAGGCATCCCTCCTCCTGTTACCCCTTCCATGGCTCTCTGTGGCCATCTATCCCAGGTCCCCCTCCTCTACTGCTCCTTCCCTAGCCAATTAAAGCAGCCAGTTGGATCACATGATTAGCAGAGGAGCAGGAAGATTGAGTAAAATGTGAACCTTACACCACCCAGAGAGCGACAGCAGTTACACAGCCATTGTACGCTTACACACACACACACACGTGAATTTGCACATTCAGGAAGCAGGTATGCCAGAGTTGAGGAAATGAAACTGCACCTTTCAGTCGCTAGATTGAAAACGTCTGTACACACACACACAAACTTCAGTAAGAGGAGAAGAGATAGACAAATCCTGCGGTTCTTATTGGATTTACTGATAGCGTCACTGGTGTTTGTTGAAGAGTTTGTCTGTGCGCTATTCGTTGCTGAGGTAAGGGAAACCTCCTCTGTTTCTGGGTGTGTTTGTGTTAATAAATAACATCTTTGGTTGGGAGCGATTCACACAGCGTGCGGGAATGTGATTTTTCAGGTCAGTGGAGCCCTCAGGTATTTAAGTTTTGACTCCCATTCATTGTTTTCATCTGAGGAAACTGTTGTTTCCTTATTTTGTGTAATGATAATCTCAGAGTATTTTTTTCTTCTTTAACGTCAAGCGTGGAGAATTTGTGGAATATGTGACTAGAACCTTTGTGAGAGGGTGCATACCACTTAGACCTGGCTTAATATCCTTGTGTGGCTGTGTCTGTGTGCCTGGCTATCTGTGAATGTGTCTGTAAGTGTATTTTAGAGAATACAGCCACCCACTGTCTGAGTTGTATAATAGCTGTGATATTGGAGCCGCGATGCTCCTTTTTAACCATCAATTTCGTCCCTCGAGCTTTCACTCTCATTCTCTTTTCTTTGGCTGTGGGTAAGCTGATGCTTTTTTTTGTTTTACTTTGTTTTAGCTGTTTAGAGGGCAAACAAATCTGATGATTAGGTTGGATGTGCCCTAGACGGAAGCATTTTGTGGTAACTAATATGCATGTGTAAAATTAGTAATTTAGCAGATGATACATGCTATTTATCTACTTCATTTGTGTGTTTATTAAACATACATATATGTGCATATCCTTTTTTATTATTCTGTATGTGTCCTTGATTGTAATTGGTAACATTTAGACCAAGTTTAAAGTAGTCAGACATGAGGAAGAATTGAGGTGGGGAGCTTGGTTGCCCTGGCAACCAGACAGGTCAGATTTACTAAATACATCCAGATTCTTCAGGTCAGCCATGTTTTTGGTGGATGCAGCAGTTCATCAAAGCCGTGAGTGGAAGAGGCAAAACAACTTTACAGATTCACCACACATTTAATGGATGTTCAGAGCCCTGAAGTTTTATGTGGCAGTTAGTTTGTTTTTCTAAGAAGTATGTGTCATGGTTATGCACCATTCTTAGATTCCTTTAGTGGCAAGCCAATCATCAGAGCTGGCTACACCAAGGTAATATTGACTGAGTTGTTATAATGTTATATGACAGAGGGCCAAAAGTGTTCCACAAAATTTCCCTCTTATTTTTGCCCAGTAAGAATTCACTGATTCGGTGACTGGACATGCAGCTGCACAGCCCACCTTAAAAATGTGGAACAAAATGGTAGAATATCTGTGTGGCTTTTACTCTTGTGATTATGATACTAACCTTGGTTCACTTTGCCTCTGTAGATTGAATGACACTGTGCTGCTGGGCAATCACCATATGGAGCATGACGGCTTTTCAGACAAATCAGAGCGTGAGGCTCAGGAAGAGTGGGACACCACGGCCAATGAGAACGGTGGAAGGCTGACGGAGGAAAGCGACATGGAGCAATCAGACGAGCTGTCCCCAGGACCACCGGCCACAGCCTACAGAGAACAAAGTACAGAAGAGATGGCTGAGGTGAGATACTAAATTCAGCTGTCAAGCATGCTGCTTTTTGTCATGTTAAGGCTCCGACACGCTGTGGAGCGATCTTATAATCACTACACATCACACTGTGTAGGATTGGTATCTGTGTCAGATTATACAACAAGTTTGATGCATATCAGATTGTAACATTAGAAGATAAATGCATTGTGCTACAGCATGCAGGAAAAATTAAGGAGCTACGCTATTTCTATCGCTCTCCCCCTCTCAGGTCTCTCTCTCTCTCTCTCTCTCTCTCTCTCTCCCTCTCTAAGTTGTTTTATGTTTGGAGTTTGCCTCTAATCAGTGCAGTTGTCTTTATGTGTTGGACTCCATTCTATTGCTGTCACTGCATCCTCAGCCCATAGTAATTAAGTTGGTCAGTTACATAACCAATAAGAATGATGACCACAATTATGAAAATAATCTCAGGTGATTAAAAACTAAGTATTCTGTTGTGTCTAATGAAGCAAATTTCAGTTTCTGTTAGAGCCTGTATTCATTTTTGCACATTGCCGTGCTTCTTATACGGTCAGCTCACTGAAGTATCCAGAGTCACAATGGTTCACCTGAGTAGCATCATGTTAGTGCTTGTACTACAAATTCTCTTTTCACTTATCCAATTAATCACATCCCAATTCTCGAGCCAAAGAACTGTCTCTGCAACCATCAGCCAGCCTGGTTTGCTAGGTCACAATGCGCTCCTGCTTCTGTTTTGTTATTCCAGGCTGGGGAGGCCTCCCAAGTGGAGACAGTGTCAGAGGAGAACAAGGGTCTGATCTGGACCCTGCTGAAGCAGCTGCGGCCAGGCATGGACCTGTCAAAGGTGGTGCTGCCCACCTTCATCCTGGAGCCACGCTCGTTCCTGGACAAGCTGTCTGACTACTACTACCATGCAGACCTGCTCTCACTGTCAGTATCTAAATGTGTTTACACACAGTTTACACATCCAAACAGAAAACCGAATTCACATATTTTTGTATTTTCCCTCAAAGACAGAGGAAGGACTGTAATTAATTATGTTTTTCTACTTCCTCACTACCTTTGCTGCCACAGAGCTGCACTGGAAGAGAGTGCATATGGTCGGATCAAACAGGTGTTAAGATGGTACTTGTCTGGGTTCTACAAAAAGCCCAAGGTGAGGTTTTCTTTATTCCTACACGGCTTATTAGTTCTGATGTTGCACATCAACTTCAAATCAGTAATCATCAATAATCAGTGACTGAATCATCAAATAGGAAAGGTCCAACTCTCTTATGTTTCTAAAATTTTCCCTGTTTTTTCATGGTCATTTCCACAGAACAATTTGGGTGAAAAGCACAGGCATAGTTTTACAAACATCTTCTTATCTCAAAATTACAATATCAACTCTTTCTGCTGTTTCTGTTGTGTCTGAAAATGAGGGCCTCTGGTGGATCTACTGTGTGTGTGCAATGTTGTGAACTATTTCCTGCAGCGTTAGTGATTCTAAACAGGCAGCACTGTTTCCATAGTGATGCTTACTAGCTCTTAATTTACTTCTTAAATCTCATGGCTTATGCCAATTCGTTCCAGTATTCATCTGCAACATAATTCTTCCTTAGCACTGGATATGTGGGAAGGCAAGTTTATTTGTATAGCACCCTTCAAATACAAGGCAGTTCAGAGTGCTTTCCAGAAGATATAAAAAGGCATTAAAACAAGATAAAAGAAAAACAAGCTAATAATAATGTTCTATTTGTTCCCAGGGTCTGAAGAAGCCTTACAACCCAATCCTGGGGGAAACATTTCGCTGCTGCTGGCTTCATCCTCAAACTGACAGCTGTACTTTCTACATAGCTGAACAGGTTAAACCAGATTTATATTTAGCACACAGAAATAGAGTAGATAATTCATCCTTTGTGTGTAATGTTTTACATAAATAGACAAATACACGGTGCACATACATGTGAAATTAACACTTGTAGAAGAAATTATGACACCCTTTTTCTCCCCTTTCTCTGCATGTTTCCCTCTGCTAGGTGTCCCACCATCCACCCATCTCTGCCTTCTATGTCTGCAATAGGAAGGATGGTTTTTCCATCAGTGGAAGCATCCTGGCCAAGTCCAAGTTCTATGGTACACAGCACATTACATTATGTAATCTGTTTCAACCTGCTATATAACAATATAACAACGCAGAAACATTTCTGACTTGCTGAAGGTAATTTGAAAAGAAGTACTGTGATCATTTTGATTCACTGATGCAAACAAATCATTTATTGTTTTAATATGGTGCAACAGAACATAATTAATTATAACTGAAAGGTTTGGCATAAGCTAATACACACGTTAGAAAGAAAATGACACAGATTTGATTCACCAATTTGATTCGCGTAGGCTCGGGCTCAATTCTAAACCGTATATCGGTGGCTCAAATGGCCGTCAGTGAATTATTCTTTAAGGCTGATGTGTGAAGGGAACAGGTACATTCTGAGTTTAATCAACCCTCCTTGTCCCTCTGCTGTTGTAGGGAATTCTCTGTCAGCTATTCTCGACGGTAAAGCAAGGCTGCTGTTTCTGAGCAGGGATGAAGAGTACATCATCACCATGCCCTACGCTCACTGCAAAGGTAACAGATCAGGTCTACAGTAAATGTTGATACACCACTACTAACACAGTGAATGATTTACAACTTGACTCATGCAAGAATTCCTCCTAATCTGTACTTTCTGTTTATTAATGCTTTGAGTCTAATGCTGTGTTACTGTATCTGCGTCTCCTGTAGGCATCCTGTATGGTACTATGACACTAGAGCTGGGGGGCAAGATTACCATCGAATGTGAGAAAACTAAATGTTTAGCAGAGCTGGAGTTCAAACTGAAGGTACATGTCATCTTTGCTTTGTGTTCACAACTTTGAGAAGACAATAAACTTTGTTTTATTGTAATTTTTTTTTGGTATACTATAATTTAGGTACAGTGTGAGAAAAAATGATTGTAGCTAGTTTACTGGAGAAATAGAAGTTGTTTTCTTGTCATTGTTTCCAATAGGTGTGAATAATATTTCTTAGTTTTTTTATATACTATGAGGCACTAAAGTAGTTATTATTAATTATTCAGTCATTATTGTCTAAAGAAATTTTGAATCCATTGAACTGAATATATTAGTAGTTACTTTGGCTATTTGTTTTTCTCACAGCGTTGTTCTAATTTTCCAGCCTTTCCTTGGAGGTTCCTGCTCAGTGAATCAGATCAGCGGGAAGATCTTGATGGCAGAGGAGTTGATGGCCACAGTTGATGGACACTGGGTAAGAGCTTTTATCCCTTTGTCTCTCTACAATTCAGCTTTCAGGCTGCCTCACTGCCGCCTACTCATTGCTGCTTAGTAAGTGGAGGATCATGCTGGCAGAGTTGTTACACAGTGCTGGGAAGTCCAAAAAAAGTTTAAAACTATGGAAATTATCATTTTGTGGACTGGGAGTTATACACAAATGTTTAAAGATACTGCTTTCCAGTCTGTCTGAATGTCTGTGTGGGGACCAAAGTACCATGCCATTACATTTTTGCTTCATTATTAATTAACGCTGAGTGGAATGAAAGATTAAACCCCAGAATTGCATTGGTTGATGGCGCTGATCATTTTGTCGCTGTGAACAGGACAACGAGGTGTTCATTCATGAAAAACACTCCGGCCAGCATGAGACACTGTGGAACCCGAGCCCAGAAGTCCGCAGCAACCGCCTCAAGAGACAAGTGGTCCAAATAGACCAGCAGGGGGAGTTTGAGTCAGAGAGGTGAAAGATGTGATTATTCCTTCACATCCCCCCTGCTCATGTTTATCTCTGTGATGCTTTTGTGGACAGATGACACTTTTCTGGAAGTTTAAACCGGACTTTATGCTGCTGAAATGATCCTTGTTGCACTGCAAAAAGCTGTAGTACTGGGACAAATATTCCTTGTATTTCTTCTCAGAATCAACATTGGCTGGAGCCAGATTGATCAATTCAGTACACACCAAGCTTAACCTTTAAATATATTCTTGCTTTTTTTTGTCTAAATATTGTACAAATAGAATGTTCTCACCTGCAACTTCCAGTTACTCTGATGGTCTAATCCAACATATCAGTCATCTGACAGCCAGCCAAAAAACAAACACTTGACCATTCTGCAGATAATGCATGAAGTTTTCCACACTTAGAGCAAAAGAAACCTGCTTCACTCAACACAAAACCACTGCAGCAATAGTCAAGTAAAAGTTCCATTTCTTTACCTCAAACATCTTCACCTTCATTTCACGAGAAACAACCCCTAAGCCACTTCAAGACTTCATGGCCTGATCATGACAGCACTTTTATTGTGAGGTATGTGTGTGTTGTATGTGCATGTGAAATGAATGTGCCCTTTGCAGACTGTGGCAGCATGTAACCAGCGCCATCATGGATCGGGACCAGAACAGAGCAACGCAGGAGAAGTTTGTGCTTGAGGAAGCTCAAAGACGGGAGGCCAGGGAGCGAGGAGACATACCCTGGATCCCACGACTTTTTCATCAGAACCTTATTACCTCAGAGTGGATGTACAAGCACATGGAGTATGAACACACAAACTCTAAGCACATAGAAGAATTTAACACACAACATTATTGTTCTAGTTTGGTTCAACGAGGATTGAGAGTTAGGAGAGGAAAACTATGAAGATAATAATGAGTGCACACGTTACACTGCAGCCATCTTACTTTGTCACTCTTGGCAGCTTGCAGCCATGGGACCCAGAACGCTGTCTGGTTCAGTTCGAGAAGGATGGAGTGATTCAGACGCATGAGAAAACCCAGAGACGATGTAAGAGACTCTCCTACAGCCATAGCTGGGGCAGCCAGCAGAAGGTCAGTCAGATAACAGTCACCTCTAAAAGATGTTTTTAATGTTTGTATATCTACCATTTTAATTGTCCTTTGGGGACAAATAAAGTATTGAATTGAATCACTTTGAGTGATTTTCAAAATACCTAATAAAGTCAAACACCTAAAAATAACCTATTAAACTGCAACTAGAACAATTAGATTTTGGCTTATCAAAGCTATAATAAGATCGGTGTATATGTATACTTTTGTTGGATTTGTAGTTTCAGTGTTTGTGTTCTTTTGTAATAAGTAATCAATCTATGATAATTTTCAGAAATGTTCACTGTTGTAACAAGAGTAAAAGTTTTCTGCACCTTTTCTCAGACGGAGCTGAATGGAAAACACAGGAAGGTCAGCAGCCAGCCATCCAGCTGCAGCCAGAACACCGAGAGCAGCAGCACCACGCCTGAGCCAACACACGAGTCCTCAGACAATGAGGGTGAGAAGCGTGCACACAACACAAACACACACACATATACTTTTTTATTGGTCTGAGTTACCTATATCCTGAGTTCTTGCCTGTCATCCACCCAGAGTTCTCAAACCAGTGTGCACGGTGCAGCAAAGAGGTGAAGAACATTGCCGTGATAGAAGCCTCCATCACATCTATACAGAAGACTCAGCAGGACATCCAGAGGTGAAAACAAAACCGTTTCCACAGTTTTAGGAGGAAACAAGGGAGCATAACGACCAGAGAGACTTTTCATTCAGAGGCTGCAGCTACAAGCGTTTGTGTCATCAAACATCCTGCTTTGTTGAGCCTGAACAACAAACTCGATCTCTGCCAGCTGTAGCTGCGTCTGATCTGACTTCCTGACAACTAGAACAATGCAAAAAATTTTAAGGAGCATACCAGTGATTTTGCACGTTGGAGCCCAGTAAATACAACACACATACACATTATGTCACTGCCAGTCATTCATTCAGTTTTTCTTACCTTCCACTCTGCCACTGGTTTCAGTTGATTCCACTACGCTACAAAAAAAAATTAAGACCTAAAAGGCATTTGAAATGGTAATCCATCACAACTAAGCCACATGCCAGAAGAAAATTATTTCTCCATCAGGGAATATAGTCCCAGGAGAAGACTGATTTTACCCAGAAATTAAAATGACCATGTATTCTACAATTGAATGTAAGTGTTAGCATGTGCAATACTGAATTTTATGGTCTTTTAAAAGCATAAACAGAGTGAAAACAGTCTGAAACAGCTTCAGATGCATTTGGGGTTAAGTGTGTTAAGTGCTGTAGAGGATTAAAGGGTCGTGACTGACTGCACATTTGATGATGTAAGGCAGAGTTGGAAATGAAAGGCTATGAAATATGATGAATGGTGTTGGTTGCTTTGGTACACCACAGAGACAGGAAATAGCATCTAATTTATTTTCTCATAAATTACATCAATACTTGAAGCTCCCACTCAGTTTTCTTATGGGACTTTCTTTTCTTGGATGGATATAAAACACAGACTCGGCTGAGATTTCCAAATGTGAAAACGGTTGTTTTTGATAGATATCTTTTTGATGCTCATGTCAATGCTTAATCAACCTGCCGAGCTCATCCTCAGCTTTCTTTCTGCAGGAACCTGGTGGCTCTGAGTCGTCAGCTGTCTCGACAGAGGGTGGCAGAAGACAGTGTGGCATTAACGGGCCGTCATTGTCTCATCGTGTGCATTCTGCTCCTCTCCCAGCTACTCCTCAACTACGTCTTCACCTGAGCCCGCTCCTCTCGGTGGAGTTTCCCTCCAGCACTGATCTGCCATTAGATCTCTCACACACAAACAAACACTGACTAATAAGCAGGGAGGCAACAACCTCAGATCAGTGTCAAGAGGGCAACTTGTCCCATCCTCCACCCCCCAAGAGGGAAGGAGCACAGACAATATAGCAATAAACACAGCCACAGCCACCGCCTGTCAGTCATCTGCAGATGGCAATGGCGCCCCCCTAATGTAGCCAGACTGAAACAGCACCGGCACCCATGCACTTTGAACAGGAAAGGAGGGATGAGAGAAGAAAATGGCTAAAGGGTTTTTCAATAATGATGTAATGTACAATGATGTGAATGCTTTTGTAAAAAGAATGACAGAGAGGATGTTTCATCATTCCTTAGTGTCTTTTTATATTGCCCTGCAATACTGTTTATCTGTGAGTGTGTGCGTGTGTATATGTGTGTTGTTCGTACCTACAGTAGGCCCTATGGGCGCAGGTAGATCATTTCTTGGACTTCTCCTCCCCTTCCACTCCAGATTTTGGGCCTTAATGCTGAAGCCAAAACGCAAAGAAAATATGATGTATACAAATGAAGAGGGAGTATCTTACAACAGTGCAATTCTGTCTGTTTTGTATTGATGTACACTCAAATACACTCTGTCTCGTGTTTTAACAATGACGATTTTACCAAAACAGTATTTATAATCCGAAAGGACAAAGAGTACTTGTTTACAGGGAGTATGTGTTTGGAGTGACAGAAGGGAAGACGGTGAGGGCAGAGAGCTAAATGGAGTCTTTGTTGTTGAGTGCCTGTAACGCGATGATGGAAGTAATATTAGCAAAGCCCTGCATTGGTTTAGATCATAAACTAGTGTGTACAATCAGTTACATTTAGAAACATGTAGTGAAGAGACAGAGGATACAAGCGTTTAAAAATATCAGAAAAAAAGATTGGATTTACAAACCAGTAGACTACTACAGTAGGTCTAATTAAATGGTCTGTGTGTGAGACTCGGTCTACACTATGTTCAAGTGACTGTTGTAACATGTATACACTTAGTAATTTTTTAATCATTTGTGTATGTTTGTCTAGAGCGTGTTGATGGTATGCATTTCCAAGAGATTTCAGAATGTATTTATTGAGTGATTAATCTTGAGTTCCCTAATCTAATTCAGTTTAAAGGACGGCGGCACGGGAGTGACAATCGATCTCCAAGGGGGAGTGTGTGGGTTCATTGTCTTTGTGTCTGTGTGTATGTGAGTGCATAAGCCATTATCGTTGTGCTAAACAAAGCCAGGTCTGTGATCTTGGGATTTTTAACCTTGAATTTGGATGAGGTGTGAGTTTCAGTCGCCATTGGTCCATTGCCAGTACTGATCTACCCAATGGGAGAGAATCAGAATCAGCACAAGAAGGAAGTCGACTCTTTGAATGCTTTTATTCACACTTTTATTCTTTTATTTCTGTTTTCTATTCACCTGCCATGTTGTGGGTCTTCTAAATGTCAGGAGTTCTTGACATGAAATAATACACTGAGAACACGAGGATGCCCAATGTTTTCATTCATACCTGTTGGATGCTGTAGCACTACAGTAAAAATGGACATTTTAACTCTGCCACTGAGTTCTGCACTCTTCATTTCTTATAACAGGATACAGGATGAATGTTCAAAGGAAAAATCATGCATTTTGTAGCGTGACATATTCTCCACTAGAGGGAGATCTTGATATGTGACTGATATAAACACAGTGGAACCGTTTTAAAGTATTTGTCACTTTTGTGAGGTTGTAAGCTGCTTTTATCTGCCCTCTTCCTACTGCGTAACTGGAATGCAGCAGCTAAGATTATATAGCTTTAACTGAACATATTGAATATGAGACAAGACAAAACAAAATTCAAAGTGTACTTTAGGTGACAATCCACCATTTGACACGAGGATTAATCCCAGCAGCCTAAACAAATACAACCCACGTAGGTGGCAAGTTCCATTTATACAAACCACGTTACTGAGATGAGCACTCAAAATGGCCCTCACACAGATGTGCGATTTAAACACGAGTGGGTGAAAATCTCTTTGTAGAGGATCTCCACCACGCAGTTTCAGAGCCTCCTGACAATGCAGGAGGCCTGGTGGGTCAGAGCAAGTGGTTCCTTTAAGTACTACTACAATGTCAAAATACTCTTAATGTGCTTATTTTTTGTTTGTGCAGACATAAAGTATTCCTTAAAAATAAGTGTGGTTAATTTCTTTACTATTACTCAGTTACCAACTAACTTTTTAGAAAAAAGTTCACTATTTATGACATAAAAACTAAAAGTGAGAAAAAATAATCAAATAAAATTCCTGGAAAAAAACATTTGCAATGAGTCAAATTGCTCTACAGCACTGATTGATTTTACAGATAAGGACCATATAGTTTTCTCATTTCTGACTCGGAAAAAATGTGTACTTAATTTCTATAAGGGAGCTTGTTTAATTGCAATGAAGTATGTTGTTCCGGTAAGAAAAAAAAAATGTATTAAGGAAAAGTAAAATCACTGGTTTTACAAAAAAAAGGGGAAAAAGTAGAGGAAGATTGATTTATTGTGGATTAATTGGTTATTTTGATTCTTGTAGACAGCTGCTATAGTCTATACACTCAGTTTTATATTTAGAAACGACAGATAGGAGGCACCTGTCACACCCTCAACTGTTTGATTATGTACCAATCTAATCTCAATCTAAAAACAATATTTAACTGCGTCTTGATGTAGGTCTGCAGGTCTCCCTTGCAAAACAAGCTCTAAATTTCAATGCGACTTGAACTGTTTGAAGACATATGACCTCCTTTCTGATGTAATGCAGTCTGCAGCCTTTCACTTACTCTTTTTTCTAAATGGCACATCTATCAAACGCTCTAACGCCACTCCTCAGTTCCCTTTGAAGTGTGATCAAGTGAATAACCGGCATGTCAAAGTGTCAGCTCTGTCCAAACACAGACTAATCTACAGGAAATGAAATGTGTTTGTGGTCTAGCGTATCATAGCTACTGGACATTTTAGTACAGTGTAAACTCATTTGAACTTCCTTTCTCTAACAACTAACTTGTTTGAAAGTTCTGATCTGTTTTAAATCAATACTTTAAATGTTACTGCTGTTAGTATTCAGTAGCAATAATATATTGTAGTGGAACACTTAAAGTTAATTTTAAGGTACAGTTGGAAAGATTTACACTCAATAAGAACAAACTACAATTGCTTAATCTCTGCATGTTCTAGAGAAGTTTCCTGCATTCTGCCTCCCTTGAGAAGAGGGAATCTCTTTGAATAGCCTCTCCTGAGGTTTCTTCCATTTTCCTTATATCAAAGTTTTAAGGGAGTTTTTCCTCGTCTTCAGAGCTTGGGATGGGTCGGGAACCACTAATGTGTGGGTCTGTATGTGATCCTGGGCTATACAAGTAAATTTGACTTGAGCTGCTTAATTTGTTCCAAATAACTTTTTTTTTTCTTTTTTTTAACCTGGAATATGGGTTGAAATGCATTTTCACAAGAACTCTGACAACTATACATATTTTCCTGCCCTACACCTGATCCCAATTTGGGTTGGATGTGCACACCACCGCAGTTATTTATATCTCATTACAAAGAAAAAACACAGTAAAATGTCCTTAAAATTGACACTACTCAGATATGTTGCTTATCATGTCTGAATGTCATATTTTTAAGACTTTCAGTGGGAGTATTTGAGGAAAAGAAGGAAAACTCACCTGCCATTTTAAATCCTACGTGTAATGTGAGTTTTTAATATTATTTAATAAGTAATTATTGAATATTATGAAGAACACTTCTTTCGAAAATGCAGGTACTGTTTATTCCGGTTGAACATGACTAAACAGCGCCCTCTAGAGGCGCCATGTTACTTTTTAAAATTGACCGGAAACTGTAAGAAGCAGGTTCCGCCTCCTAATCTTCCTTGTCAATGCTAATAGCTACCTAAATAACTGAAATCTCCCGAGACGAAGCCCAATGAATGTTGAGAATACAGTATGCTCTCATCAGTTAATTATAGTTCCTTAACGTGACGTTTTAAACACAAACTTTGTGTGTGAAAATGTAGTTATAAACAGAAAGTGTGTGTTTCGTGCTTACCGTGTGTACAACAGCAGGAGGCCTAAAATGCGTCAGTCCAAACGTCGAGTCGTTCAGGTTTTAATGTAGAATAGTCAAGCTGGAAACAATATGGAGGTGGACGGTTGGACACTTCTTTACAAGCACAGGTAGACAAAAGTGCAACAAGCTGAAACACTAAGTGCAAACGTGAAGTTAAAAAAAAATCGCCCCCTGCTGCCGCGCATGAGCACTAACACAGGCCATGGTTTGTCTCACCTGATCTAATGGTAAGCCCCGCCCACTACTACCAGCCAACCAAACAGAAAAGAGGAATCCAGTAACTCAGTGGGGTTATGGGGCTTTCAGCTCTTTTTTTTTTTGGCTAACCAATTATGAAAAACATAAATTGCACAACTAATATCCATCCCCTCATTTTGTTAGCCTGTTAGCTAAATAAGCAAATTGGCTTTGTTAAATAAATAAATAAATAAATAAATACCCAAAAGAGTAAATAACAAAAAGACAGAAAGAAAAGAAAAGAAAATCTCCACTGTTATCATGTTGTACTGACAAAAACCACTTGAACACACGTCATATTCCAATTTCCCAGCTCATAAACTGGAGCTTCCCAGGAGGACTTGAAGGCACAATAACTTCATATCATATGTGAAAATTTGTTCTAGCTATTCTTTTACTCATAAGACAAGGTGATGTAAGATAGCGTAAAAAAAAAAAATTAAAAATGAATACACACACATACAGTAAAATACAAATACACAGAAGGTAACATAAGCTACAATGTGAAATACATGGGAGCAGGGGTTCAGTGTGTTTCTCATGGATATTTCATCAGGGTGGATACCAACACAATTAAAGCTGAACCTAAACATTACTCACTGTGCCACTTTGCCTGCTGGCCCTGGAAATACTTAATACACGTGAAGCAAAACGGCTTAGGTTCAGCTGTGGGTCTAAACCATGAACCACTGTGTTTCCATTTGAAAATGAAGACCTATAAGGTGAAAAGGTTAAGGAAAAGGGTTGAGGCAGTGGAATGGGGCCAATCCCCTCTTCCATGGAGCTGGAACAATGTGCTGCATGTGGGGGAGCTGATGGAAGGAGCATCAACGCAAGTCCAAATTAGGCTATAGGAGTGTGTGACAGTGTGTGTGTGTGTTTATTTTCTGGGCAATAAGCATTCCATCAAAAGAAGCCATGTTCATTTCAGTTGGTGTCTGGCATTGAGCTTGAAGGTCTAGTGGTCTGTGTCTTTGTGTGTGTATGTTACTTTTTCTGGCACTAGAGGAGTGAGGTGTGTAGCTGCGCTCTTGCCAAATACATGATCCCGTACACACTTCAGCACCAACTGCTTCACTGAGAAAAACATTCAAACATCTGAGGCATATGGAAGCGGTGGAATGAGACATCAGCCAGGTTATGTATATTTGAAAGGTTTCTTTTCAAAATACTTCTTGTGTGTCCTAGAAAACGTATCTCTAATTGCTTCAAATGATAAAAGTAACATACAGCTGATTATACCATGTAAAATAAGTGAGTCTTTCAAGCTCAAAATGATTGCTTGATAGATTGAAAGAAACTTAGGCTATCATTTTGAGCAGCTGTCACATTTTTTTTTTTTTTTTACCACAAGCTATTTTTTTTTATTCCTCCATCCTTTCACACCACTAAGCTATAATTAGACAAACATCATCTTATGATCATATCGTCTCTGTCTGATTCATGCCTGCCCCACCTCTTTTCCTCTCTTTTCTCCACAGGTAATGAGTAGAGGCCAGCTGCAGCCAGGCATGTCCTGCCTGATTTGGCTGAAGGTCAGCGAGAGTCAGATCAGATGTTTGTGCTGCATTTTGCTGCTTTGTTGCAGCTCGGGCCTGTCCCAAATCAGATGAACCATGTTGAAAGGCCAGTGAGAGGCAGAGAAGGAGAACTTGTCCGGACTTGTCTTGCAAAAGAGGGATGGTGCCAATACAAAGAAAAGAGAGAGAGAGAGAGAGAGAGAGAGAGAGAGAGAGGGAGGGAGTATGGCAGTCTGGGGCACCCTGAGGCGATGCGTGCCATGTGTCTGTTTTATCTCTCTATCATTTCTTGTGAAGTATGTCAGATTAACTACACAAACTGAACCAGTAAAGCAAATCAAATGTTGGGGTTTTGATTGTAACACTAGTCCTGTAACAGAGAAACTGTCCACATTAATAAAAAATTCTCCTATAATAATGACTTGACCAAGCATATTCTGGCTAAAAGGATTTTTCACAAAATTGTTCTTTATCAATAAGAAGAGCATCAGCAGGAGACTGACTAACATTAATAAATGTAGAGTGCATAAATCATTAGTTTTTGCCTAGGATGTGTGTGTGTTTTTGCCTAGGATGTGTACACACACACTCATTGGGTGTCCCTCTAGATAAAATGAATACATAATAAATAACTGTTGTTGTTGCAGTAGTATAATTTATTATAAGGACAAATTTAAACACTGTAATCATAAAGTCATGTCAGGTGAAATGGAACAGAGGGCAGCAGAGAGAGAGAGAGAAAGAGAGAGAGAGAGCTGCCTTTCTTTCTCTATTCATCTTTTGTCTCTAAAAAATCTAAAGAGGTTTGTTAAGGTGGGTATTGTGATGGCCTGCCTGTCTGTTGCCGTGCCAACCACCTACAGAATGTGATGTAATGTAAGGTGGTGCTGCATAGACATGTACAATTGAGCTTTTAAAATAGACAAAGGAGGATTCAGGGAGGATCTCCTCCCAGGAGATCTGTAGTTTAGATGAGAAATGACAAAGCCAGTAAGTTGTGATAATGAACTGTTTCTGACTAAGCTGTAATGACAACAAATCACTATCAAGCCTCCCACTCACCCTTCAAATACAGCTGCAGTATTACTAATTGCAGTGTCAAGCTTTGATGTGTTGCCATGACGGCCCTGCCTGCAGGTTTTCCATTGTGTATTGCTGCAGTTTGTGTCAACTCTTGTCAAAGAGCGTTTAGTCTGAGCCTGTCCAGTGTGAGATACACACACACACACACACACACACACACACACACGTACATGTAACATGCATGAAAATTGAATATATTAGGCTCAAACATGCAAAATGGCCGGTCCTTTAATTCATAGTCACCTTTAGAAAAATAGGTCATGGTGATCTGTCTATTCAAACACAAAGACAGCATTTGCCAATGACTTTAAGAAAAGCTTTCAAACATTTACAAATTGTCACTGGAAGAGTGACCTTTGACCTATATAGTATGCTTGCAATTCTCCAGCTGCATGTGGATGTATGGCACCTATATATAGTTTAGGTATCTATGTATGGAGTGCGGAGCCAAGAATATTTTTGTAATCGATCCCGTCCTTCGATATGACCATCCTGTTTACACACATTAAAAGTCACTGCTGACTGATCTCTCCTTTTGGCCTGTAACTCTTCCTGCTGAGCACTTCCTGTCTTTGCCTCCGTGTGCTGTTACGTCCTTTCAGCATCAGCAGCTGGTAGGTTAAATCAGGGAAGACTGATTGTTCTGCTAAGCCTTTGATTTGATGTATTGAGGTCAAAGTAATACTTTTATGTCACTTGATCTCTTCTCTTCTCTTCTCTTCTCTTCTCTTCTCTTCTCTTCTCTTCTCTTCTCTTCTCTTCTCTTCTCAAACAGTTGCTCATGATTTAATAAATAGGGCAGGAGAGTGAAAGCTGTGACATGAGGTCACACCTGGCGTGTGTGTGTGTGTGTGTGTGTGTGTGTGTGTGTGTGTGTGTGTGTGTGAAATTCTATACAGACGTCATGTTTACTACAGGATCATCATGAGCATTAACACAGAGATGTGACATGAAGTGGTTTCCTACCAGCAGGATGTTGTTGACACAGGTGAACATGTTGCTTCTCTGAGTCGAACATTTTAAAGGACGTTACACAGCAAGACATGTAACGTCAGAAATTAAAGCCTGAAATTAAATTCGAAACTACATCCTTTCCTCTCTGTTTTAGCCGCACATCTACACTAAACCAATGTTTGTTTTTTACAGCCCAAAAATAGATGTTAAAAAAATGGTCTCCAGATTGGATAAATCTGAAAATGTCTGTATGTAGTTGTTCAAAACATGAAGCAGAGAAATATTTTAGTAATGCAAACTAAAGTGTGTGTTTTCCTATAAGCTCAGTAAAAGTGATCATGAAGAGTTTAAGGCTAGAGGTTATAGGTTTTGCTGAGACTAAGCACAATAACCAGGCTGTCTGTCCCACTTCTGATAACATGGTGATGATGAAGCACAATTTTGTTTTTTTTTACAACTAAAAGAGGATGATTGTTTTTTTGTTTTTTTTAACTCTTTCTGTGCAGACAGAGATCTTTTCTAAAATTATCTGAAAACATTTATGTGGCTGCAACGTGGTCAAACATTAAAAATCAGCTGTTAGATTTAGCCATATAGTTTGGAAAGAAGAAGATGATGAAGAAGAAAAACAAAAAGAACAGCAACAAGGAATGCAAGAAAATGAATTAGGCTTACAAATAGCATGGCAAAATACAGAAAAAAAGGCAACCTATAAGTGGAATATGCTTTAAAATGAAATATTTACATAAAAGCTATAAAAAGATTTAAGAGATATACTGACTAAGTTTCTTGTGGAGGCTAAAGACAAACTTAATCTGTGTACACTTTACTGTCAAATACTGCAGATGCAGATACACATAAGATACATAAAAATAAAAAACGGTTTCACACTGTGAACATCAGTTCACTTTGGAAAGATAATAAATTGCTAAATTGCATTATACTTACATAATGTACAGACTTGTCATACTGTGTGCACCCTTCAGGTTTGCTACAGTCGAGGCCATTGTTACAAGGTCACGACCTTTCCAGCGAGATCATGACTCTAGTCAGAGAGAGAGAGAGAGAGAGAGAGACTGTTTGTGTATGTGTGCGCCTACTGTGCACTGTGTTCTGCCCACGCTATTCAACACTACAAAAAAATCTCTATCTCATTAAGTCTTTTTTTTAAATCAATAATTAAGTGCTAAACACCTTATTTCCTTAAAAGAAGTGAAAGAAATTCTAGTAGTGACTTTCACTTTTCATCCTGTTTCCAAACAAATAATCTTGTATTCATTTTCTAGAATGGAGTGTGATTTTTTTTCAGTTTCTGTTTTGTTCCAAGATTATGACACTCAATCAAGTATCAAACAAGTGGATTTGTATTCGAGACAGGATGAAAAAAATCTCAATGCACCAGCAGATTTTTTCATTTGTTAAAAGGAAATCAAACTTTTAGGACTTCATTACAGACTAAATGGTTTGTTAATATGATATTTTAGTGTCTGTAGGCCCAGATTCCACTGGACCTCCCTGCTCGGGTGCTGGAGGGGTTGGAGAGTAGGCTTTGAAGGGGGCTCCAGTGACTCATTACTCAACTATCCACCCACCCTCCTCGCACCCACCCAAAACATCTCCATCCTCACCCCAGCCCCTGCCCTTGTCCTCTGGCTCGGGTAACCAACACACACAGACAGTCCTCGATCCACGGGTGAAGAAAAGAGATTCTGTTTCCATCCAACAGGGATTTTGTGGACCACTGCTGTGAAAGACTCTTCTTTGTGTGTGTTGTACATCATGTATGTTGTATATATGAACAAGATGGATCTTTATCTCAGCTTCCACATTTAATCTTCTTGCCATTCATACGACATCCTTATCTTTCCCTCTATCTCTCCTGCTGGAGTCATTTCCTCATTTTTCCTTGGGGGGGTCATCAAAACCTAAACCATATTCTGTTCTCCTACAAACCCGTGTTCCCACAGCTCCACCTTCATAGTGTGAACACACATCTGTGTACCTGCAAACCCAGACATCTGTGCCTGTCTTTTAGTGATTGGTTTAGAAGATGTGTATGGTTTTAACATAATGGGAGATGTCTTTATACATTGTGTTCATTTAAAATGATGGCTATAGGAGATGATGTCATTGTGACTTCCTGTCTGGAGCATGAAGGCCAAAATGACTTTTTAAATACTTAATGATTCACAGAAAAATCTTATATATTGCTTATTTTGCTTCTGCATTCACATTATATAAACAAGTCAGTTGAAGTCATTGTACACTGCGTTTTGAATTGAGTAAGAGGTTTTTTCAGTCTGTGCCCAGTTTCATTTCGCTTTAACGTGAAATCCGAGACAGCGTGGAGGAGAGAGGCAGCGAGCTCTGAGATTTTTCTCACAGAAAGCTGCTTTGTGTATGAACAAAATGTCTTTTTTTCTGACCTGCAGTGTTGCACTTCTTTCAAACCTCATTTGCAAAAGGTCCATGCACACACTGGAAACTAAAGCCAGTTGTAAAGCAGTGATTTAGGAAAAAGTAGCTGTGCCAAAATTTGGATTTGCACAAGGTTTTTTTTTTTTTTTTTTTTTTTTTTTTACGTTTTAATAAATTAGAAGCTTCAATATAAACATCACTACTCAGGATCTTTTTTTTTTATTGTGTATGATGCAAGTAGATTAAAGTAGATTAAATAGACTTTTTTTTTAAAAAATTAGGCTGTGCAGATGTGTGTCTAAATGACTGTGATTATATTCCTGAAGTGTGCTTGCATTGCATTTTAAGCGTGCCGTCCGAGCGTTGTCGAATCTAATTAATGGTGACCTCCCATATAATCGTGGCCTATTTGGCAAAAGGTTGCCACTGTGCTCAGTGCTGTGGACAGAGAAGGGCATTGTCAGCTCCTCTGCTCCTTGGGAAAGACCCTTGAGCCATGAAAAACAGGATTTCCTCCTATTTCAGCCTTCAATCCTTCCATTTCCTTCTTCTATAGGGGGGTTATAAAGCAGCCACTTATAGCTCTGTAAAGTCACATAAACTCAGCTTCAGGCTGGATGCTGCTGTTGTCCTGTGATTGACTGGCTCTTTTTTTTTTTTTTTTTANTTTTTTTTTTTTTTTTAATTAGACTTTCCATTAGACTTGTGTAGAATCATCTAAACCTGTCAATATTTTTCAAATCCGAATTTTAAGAAAACATCATCCCAAATTGGAGTTTAAAAAATATACATAAATAAAAATATCAATATATTCTATTAAAAAGTCCCTGACAGTTTTGAGAATTACTTAATATAGACTTTAGTAGTTACATAAATAATAATGAGCATGCATTTTTTATATTAACATTAATATTAAAAAGTCTTCAGTCAAGGATACAAAATGTAAGTGCTGAGCTGAAATACTGAACAACAATATTGCTGCAACTGTAGTTACTATGTCTGATTACTACAGTACAAGTACTTCTACAACTAAAATACTTGTAAGTGTAGTAATTGAAGTACTTGCAATTGTAGAGAAATTAAACTTGGTCTATACCTGTGTCTTTGTGTCTATCAGCACCCGGACTGGTTCCAGTGTATCACATCAAAGCCTCCTTCCTTCCTTCCTTCCTTCCTTCCTTCCTTCCTTAATTCCTTCCATCCATCCATCCATCCATCAACCCACACAAGCATCCTGGGTGGCTTCTGATGAAGGTATGCAGATGCAGATACTGAAACTTACGCCCTGATCATTTGCAGTAAAGCAGCCTGTACTATGAACAATAACTTCTGTTGTCCTGATGATTGATGGAGACATTTGCTGTGTGTTTGTAATGATCAGAGAGCTAAAGCCAAGCAGAGAAACAATACGTAGGATCTGGGACTGGAGGAATGCGTTATGAGAACCTGAACTGTAATAAAGGGACTTTCCAGTTTCTCTGGCCTGCTCCTTATAGTCCTCTCACACTGACAAAGTCATTTCCACAAAGCAGCCTTAATTTCCCTGTTGGACTATAAGACTTTCACTAAATGCAACACTAACTTTCCACATGTTTCACATTAAAACCTCTGCATAATTTTGATAATGAAACAGTACTTCTTCTGTGTTTTTACCACATACAGTATATCATATACGCAGAATCCTACCGCTATCAAACTAGCTAAAATGTTTGATATACAGTATTTGTCCTATATTTTGGATTAATGGAATGAAAAATAATGGTTAACAGTGAAGTCACTGATGTTTTTGTGGTTTCTTCCAAAGCAAACAGTCATTAATGTCACTTATCATGCATAAAAAGTTTAATAAAGTCAGAATTCAGATACAACAAATATTAACTTTCTGATATACATACTGTAGATTAGTTAAGATTTTTTTGTGAATGGAGCTGAATTTTAGTCATTTTACAATAGAGTTGCTCTCTACTGACAGCAAGAATCTTAATTTTTAAAACCTGCACTCATGATTTATTGATGATTTATTACTCTGCATAATAGCTGTTCACTTCATGATATTTCTATAAGGACAGATCAGGTGAGATTGAAAATCTTTTTCAGCTTTTTTGCAGATGCAGCATACCTGCAGAAATTAAAGTTGACTGTATCGGTATGTTTGCTTTGCACCGCAAAAACTGCATTCATTTCCTCTCATACCAAACTCTTCTCCTGTTTCATCTATTCTTCTCTGCCCCAGAATTTTCCCACCTTCCCTTTATGTGTCCATTCATCTTTATTTCTCTTTCACTCTCTTTTCTCTTGTGTAATATCTGAAGTAAACTAATTTCCTCTTGCCGTTCTAAGGGTTTTGGACCTGAGATCTTCATTACAGGTTATTACAGACATTCATTTCACCTTCAGTTTCTTGTCAAGCTAAACTGTTTATGTTGCTGCCTCATTTACGACACAAACTTTCTTTCAAGTCCTGCGATAGACTGGCGATCTGTCCAGGGTGTACCCCACCTCTCGCCCTGGGATAGGCTCCAGCCCCCCGTGACCCTCAACAGGACAAACGGGTTTAGAAAATGGATGGATGGATGGATGGACTTTCTTTCAAGCATCTTTTTATTGGTTTTCTGGTAAACAATATATAATGTACTTAAACAGTCCAATTAAATNAAAAAAAAAAAAAAAAAAAAAATCATTAAAAAAATTTCTGGATCTGCCCCTGGATCTGTATCAGCACCAGATTCTAACTGGATCGTGTTCCACCATTCCACTGACTTCCATCAAAATCGGTTCATAACTTTTTGAGTAATTCTGCTAACAAACAAACAAACAGTCTGACAAATCAAATGAAAAATATTGAGTTAGTGGATCTTCGATATCTGTTGGGTCAAAACCAGATTAGGACTTTAAACACAAGTAGTGATACTGTAAATTCACTGGGTAATTATATGGTTTTCTATCACTTTTTTATTTTTATTTTGGACTTTCTGTAGAAGATGATGCTGCCAGAAATATAAAAAGCATCTGTGACAACTAAAAATATAAGAGCTTTCATTGTCTCTGCTACAAGCTAAAACTAAACACACACACACACACACACACACACACACACACACACACACACACACACACACACACACNCGTAGAGAGAGAGAGAGAGAGAGAGAGAGATTTAATAATAGGAAAATATGGATTATTGGTTCAGCTCTGAATAATGCCTGACATTTGTGTTGTCGGCAGGGAAATGTAATGTTATTGTAATGTGTTTGTGGTCATCTCTTCACACACCCACTCAGGCAGGTGGTTGTAGCTCAGCTTCCCCTCAGGAGTCCAGTTAGACAGTGATCAGACATTCACCATGCACATCAGCTCCAGACGTGAACACAGCTGCTCTGCTGCTCTGGGTTTGACTCTGACCTGCAGCTCTAACAGGCTAATCAATCACTCCATCCACAGCTCTCTCTTCTTCTTCTCACCTCTTCCTTCTATGGACGTTAATTACAGCTAAAACTATAGAACAAAGACCAAACACATGTAGGTCTGTAATGTCACGACAAGTTTTGGGAGCAAAATTTCAAGAGAGGGGTATGCTAACCATTATTTTTGCTAATTTCAGAAGGTCATACTCATATCTGGTAAGTGGGGTCATGTTTATTATGCTGGGGAACTGACATTATACAGTGGATCTAACTGGATTATACTTCACTTCCAGGTCAAATCTCCCAGATTTTACTGTGGTTGATGTTCAGTTTCAATAAACTCAGTGTATTTCTGCTTGTTCAGACAGAGACATGACTCCATTTCTGTCTTCAAAACGCTGATTTTACTCACGAGTCACCGAGTCTCAAGACCTGTTCTACTCATGAATTTTGACTTATGGATTGATTACATCTCAAATTTGCTTTGTGCTCACTCAATAGCTTTATCATACTTCATCTGATGCCTTTGCTTGTCCCTTGTTTCCTGGGTTTTTTTTTTTTTTTACTTTCTCAGGCCACAAAGCTCCTGTAGCCGTCCACCCACTCACCCCCTCGCTGCCTCGTAGACATTCCTCTCAGCGTCTCCTCTCTCTGTCTGAAGCTTCTCCGGACAGCTGGGTCTTAAGCAACATGATCCCCTCTCACCAGTACAGCCTCTGCCAATACTTTGTGCATGCATGTGCATGTGGATGTGTGTATTCACCACACGCGTGTCTTAGCCATGAGAGGTGCCACATTCATAAGATTCTCTTTGAAAAACAGGCCCATAAAGAGAGAGACACTCTAGCTATATTTGGAGAATTATCATTTTACTCTGACATATGTGACTTTTTGTATAGTTCCAGACTGTTTTTCTATATTTATATCCATCTGGACATGAGAAGCTGTTCGTTTGGATAAAGGGAAAGTCGGAACTCCCTGCTGATGTTTTGGTTTAGTAATCTCTGTCAGACTGAACAGAATTAACAGCAACATGGTGCAGATCCCAGCCTCTCATATAGACATTATGCCTCTAGTCCTTCTGTAGTCTAGCAAACATTTAGGAGGAAGAATGATACTTCTCCACTTAACAAACAAGTTCTGGATGTAACAGATAGTATGATTGTATGCGACCATTCTACACTAAAGCAGAAACTTCATGCGACCTTTACATATATTTGGATTCTTGCTATATTAAGGGACTTTATTCTGAAAGTCCAATTCTGCTCTGTGTACGGGCCTCAACATCACCAGCATTAGCTCCAAGCCAGAAAACCATAGTTTTATGAAAACTACAGGCTTCTGTGACTTTGATGACATTTTTATAAAATGTCAGAAGATGAGCACCCAGTGGGGGAACTGGGTGCTCCAGTTTCCTCCACCATTATAAAAAAAAACAAAAAAACAAAAACATGTACAGTCTATGTAATGTTTGTCTGATGTAATGTTTGTGATATATGTTGGGACTCCCTCGAAAACAAGATGGTACATCTCAAGGGGTATCCTAATAAAATAAAATAAAAACAAAAAAAAATTGCTCACAAAATAAATGTACTCACTATCACGGAAAATATGGAATGGCATGTCAGAGACAACAACATCTAGTATTGCTTTGGGGCTAAAAAGTTTAATTTGTGTTGCAAAGTTTTTTACATAAACCTGTTTTTTTTAAGTCAAAGAATAAAATAATTGTATAATTATAACAATAATATAATAATAACTGAAGCCATTTTTAAAGTGAACTATATTCGATGTGGCCAATCTTAACACACAGTATCTCCTGTGGTTGTTATTCACATGAAGTTGTGTCATAGTTACTTGATTTGATTGAGTTTATCAGGTTTGTGGCGTTGTGATGGGTCATTCTGAACCAGCGTAGGCAGAAATAGCTGAAGATGTTAAATCTGGGAACTTCTTTTGCTGTGACTCAGCAGACAGAAATGGATATCCATAAAAAAAAAAAAAAACTGTTGTCATGGCTACAGACAATTAGGAGAATGACGCCTTTGTGGGCAGGATGAGGGAAAAATCAGATCTGGGAATCAGATGACCTTTATTTAGATGTAGGAATGATAAATGGGAATCACCAGTAAAACATGGAGGGTTTGATTCAGGTCAAATAGTCAGTCTCTCCCTACAGTAGAAACTCAGTGACTCTTAAAAAGGCTGCATATAGTCTGAACCATAACCTGGGGGTGTGTGTCTTTCTCTAGATTTGCTAACCACTGAGGTATGTACTCAGGTATGCATTCACCTGAGCCATGCGTCATACAGACTAAACTTAGAGAGGCTCATTCAAGTCACATAACTGCGTAAGTTTAGTTTATAGACAGCAAAAGTTTGAGTCCACTGGGGTCAGGACTCATGATTTTCAAGCTAAATGAAGCATAAATTCAGTATCACTTATAACGCAGCTAAAAGACACAATAAATGTGACAAGGATCCCAGAGGTTGTCAGTAATCAAACAAACACATTCAGCCTTTCCTAACATCCTGTTGGCCTTTGCTGTTTGGGTTTAGGAGGCTTGTGTTTACATGAGTCCACTAGTGTTGTGTCCCGCTGGCGTCAGATTTGACTCTGACGGGAAGAAACGACAAGACAAGTAAAGGCAGAAGCGATGACATCACGGCAGCTTACAGGAAGCAGCACGATACCTGCAGGAAGCATACGAGAGGCGCAGTGAGTCATGAAACGTAACCAGAGCGACGGTGGGATTTAGGCTGTGAGGTGAAGTGGTGTTAACATGTGATCAAGCTGCCTGGGAGCCCAAAGGCTTAAAGGACCATACCACCCATTTTGCATGTTTGAGCCTAATATATTCCATTTTCATACACGTAACATTACTGACAATCATTTCCCAAAACATACTACTGGAACAGTGAATTAAAAAATTTTTCCTACCTTCCAGACTTCCATTGGTTTCAGTTCATTCTGGTACGCTATTAAAATCAACTTGTTGATACTCGAAACATTCCTGGAATAGGTAATCCATCATCATGAACAAGATGTGTATTCAGAGTTTTTTTTCAAAGTTACGTAATTTTAGCATTTAAGTGTCAATTTTTTAAGGTGGGTAAATTGCTTATGTATTTGACTTTGAAAGATTAAGAAGTTTTGCAAAATATCAGGAAAGATGAAATACAGTTTTATCCTTTGGGAAGTAGTTGGCAGTAACATAACATGTATGAAAATAGAATATATTTGGCTCAAATATGCAAAATGGTGGTATGGTCCTTTAAACCTTACCACATAAGGCAAGATTTGATATGAAATTACATAATATGCCTTTTTGGATGTCATAACTTCTTGAAACAAATTATTTTCAATTATTTTAATATTTAAGAAAGCCGGCATGTTGAGCTGTCAGAGTAAACGCATAGAGGTCAAGCTCAGGCAATAATATGCTAATAATTCCAAGAAAATTGTTTTATCTATGTTATATGTCATTGAATATTAGAAAATATATCTGAACTCTAAACTGTACTGAAGTACTGCACGTACAGTACCTCATTCAAAGTAGTTTGTTACTTCTCACACCTGCTGCATGTGTTTATGGAGGTTCAAGGAAAATGATATGTGAAGAGTCAAGACATGAGAGGAGCTGAGGACATGAGATGCTGACCTTCATGACCTTCACCTCACAAAAAACAAAACAAAACACAATACTACACAACAGAGCACTACACAACCAATACTACACCAGATGTTTTGTCTGCTGAGTTTTAAAACTAAAGATTACTGAAGCTTCTCATATAGTCTCTCCCATTATTGCCCTTCACACACACACACACACACACACACACACACACACACACACACACACAGACATGCATGCACACACATACATACACACACCACTTTACAACACAGTCACTGTTGTGCAGCCCTGCTCCATCTCCTTAATGACAGCCTATGGAGTGATGACGCCAAGGCTACACACATCTCCTGAGTGTGTGCCAGCGCTGCGTCACAGGATGTTTATACAGCCGAGGGCGGAGAGGAAAACACAGTGAAACCTCATATTCTGGGGTCACATCCACTTTATGATGTTCACCTTCAGCCCGTAAAGGCTGCCGAGGGTCATGTGGGCTTTATTTCAGGAGAAAGTTAAATGAGAAGGAGAGACCTTACTTCTAAAAATAGATTCTCCTGTTCAGAGATGTACACCTCAACTCCAGTAATCCCTGTGTGGCCCTTGGCTCTGAGGCCAGAGGTGTGTGTGTTTGTGTGTGTGTGAAAGAGAGAGAGAGAGATAGAGAGAGAGAGAGAGAGAGAGAGAGAGAGAGAGAGAGAGAGAGAGAGAGAGAGATTAAAGTGGTGCCAATTTGTGAAGTAGTATTTTTAGAAAGGAAGCCCGTCCGCTCCGGTAATATGCCTCAGATCAGGCTAACCCTTTGATGCATTCATTGTAGTGTGATCCTACTTCAAAGCTGCAGGGATGGATGGGAATGGGGGGACAGGGAGGGACGGGGAGGGGGGGACACTATTCCACACTTCATTACTGCTGGACAGATACTCAGCTTTCTGTCACCTCTGACCTCATAACACACTTCCACTCCACAGGAACCACAACAGCAGGCGTGTATGTGCAGGACGGCTGAGGGTGGAGAAGACGAGGGCTAGTATTTTCCCTGTCCTCCATTCCAAGAAAAAACACTGATAGTTCATTTTCTACAACAGATTTTACAAGAAAAGGAATCAGCAATAAGCAGTATCATGTGATTGAGCTCACTATAATTCTTAAAATGTTCTGTTTTCTTTATAATGTATGAAAGGTGAATGTTTTTATGATTATGACCAAATCACTGGGTTTATATTACAGCTTCTGTCATTACATAGGTGTGTGCATTTTGTCAGAAGTCTCCATTGACACGGGCCTTTTTAAAGATAACATGGGGCAGTAAAACTGAGTTTATATCCTGACGGATTATTTCAAACTTGATTTCCTAAGAAGACACCTGATAAGGCTGATAAGAGGCCAGAAGAGTTTATAATTGTCTGAACACACCTGTGCAAAGCTAAATATCAGCTAGAACCAATTTTTAACTTTCACATGTAATTCAGAAGTATTAGAGGTATAGTAAATTCATTAAAATGATCATGTTTAAAATGTAATGATTTGTCATTTCCATCTCGGCAGATCATATCAGGAGTTGAACCTGCCACACCTTGGAAGTAAGGTGCGTTCAAAGGCACCGTCAAGGCTTTTAAGTGATCCGAGCTGACTGAATCCACTCTGCTTATCAGTAACAGAGTATGACTAAAGCATGATACCCACCCAGTGACAATAAAGATCACATTCCACCTGACAGCAGGGAAGAAGGGGACTTTCCTGTCCTCCACTCCCTTTTTACTGCTGCATGTCTGACATTTACTTAGACATGCTGCTCTTAAAAAGACACTAAAGTGTCCTTGAATGTGAACTGACACTAAAATGCACTTACAAGCCAGGACACTAACAAGTCCTGAAACCAAAGGGTAAAACAAAATTCAGAGCACCGGAGATCATAAAATTATGTCAAAAAACATGAATATTTATTCAAATAAATATACAACACACATTGAAATAGTAAATAATTTAAAACAACTTAAACTGTTTGCCAGTAACACAATTTCCTGGAAACAAATAAATTAACATATATGTTCAACATGGTTTTAGAAGTCATTTGACGATTCGGGGTTTCATTCCTCCGTGTGGAGCTTTTCAAATTCTCTTTCTGTCGGTTTCAGAAACAGCTGTCAGTCTTTAGACATTTCTTAGAGCTCTGCCCGTACAATCCTTCATCTCTGGACCGGATGACCTCGTCTTCCTTTTGGTCCGCGTTATATTTGTCTATGTGGTCCACAATGACACTGAAGGAAAACACATAGAAATCAGTTAGTTTAAGTTGCAAAAGACTTTATAATATATATAATTCCAATATAATTTAAGTTAAATTTTGCTCAGTTTTATGTCTCACCATATTTTATCTGCCAAACTCCCTGCAGCGGCTCATGGCGCTCTGGCCATGCGCCGCTCCTGTCCGGGAGACGCGCTCTCGTTGTCCTGCCGCGTTTTAAAGTCCTGAATGGCCTTTCTGTTCTGGTAATCTATCAGGGCCATGGTGATCACCGCATTCCAGCAGTTATCCTCTCCTGAGCACCGGAAATCGATCTCTTTATTGTCTGTGGTAACGATGGTGAAATAGACAAACTTGCCGGTGCGCTCCACGCAGTCCACCTTCTTGATGGCCTGAAGCTTGAGCTCTTTGCCCTTGGAGCGCTTCTGCGTGTCCGCGTAAATGTTGAGGCTGTCCGTGGTCAGGACGCACGTCTTCCTCTTCCAGAACTGGAGCAGGTTATCACTCCTCTTCTCCAGCTCTCCCTCCTTCAGAACCTGGCAGATCTCCGTTGCTGACATTTTCATTTTTTTTTTTTTTAAAGAAGGAGGCCAAGTTTGCGTGGATCCCCGATTTCCCTGCTCTGTGGTCCGAAGAGCCCAAGGAAGGAGCCTGTGTCAGAGGCTTTGGTAATCCAGAGCTGCGCTGTGAATGAACCGAGGTGGGAGAGTTTTTTATACTCCACGCTGGCCTGAGCCCTTCCCACTTGACGTCAGTTGGTTTGGGAATGCATCAACAGTTGCCTGTGGAGTAATTCAAGGCTGCGTGTGTGGGCGGAAGCCGAGGCGCGGGCGGAGAGAGGGCAAAGGAAGTCCTAACGCGGACCTAATTACACTGCCAACATGTTAATTAGTAATCCACATCCGTCTATGGAGATGAATCCAAACATTTGCCCAGTCTGCAGTATAAGTGATTCATTCTGAGCCATAAAGCGGCTAATTACCAGATGCGCACAGCAGGCGAGCTGAGTGTGCGCATAAAAATCGGTTTGACCCACTGTGTCCTCCATATCACAACTCATTTATTCAGGTTTGCGATCTAGAAGTTGTTCCATGACAAATCAGGTTGGTAATTCATTTTTTGACTCCAGAAGCTGTGCCAAGCAGGTACAGTGCTACAGCTCTCCATGATTCACTGAAAGGGTGATATCGAGACAAAAGGAGTTACACCTCAGGGATGTTTTACATAAAAAATGCTGTTCCTGTCTGAGGAGGTGAAGCAGTTAAAAGCCACCAGTCAGCCTCCAAGCTGCGTTTCCATTCAGAGCGCAGAGGTTTCATCAGACTCCACGCCAGGAGATCAGGGAGCGCAGGTGACAAGTAGAGAGAGAGGCAAAAATAGACAGAAAGCAAACAGGTCAAAAGAAAGAAAGAAAGAAAGAAAGAAAGAAATCATATAGTCACATTCAGTTATTGTCACATATGACAATAACTGAAAATGAAAATGAAAAGTATTTCATAAAAGACTCAGTGAACTTTGATATCACTGCACAGGTGTGTTCACTCATATCAGCCCCTCCCAATGAGTCCCACCTGAGCCGTGACAGTCGGCCTTGTAAGACTGACAGTACACCCCC
>VXCM01000144.1:87447-137956 GCA_014773175.1 Lucifuga dentata
CACTCCCCCTCCTCCTTCCCCCCACTCTAGAGGAGGATCTCGGAGCTCCTGGAGCCTGTGGAGCAGCCCATGTCATCGACTCCAACCCCACAGTCTGTCCTGACGCCAGCCTGCCTGCCTGGGGGTCAAACACACACACACATGCACGCACACAAAACCCTGACCCCACTGTCCAGCTCACACACACAAACCAGTGTACATCACATTCACACACGTGTGTATGGTGTGTATGTGTATTCTGGTGTCAGTGGTGGACATGCATCAAGCACCCACTTCAGGCTCTCATGTCTGCCTCTCTATCTGTCTCCCCTCACAGATTTTTGGAAAACTGATCCACCCATGTTTCCTCAGGAAGTGAAGTGTTAGTGTGATTGCGGTCACTGTGGACTCACAAAGTCCTCACACACACACACACACTAGTTATTATGCAAATGTTTGGTACACTAATAGGACATATACCACTTTGTGCACTCAGAAACTAGAGGACCACCCGTAGTGCTTTACACATCAACATCCTTACAACCACACAGATATTTTCTAGTAACAAAGGCGCAACCATGGTGAATCACTTCATGCAACCTGTCAAGCAGTCAGCTCAGTAACCGCTGCGTGTGTGTTGACAGTGTGTGGAGTTTAATCCTCTCATTTCAAAGTAAAGGAAACACACGTGGTAGTGACTCAACAGCATGCTGGCTTCTGTTGAGCGAAGGACACCACTGCCATCGCTGCCTTTGTTTTAGGGGCTTTTCTCCATGTTGCCCGGTATGTGCGTGTGTGTGTGTGTGTATAATGTGTGTGTCTGTGCATGTATGGGTTTTAGTTTGAAGTATTGTGGTGAAGTCTGCAGACATGCCCAGGCAGTGACTCAGTATAGTGGAGTGCCTTGCTTATGGAGGAGTTTGCTTGTCAAAGGAGAGCCAGGTGTGTGTGTGTGAGCGAGAGCGAGAGAGAGAGAGAGAGAGAGAGAGAGCACGCATTGATATACTTTGCAGCACTGTTAGTATACAAGTGACAAAAGCCAGAAAGAGAAGAAAAGACCATGAAAAAGGCAAAAGACAATACAGAATAAAGATACACAAATTCCAAACTCCAAGACAAACTGTGTAATGATACTTTTCAAACCACACCAACACTTTTGAGAAACTTAGGAATGTTCCTAAATCTAGGACCATATTCTGTGGCAGAACTGTGGTTCCTGAGCCATATTTAGCTCCTACTTCATGGGAAGTTTTTCCCAAGTGATTCAGGAACTGCTGATGAAGCTTGTAGGACCAAATGTTGCTCACTGGTCAGACGCAAGCTTCTCCAGGAGGACAACCACCATTATTTTTACTACATTGAAACAGCGGCAGCAAGATTTCAAGACTGTTAAAGAAGACTGTGAATTAACGAGGAGGTGCTAGTACTTCTAGCAATACTTATCTGAACTCAGAATCACTCATGGTAAGACCGCTAAATGGTGCTGCTAGAAATGAACCCAACTTCAGTGTTCTTCACATCGTGTGTTGTGTGTCCCTTTAAAGTACCATCCTGGCCATTCTGCATGTTTGCATTTTGCATGTCCTGATATTTTGCAAAACCTCTTAATCTTTCAACATCAAATATTCAAGTGATACACCCACCTTAAAAATCCATGTTTCACCTGCTAATAGTTACGCAGCCTTATGAAGTCACGGTTGTTTAAATTTTTCGATAAACGTGGGTCTTCTTTTGGAACTATATTCCCTGGTGGAGGCATACATTCACTCCGCAATTTTTATTGCGTTTAAATGCTAAAATTACGTAACTTTTAAAAAAGGAATAAATGGTAAGCAACACACACAACACGGTGTTTACAGCGAGTGTGATCCGACTTAAAATAGTGACGGCTGCTGCATCGTTGACGACGTGCAATGTTTTGACGTGCGTCGTAAAGTAGTGCGCCGTTAATTATTACGAATCATTGTATGTCACTCAAACTTTTAATTTAATAGGCTTTATGGTGGTCGGTTCATAAGTACAGGTTGTTCGTAAGTTGGACGTTTGTAAGTCGGAGACTGTACACATGCTGTTCATGATGATGACCTATCCCAAGAACGTTTCAACTATCAACAAGTTGATTTTAATAGCGTACCAGAATGAACTGAAACAATGGCGGTCTGGAAGATAGGAATTTTTTTTTTTTAAATTTACCGTTCCAGTAGTATGCTTTGGGAAATGACTGTCGGTAACCTTACGTGCATGAAAATTGAACACATTAGTCTCAAACATGCAAAATGGCCGGTATGGTCCTTTAATGGCCTTATATTCCCAGAGAGCTCCACACATCATATATACAGATCCTACAATCAAATGACATTTTTTGTGATTAAAACATCACAAACCACATGTTGTGATTGTTGAACTGCAGCAGCGTTTCAGTTGGGAGCCGTCACCGTTTCCCTGTTTCTCTGCCTTGTGGGAAAGAACATCTAATTCTGGAGGGAGTTGGGCGTTGCGATGGATCCCTGCAGGTGTGTTGTGACAACCTTGGATTGAAATCAACGTCCTCCGGTTGTAGCTGTCTCCATATAGACCAAACAAACCCAGGAGAGACATGGAGAGAGGAAGCAAGAGCATCAACAGCAATAATCAAAGATGGTTCCCGTCACAAAACAAGCAGATATAATACGAGCAGATACAAGGTTAATGTCTGTGGTTTGTTTACTGCAGTCATCAGAGGTACATGGGTGTGATGGCTCAGCAGGTGAAAGGACCAGAAAAGCCCAGAACTGGTAGTCGTGTCTGGGCATGAAGGTGCAGAGTGTTTTGCTGTGACTCACTACACACACAAAACAGAAAAATCATAGATCCATGTTTTAATTATTTCAGTAAGGGTCACAACAATCCAGTTTAGCATCATACTCCATTTCTGTAACACAGGATTGGAGGGTTATGTGCTGTGTAACAGGATCACAGAGTTCTTATGCCAAAATACAGTCATAAAAATGAAAAAAGTACTGACATTATGGAAGGTCAGATACACTGTAAAATGTGACAATTGATCTTACTAAAAAAAAAAAAAATCTAGGAAACTGATTGCCTTGAAAAAGGTAAGTAAATATAACTATTAGTCTTAAATTATGTTTACTTTAAAAATTATTTACTTAAATTATGTTTACTTTTTATTATCGGTTTCCTAGATTTTTTTTAAAATAAGATCAACTTGTCACATTTTACAGTGTAGTATATTTTATTAAGTGGATTGTAATTATTGGATTTTCTGTTTTTAAATCTATATTTATGTGACCTGACCTTCAGCAATAAATTCAGAGGTGGAAATGAACCAAGTACATTTGCTCAAGTACAGTTTACTTCAGTGGAGATTTGAAGTATTGGTACTTTGCTTGAATATTTCTATTTTGAAAGTTTCTGATTTATTTCTTTACATTACAGAAGGACATATTGTACTTTTTCCTCCCCTAAATTTATCCAATGACTGTAGTTACTAGTTATTTTAGTTACTAGTTAGTGTGTTGCAGATTCAGATTTTGCATTTTTGTTTTTCCTTCCTTTCTTCCTTCCTTCATTTTTCTTTTTTATTTTCCTCTCTTTTTTGGTCTCTTTTCCTTTTCTTAATTTCTTCCATGCTTCTGTGTTTTCTTCTTTCCATTTTTTCTTTTTTTCTACTGGTTGGAAAACACAAGAATTCCCCAAACTGGAGATGCAAGTTTTTTTTTTGTTTGTTTTTTGTTTTTTACATGTATACAATTCAGAATATATAATTTATATATTTTATACATTTTCCACAAGAACTTTTTTTTTCAGTGAAAAATTAATTTATATTTGCAATAAAATACAATTTCCACATGGTAATGGTACTTCTTAAGTTAAGTTTTAATTACTGTTTTAAGTAGGAAAACATAATCTCAAACAGATTTTGCCAAAAATTTGAAAATTTCCAAGCACAATTTCTCCACTTGGCTTTTGAATACGTGCAGTTTCTCCACAGTGGCGCGAGTGTGAATTTGCTGATGTGTGTTTACTTGCAATATGTTTACGCACATCGTGGTAGTGGGAGAAAACCCTCCACAGACCGTGAACTATACATAGTGAGCCGTAACAATGGGGAGCAATATGGATTCAGTGGCTTTGAAGGGTTGCTGACAAGTACAGCAGAGCCAGCAGGTAACAGCTGCTTACTGTGACACGTTTACGACTTGAGCCTGTCACACACACACACGGGCGCGCACACACACACATACACACACACACACACACACACACACACACACACCTTGTGCTCCTCGGTGACATGCCCTTGTGATGAGACTCTGCAGCTATTTGAAGCATTGTTCAGATAAGCCCTGTGTGTGTGTGTGGCCACGCTGGCATTCAGCAGCGTGGGAAAAAGAACAAATGGCTGATGAATGGAGCACACAGCCAAACACAATGCTGCACAAGGAACCGTTAGAGAACAATGAAGAGTACAATGCATCATATCTCAGCAGGAGCTTGGCAGTTATGATTCCAGAAATAAAGATGCTAAATAGTTTCATCAGCTCAGATATACATCACATTCTTTATCATTAAATATAATTAATAATCCAATTTTGTCATTATGGACCACAGTGTCTTTTGCAGAAGAAACTATCTCTTAATTGTCGGACACACTTTAGCTGTAATTGCTATTTCCTGCAGTCATGGAGTCACACTTTAGCAAAAGGGAGTCTGAAGTTTGCATTCTGAGATAAATACTGCCTTCACACATTGCATCCATTCTTAGAAACCATGCAAAGTGAAAACTGCTCTGAAATGGTGAACTAACGAGTTGTATCGAAAGTCCAACACCTCATTTGCTCCAGTTTGACATTGCAAAGAACGGCAGGTATGCAGGTCTGCAAGCCTTCTGCCTGCCAGGAATGCAGCATTCACTTTGCTGTCTGCATAGCTTCAGCATGGCTTATGATAAAGCTCCAGTCTTTCCATAGGACCACAAATAATCTATCCTGGGATCAGGGCCAATGAACCAGGCCTTTACACCTCAGCCTCAGGTCATTTCTGCAATTTACTGCACTTAGGCTTTAATTACAAGCTTAAAACTGGTTTTGTTCCTGATGTAAAGTTTTCACACTGGTGTTTTTTATGTCAAGTAATGAAAAAAAAAAAAAAATCCATCAACCATCCATCCATTCATCATACCCACTTATAGGTAAAATTATCGGGTTTTTTTTGTTTTTACATCATGTACACTAAAAGGGACTTTACACCTTATTTGATATTAATATGATGTAAAGTAAATATGACAACTTTCACTAAAATGTCTAGTTTCATGCCATTTTTATCATTCAAAACAAAGTTTTTAATTTAGTTGTATTTCTAATTTCATACTTGTATTTTCTTTTCTTTTTTTTATTCATTTCTAGCCATCACAGCTATAAACACTTTGCATCTACTTTGTCTGCAAGCTTAAATATACTGTAGTATTAACTATAGTCCACATACTCAATAGGCTGACTCTGGCCTGGATCTAGACCAAAGGCTGGACTGGGAATACATTTTTTTTTTTTTTTTTTTTTAATGATTTCCAAATGAAATTATTAACAGAAATAATCAGTCGACTATTTTGGGGACGGCACAAACATGTTCATAACATGTCACCAGGGTTTACCTGACAGCCTGGGTGTGAGGCCAGATGTTTTTCCCTGCATGTTCCCTTTATGCAACCTCACACCTCACCTGTTCATACATAAACCAGGCCTGACTGTTTTATCTTTTACTCGGAAGTTAAGAGGTACAATGTGAATCAGGTTAAACATGCCACACCCAGTTTCCTGTTCATTCATAAATCCAAGCTGAGCTATGCTGCCCCGTCGCCATGCTCCGATTAGATGTGCTTTCTTTCCCACACATACCAAGCAGCTAATAAGACAAATAAGATTAGCTCGCTAACAGTAGCCATTGTTTATTATCATACATTTTTTGCACACAGATAAATTTAAGTGGATCAAGTGTGCGTTGGTTGAATTAGGTTGACATGTTACTTTATATAATACAGTAGATAGTGGAAAAGTTTGATAATGCTGCTGTGTTTTATTTCCTTTTTAATTAAAGCATACTCCATTTGGCCCTGGAGCCCGTAACGCCCTGAAAACCTACCGGTATCACATGTACTTTTGTTGGCAGTAACTTCATGTTTCTGTGCAGAGTTTGCATGTTTTTGCTGTATCACCATGAGTTTCCTCCCACAGTTCAGGACACATGCCAGTCAGGTGGATTAGACACGCCCACTGCATGCTGGGATAGTCTCCAGCCCATCTCCCTGAATAGGAATAAGAAAGTAAAAAAATAAAAAAAAAATGAATACATGGATTGTGTTTTGGGTTGCAGCAGCCAAAAGTCTTCCATGTTTCCATTTTCTGACGCCCACATGCAGCGCCAAACAAGGTGATTTGAAGGAACTTTGGCCTGAGAAGCTGGAAACGGTTTGTGTTTGTCACCCACCCACGCTGTCCCCACCCAAGTCACAGATAAGTTTGGTCTCCAGAAGGACGTTCTGAATACTTATCCATGTTTCCCATGAGTATTCATGTGGAAGGTGCTACCGGAGGGGTTAAGGTGACACGCAACCACCCTGTTTGCATATTAGTTGTTCAAAATTTGTCTTGTTTTTCATCTTAGAGAAATTGTTAGTCTAATTATATCAATAAAAGACCAGCGATCACAAAAAATGTATTCAAAATACTTAAAAACATGATCTTTTTAACAGCTCCCAAAAACTAAAGCATCCTTTAAATTTTTTTTAAAGGATATTCTTAAAAAAGATATTCTATCACAATTAAAATGTTTTATAGCCAAATGATTACTTTAGACTTTAAAGAAAATATGAGATGGCAAGGTAATTTTGACTTGGATCTTGGATTCTTATTGTAATTATTTTTACCCAAAGCTGTACGAGCTGTAGAGAAATATAAATATTATTTTACCCGTTAGAGCTGTTAAAACATCAGCTTCAGCAGAACTGGATTCTGGAAGATCAGGAGACCATTATTTCAGTTTTTGTCCTATGTCAGCTAGTAAAGCAACACTATCAGAATGTCTCAGAACTAGATGAACGTGTCCACAGTCAGCGTGTGTGTAGCTGTGTGTTTCAGTAACACTATCTGATGTAGAGGTAATGGTTTCTTTATCAAGCTGCCAGTTCAGCTCCATCAGTCCTGAACACGAAGCTTCAGCAGCATAAAGCCACTCTATTCCTTTCTCTCAGGATCTCACTCTGGCTCACGTTACTTCCTACCGGGGGGGGGGGCATACCCCACCCAGGCGTACTCACTCACACATACACACTGATGCATTGTCAAATGCACCTTTTGGAGAAGAGTGTGATGGTGGGTGCAGCTGCAGCTGGGATGAGTGTCGGAAGAAGACTGCACCCTTACACTTCTGGATAAAGATGAGAGGATGGCGGACAGAGGCAGACGTCATCTGGGGGTAATCCCAGAAGTCTGAATAGTCTCCTTTGTTCTCCTGCTCCGGATATGTGCACAGCATACAGATCATCTCCGTTTGAAGTCAGCAAACTAATTTCTTCTACTTTTAATTCTGATTCATATTACACATCTGCATATCTATCTGTAGGTGTTTTTGAAGTTATAACCTAGAAAATACAAGAGATAACCAAGGATCTGTAATCTTGATGATGAGTTTGTTGGCTTCTATACAGTATTGTGGCTTTGAACTCGAGCAGCCCCCCCATACTACCTGATGGGCCCCCTCAAACCTTCACCCATCCCACCCACGAAAGACTTTATGCTGCATTTGTTATAAACTCGGGAACTTGGAAAAAGAAAACACCCCTCAACTCGTAATTCTGACTCAGAAAGTCGTGCAAGCTTTTCCAATCTCGAGTTCAGTATTGACATCATTTCAACATGGCTGCTCACACTAAACAGTAACATCTCTATTTATAAATGAATGCTTAGAAGCATTTTCTTTAAGTCAATCACAGACACAATAGGTTAAACGTAACACTGACAATGCAGTAGCTGTTTTGAAAAGATAGAGCATGGATGTTAAAACGTAGCTTTTTTGGTACGACAGAACAAACAGTCTTTCATGGAGGTCTTCCACTTTGGCTCGTATGCCCAGTGGTTGTAAATTACGTAATTCTGAGTTCCGACTTCCCAGTTCTGAGGTATAAGAGGGAACTTGTTGGACTTCAGATGATGACATATTAGCTGTGGAGGATCATTCTATTAAATGTAGAATATGTCAATCAGATCTGTACTTCCTTTCTATGATTTTAAGTTTAAACTTTATTAAACCCTGTGAGGAAATTTGTCTTCTGCATTTGACCCATCCTAACTACTACTGATGGTGGGGAAACTCATACAATCACAGGGAGAACATGCAAACTCCACAGAAAAAGGACTAGGGCACAGGGTTTCAAACCAATGACCTTCTTACTGTCACCACAGCCTACATTTATACTTTAAATGTGGATGACAGTGACACTTTAGACACCAGTTATCAGCAAAATCCCAACACTGGCTTGTAAACTGTAACTGGGTCACTGTGTTGTTCCAGCCTCACTGTATGGCTCCATTTCCCTCGTCTAGTTACTGTCAGAACAGTAATTAGTTCCTCAGACACAATCAGACTCGTTGTTACAGTGAGGCGACCATCAAACTCCCACACAGCAGCCACAGCATGAATAGTCTTATTCATGAGGGCCAAATCCCTAAAGTTACAGTAAGAGAGTGGATAGAGTGTCAGTCTGTGGTTTATTCACGGTGGAGAACAGAAGGATCAGAATGCTCTGCTGCCTACTCATCCCATCCACAACATCAAACCCCACATGCATATTTTCTTGAAAAACATCATTAATTTAGTATTTTGTTGACTGATCTGGCTTTTGTCATGACCTCCTGTAATCCACATTACCAGCGTTTTCTAACACGGTCACATGTTCTCACCTCTTTTACCATGAAGAAGTACTTTAACCCAAAGGTGTATTTCTGGATAAGGTGACAAAACAAGAAACCAAGTCTTTCAACACCCAGCAGAAAAGTTAGACCACTACAGCGCAATGTCACAACCCTTCTCCAGACATTTCTCAGCACTCAGACATTATCTCCCACAATGCATTACAAAGATCCCTCAGAGGAGCGTTCATGCTTTTCCTATCTGCAAGACACAATTCCAGGCATTCTGGTTGCCTAGCCTGATGTTGGGCAGACCATAAGCAAATTCCTGCAGCCTGGATACCTCCCTGCTGCTGCTTCGCCAGTCAACGTGGTGTTTGTAAAGTAGAACAGGGTCGGTTCCTGAGCTCTTGGCTCATTATGCTGATGCTGTTATGTTCCCAACAATCTTTTAGGAGGAAACCTTTCAACTTATCACACAATGTGATTAAAAAATTAATAGCGGCTGCAGTGTTGAAAAGTTTGGAATCACCCAGAAATTTGTATGTATTTGGTAGAAATTAACAATTTTAGTCAGCAAGGTGGCATTCAGCTAATCTGAATATACTGTATATAGCCAAGACATTAATGATGTTGCAAATGGCTATTGCTTCTAAAAATGACAGCACCCATTGGTTCAAAAATGACAACAACAAAACCACTTTCTCAAGACACATCAGTCTATTGTTGTTGTTTTGTTTTTTTTTAAATAAAGGTTATTCCCTTTATCAGATTGCCAAGAAACTTAAGATTTCATACAAGGGTGTCCATCACTGTCTTGAGAGAAAATAGCAAAGTGGATCTAACCAGGATAAGAAAAGAAAAAGGCTGATACACAACTGCTCAAGAGAATAAATGCATCAGAGTCTGTAGTTTGAGAAACCGATGCCTTACAGGTTCCCAGTTGGCTGTTCTCTTAAATAGTACGAGTGTAAAAATAATACTAGTGTCATCTGCAACAGTGAAAAGATGACTCCGGGATGCTGGTCTTAAAAGCAAAGTTTCAAAGAGAAAGCCATATCTGACCATATCTGAAACTGGCAAATAAAAAGAAAAGGTTAAAATGGGCAAAGGAACACAGACAAAAGTGGATAACTGGAAAAGAATATTATGGACAAATCCATCAATGCTCTTCACACTGGTATTTGTGTTAGGATCCTATTAATGTCTTGGCTATATATTGAAATCAATTTAATGCCACCTTGGGGAATAAAAGTATAAATTTCAACAAATTTATGGGTGATTCCAAACTTTTTAAACTCTGCACAAACCTGCTTCTACTAGCGAACAAGTACCTTGCTCAACAGGACCTGAACAGTAGTTACAACTCCTGGACAGACACCCACAGGAGAGAGGAAGCATAAGAACAGTGTTTTCCATGTCACACAACTTTAATAGAATATCTTAACTAACTCTGTACAAATTGAAAAGAAATATTGCGCAAGTAACAAATTGTGAGTAAGAACCAGGTAAGGCCATTGCTAGCACACGGTCCGATGCGACAGATTTAATGTCACCGTGGCTTTTCTAAAAAGTGAGAAGGGCGGGTACTGTTTCGCTGTCAGTTCTATCACCGTTACCAGGTAAAGGCATCCAAATCAAGCCAACAACAGTCAAGTGCAGTATAAAATACATTGGCAACCTCTTACATTTGTTTTCCAGAGACATTCTATTGACTCATTAGGCAATATCCGAAATCTTCATGTGTTCATTAATATTTTAAATACTGAATGAGATTACATTGTGTTAATAAAATTGGCAGATAATAAAAAATGTGGGTTTCTTATCTTCCATTTTGGCTTTTGGATAATAGAATTATATTATCAGGACTAAGTACACCCCTGTTTATTAGTAAGAAAAACAGAGTTTTTACTTTCTGTAGGCAATGTCTAGGTTGGATAGCCATTTGGATCTGTCGAGCCTTTATTGTAGCACATATAACAATAAGTGAAATTTGGAAAATACTTTGAACAGAACTTGTGAACCTATGTTATGTAGAAGATTAGTCAATACAAATTCTGTTTCAAGTATTTTCCCAATTTCAGTTATTGTTAAATGTGCTACAATAAAAGCTCAACAGATCCAAGTGGTTATCCAACCTGGACATTAACTACAGAAATTAAAAACTCTGATTTTTTCTAATGGGGGGGAGGGGGTGTATTTACCTCTGACTGATACTGTAGATTTGATAACAGAATTGTGAAGTCTATAAGAAAAACAAAAAAAGCCTTAGATTCTCCATGTTTGTTTAAACCAAACACCCTGCACGCTGCCCCACACAACTCTGAACAACATTTGTTAAGTACTATATAAATACAGAAATGATTTCTCTACACCACCAGCACAGACTGATGGTCAGCCACTCCGTCTGCTTTGAATTAAATATCCAAGGAACCAGTGACAAACTGGAGAAAATGCAACAAGCTGAGCCAAGTATCAGTTTTAACAGCCTAAGTTGTACACAGGACATTCTAAAAAAAAAAGTTTCCTTAAAAGTGGTGATTACATAAATTAACACAAGTTGAAACAGCATTTAGGGGTAAAAGCGCAAAGAGAGCAGTGTATAGAGTTACAACCATACAGGCACCTCTGCACGTGTTATATGTCCATTTAGAACTGTTTAGATGCTTGTTAAGCCCAATACATATGGGCCACATTGAGCAACATTAATGCACAACAATGTTTGAAAGACATTTTGATAGTGTAAAAAAAAAAAAAAACATGATTTGGCAGTATACACATTTTGTTGATCTCATTTACATGAGATTTGAGCCAATGAGAATGAAGCTTTAAGCATGGCTGGGCATAAAGAGTTCCTAAAATGCACCGTTTCACACAGCTGGATGACTCCAGAATAAATAGTCCAATGACAAGACAATGAACATTAAAAATGTAAATTAAATTCAAAATGATATAGTGTCTCTTTGAAAAACACCATAACAAAATAAAAACACTTCAGCAACCCCAGTGAAAGATTAAGTCAACCTTGTTCAGCAGTTTCCTGGTAAACTAACACTTATCTTGTTGGTATTATAAAACCCTGAGTAACTGATTTTTTTTTTTTTTTCCATGGAGAGTTGGGATCCTTTTCTTTCTCATCTTATTCCATATGATGATATTCTGAGGTTCTTTGCAGGAGTAACCTACTCCACCAACAACAGAAGAAGAATCTCCCTCTGTGATGCCACGGTATTTTTAAATAGAGTCAAGTTACTTCTGCTTTGAGTATAAATGAAGCCAAACAAAGTGGGTGGGGGATGCAAGACTAGGGGTGTAAAGATGCATCAATGCATCATGGCACAATTATTAAGGTAGCGATTCAACTGCATCGATCCGACACATTAATAATCGATAATGGATTATTTTGTGCAAAATTAAACATTAAAAACTAAGCTAAGCTCCCTGAAGTTTAGCTAAACAGCTGAAGTTTAGCTAAATAGCTGAAGTTTAACTAAACATGCTAAAATCCAGCTAAACAGCTAAAGTTTAGCTAAACAGCTGAAATTTAGCTAGAGAGCGCAATCAGTCAAAGACGTTCTGCACGTTTACATGCACACTGTACTCCGATTATTTGTCTGTATTACTATTCAGGCAATAATGTGAATAACACCTTTAAATAATGGAAGTAATAGGATTTCACGGTTCACAGAATATATGTAACAGTAATCGTTATATGAGGGAGAGTCCACCAGGTGACAAAGTATGCTCAGTAAAGTAAAAATAAAAGAAAAAAATAAACAAACTGAAATCATAATTATCAGATCAAAATAGTCGAAGTCAATCGTGGTGAAAATTAAAGACTTCCCGATACATCCATTCGTTTCCTAAATAATTGTAGACGATGATTTACACCCCTACTGTTAAATATTCATGTTTTCTGTCTGTACAGTTCAGTAGCTGGTATTTTTGACTATTCATACTGGCTGACTTGTTCTCCCTGTTTAATAATAATAAAAGTTTATGTTCTGATATTCTACTTTAGGATTTAAATATTGTTTGTATTCCATTAATAGCATGTAATTAAGTTCACATAGCCATATTTCTAAAAAATTTTCAGTGAAGTTAAATGTTTTGGATTTAGATAATCGAATCAAATAACTGAATCGTAGTAGAAATGAAAGATTTCTGATGCACTGAATCGTTCCTTAAATAATCGTAATCGAATCAAATCGCCATGGAGACGACGATTTACACCCCTATGCAAGACAAAACAAAGTCATGCACATGTTAAAAACTCTTGTTGCGCTCTATTGCATTTGGATGAAAAGTTCATTAAAGGGCGGAGCCTGCGAGGGTAAAAGGACTTGATGACTGGCTAAGGACTGATTTGATGGACAGCAGGTCTCCACTGTCTCCCCTGATCGCCACGGTTACTGCTGTTTGCATTCGGCAGGCTGGGGCTCTGCTTTCTGTGGGGAGCAACCAGAGAGAAACCAGGTCAGCAAAAAAGACAGTTTACTGCGGTACGAGGAGTAAGCTAGCAAACAGAAGAATCTAATGAAGAAAGCCGACGCCAGTGTATAAAGCAAACGTTTTAGACCTGCTCTGTATAGCAAAGGGAAAAACATGTTAGAAACCTAGGATGGGACTACAACAGGAAAAAAAAAAAAAACAAATGCATGAAGGAAAAAGTCATATCTAACAGAGGAGTTAGAGTGTTAAACAGCTGAGACTACTGGGAGAATCAAGGATGTATTGAAGGAAGTGAAAGAGCTAGCCAGCTACAGAGAAAATGAACCAAAGTCAATGGATGACACAGTATTAAATATAGGTGGGACACCATCCTTATTTCTCCCTTACCTAAAAATGCATGGGGTGAGAATGACTGATTATGCCTGTAAATGGAAAGGAATTCAGGGAGGGAGAGACAACAATACGCACAAGTTTACTGTCACATTCAGAAATAACACAGACATCACACTTGTTGCTCCGATCAGCAAATTTCTATCCAAGCGTAATGAAACATTCCCGAAGCACAATGAGTAACTTCAGAGCTGACAGCAGGAAACACGAGAAAAACTCAAACGACGAGGAAAATGCTCAGACAATCAAGCAGTGTTGGGCAAAACCATTAACATTACTTACAGGCATGCTACGCACTTAATCACTATCAAAATGTAGTTACTCATTGTTTTTTAGCACAGCCCTCAGCTCAACCAGATATAGCAATGGTAGGCCAATTTAATTGTGATAATTCCAACAATTTCTGAATGTGTGTGATGCTCAGGAAATGCTCTGAATAATTTCATCGTTTATTTTAAAATGAATGTAAATGGCATGAGTACAACATAACGTGAAGTTAGAACTTTGGCCTACACACCAAAATTTGCTGTGCAGCACGGGACAGTAACATGCTGAGCTGGTGCAACAATTAAAGCAATCCAATTCATAACCATCCTCAAACAGATGCTGCACGTAAAAGCTTCTGCACAACTAACAATAAAGCAGAAGAAAAATGCTCACCTTAGGGTCGTAGTCTCCCTCATCATCGTCGTCATCGCCTTCCTCATCTTGCTCCTAAATACACACACCCACACACAGATGATTGTAAGATATTCAAGGAACTCTTGCATACTTGTCTTAAGACACAATCACTCAGTTTAAACAAAAACACTTCAGGCCTGGTCTATGCTTCACGTGAATGTGGACGCCTCCAAAATAGGTCGTCTGCGTGTCCTAGCATTCACAGTTCTTACTTTTTTATGATGGCTGCACGTGACGACTGTGCGAGTCAACTCTGGGACTTTCGGTGGCTATAGGACAAAGCCATTCTTACCGCCCCCAAACATAAAAACAAACCCAGAGGAAATAGAAGCAGTTTCTGGTTCGGTCACCCACAACAAAATGTGGAAACAGTGAAAAGAGATTTGCTGTTCATTAACAAAGGAGGAATTGCTGTTACTTGCACTGACTGCAAGATGAAAAAGTTGTTTGCCACTGTCTGTCCCTCTCTCTCTCTCTCTTTCTTCTACACATAGTTTTTGTCTTCCTCTGCACCTCTTTGTTTGGTCAACTGTCATCACACAAATGCCGTCTGTGTTGTTTAAAAAAAAAAATGGAGTGGTGTGCAACCACGCGAGCGACTGTCAAAAGCGGCGTCTGCGGCCAGCTGTTTTGGCTGCATCGCAATTTCCATGCGCCCACTGTCACGCCGCATCCGCATTAAGCACAAACCAGCCTTTATACCCCCTTTTGAAGCAAGACACTGGGATTAACCCTTGTTTGCCACTAGTGTGAATGCGTCAACATGTGCTGCATCTAACTTGGGTTCAAAACAGGTCTGACTTGATTCAGCTTTGGTATACACAGGTGAACATACATTTTTACAAAATTACTTGTGGGTCTAGTCTCTAAAGTTGAGCTGTATGAAAGGAGAGTTTCATACATGGGACTTGTGTGAACAGTCACAGCAAGCAGCCTGCAAGCTCCATACATAATTAGGACATAATTATTTATTGATAATAATCAATAAATAAAATTAGAATGTTAGGACGGGTATGCTGGCGCATATTGGTTGCCGCTCCTCCTGCATTTGTTTGTTTGTTTTTCCTGCACAATTTTTTGCTATATTCCATCTTTGGGAATTATTGTATGGTAATTATTTTATGAACTTTTGGTAATTATTTTATGAACTTTTTTGTGAACTCTTTGGTCTGAGTGTTCTTTGCTGGAGAACTGTTTTTCTTTTTCCTGCCGAGTTGCTGGCTGTACTGACTGTTTTAAAATGTGCTGTATAAATAAATGTGACTTGACATATTCATTAAACTGCATTCATGTAGTTTGGAAGTGAAAGTGGTATTACTAACCTCTTCATCTCCCTCTTCCAGCTCCTCTTCTTCAAACTGCAATTAAAAATGAAAATGCAGAGTGAAAAAAAAAAAAAAAAAAAAAAAAAAAAAAAACACTACAAAAACACTACAGTGCATTACATACATTCAGTTTGCATCAAAAATTCTACCAATTCTGGCCTAAAACCCATCCCATCTTGCAGCTTGTGAGCAGAAGCTTTTCTGTGTTCATATGTAATAGTGTGTGACAGAAAAACACTCACACTTTCATCATCCTCCAGCGCCTCTCCGGTAAAGTACAGCACTGCTCTGGGAACTATCCTCTCACGGAAGAAATGACCTATCTCAAAGTCTGTGGCTAGGGTGAACTCAGAGTCTTCATCCTACAAGACAAGAACACAAAGTCACGACCTCAATAAATAAATAAGGCTAATGATCATTGAAGATGTAAGACAGATGGTGGTTTTAAGAAAGACAAACTAAATTTTACTCACCATCTCTCCTTCTGGTGAAACTGTAAGAGAAGGAACACATATAATTTATGCAAAAGCAGCTCAACACAGTTTCACAATAGGAGAACTAAGACGCATTTAAGCACATGATGAGAACTGGAAATGTGAGATTTCATTTGACACATTTGTATTTAAATTACTAGCTGTGAGAACAGTCACATGGATGTTTGAGGTGTGTTATAATAGTTTTAAAGGACCATACCATCCTTTTTGCATGTTTGAGCCTAATATATTAAATTTTCATACACGTAAGGTTACTGACAATCATTTCCCAAAGCATACTACTGAAACAGTGAGTTAACTATTTTTTTCTTTCTTCCAGACCGCCATTAGTTTCAGTTCATTCTGGTACGCTATTAAAATCAACTTGTTGATACCTGAAACGTTCTTGGGATAGGTAATCATCGTGAACAACATGTATATTCAGGTTTTTCTTTTTTCTTTTTCATCTGTCTGCGTATATAGTCGTGGTACATGCCAAGATTGGCATAAACCGTTTTCTTGCATCAGACAGATAACATTTAGTGCTCATTAAATATTGAGGTTTCTGAAGTTGAAAAACCTGTCAGGAAGTTTCGCAATTTTAGCGTTAAAGCGCAATAAAAAGCATGGAGTGATTGTATGCCTCCACCGGGGAATATAGTCTCAAAAGCAGACCTGCATTTATCGAAAAATTTAAACAGCCGTGACTTCATTATTTTGTGTAACTATTAGCAGGCGAAACATGGATTTTTAAGGTGGGTGTATCGCTTGAATATTTGATTTTGAATGATTAAGAGATTTTGCAAAACATCAGGGAAAGCTGGAATATGGTTTTATCCTTTGAGAAATGGCTGTCAGTAACCTTACATGTAAGAAAATTGATTTGGCACAAACATGCAAAATGGGTGGTATGGTCCTTTAAGACTACAACGCCAATGAATGACATCACAACATGAGGTCACGTCATCCACAGGAAGCGCCAGTCCCTTAGCAAACAAATGTCAGCCTCCACCACCCTGACGATAAAGTGACTAAAGATGACATCATCCTCTCTTTTTCCTGAATATTTTCTCTCCAAGAATATTTAGCAGAGGCAACTTCAGACAGAAAATAATAGATATTACAACATCAGATTAAGTTTTACTGAACTGTAAAACCACAAATATAGTCACTGAAAGAACCATACAAAACATCATGGCCTAAAAATGACATGAGTTCACATCTTAAAACCAACACTGTCTGAAAACACCAAAACATCAGAAAGACGATGAGCGCACCACATGTGGATCCTAACATACCCAATAACATTGACGGCCATACGACGCTGCATCAACTTCCTGTGGTATTGATATTTACGCTTTTTTTTTTTTTTTTAAAGGTTTCAAGTATAGAAAGCAACAATCATTCTTTTTTGTGCAGTCTAGTGTAGGCCTTGTAGACTGTAAAAAAATATTTTTGGGGAAGAAGGGCATGGCTATCAAATTTTGGTCAGCAGGGTAGTCGGTGTCAGTAACTGAAGCGTGGCTTTGTAAATGAGCAAACCATTGTCTAGGCCTTTGTGTGTGTGTGTTGTGTGGACAATGATGGGTGAGCCTTACTATTAAAGATGGTTCAAACAACTTCAAGAAAACTAAGCATCTAAAATCAGCAATATGAGGCATACATTTTGGGCTGATGTGGTTCAGTTTTCTCTAAAAATAAACTTAACTTTCAGAGTTGTATTATTAGCTGTTATATAACACTGATTTTGAAGTGAGGTCTTTTATTTCAACAATTAAAAAAACAAGTATGTTTAAATATGACAGACTTCACACATTCATGTGAAAAACACGCAAGCTGGCAACACAGGATTCCAACGCTTCTATGCAGTGAAGGCAGCACGATTATGTTCAGCCACTGAACATGGACATTCTTTTAATACTTTCTCACACATTCTGATACAAGAGATATGATTGATGACAATAAAGTACTTTCTCTTAGGGCAGATAGAGATGAAAAAACGTTGTGTTCATGTTGTGCGGTTGATGTTGCCATAGTGAAAAAATGCAGAGAATTCACTTCTTCATCAAGAATTCTGTGGTCACCCATCAAAGACTAACTGCGCCGTGGCACACAATGCATCCAGGCCAGTTTATGGGCTTCAATCCAGCTTGTGACATGTGTTTTCTGCTGCCTTCAGCCCTCATGTCCTCTCACATGTACGCTCTCTAATCCAATATAATACAATCTTTGTCCAAATAAGAAAAGTACAAAAACATTCACACATGAATAGGATACACAACAATGACTTCACTGTCTTTGTATGTGAACACTGAGCAGCTTATTTCTTTTATGGCCTAATCATCTGAAAACACCTGAGAAAGGGCCGTGCTATTTATGTTCACTTATCATGTATAGTTTTTGACTGAATCAGTAACTGCTTCCATCTGCTCAGCCAATCAGTGATCAGGTCAATTTCTCTCAGTTAGAATTAGTCCGGGCATGTCTGACAGGAAAGTTGACTATACAGGAAAGATGATTCAGTGCAAATAAAGGTGTATACTGTCTAATTTACTGATCCTTTCAGGGAGAACTGTCACCTGAAACAAAGACTGACTTACAAGACTATTGTTGAATTTTCTGCCCTTTTTTTTTTTTTTTTTNTTTTTTTTTTTTTTTATCTGAACAACAGTCAAGTGAAACAACAGAATGCTGACTTTGAGAATTTACCTTTCTTACCTTTCATTTAGGCAAACACAGTAAGACAAAGTGCCTTAAATATTTATCATAAAAAAGCATGTTACAATTATTTCTGAATTTAAAATTTATTAAAGTACTAAAACGAAGCTACCGATGTAGTTTATATATGTTTATCAGCAAACTCGCTGGGGGGAAAATGTATTTAGCATTACATCCACTATTGCTGCTTGGGAAAAGGATCATACAGCAGTGACAATGACGCTGGAGAGAAATGGTTTTAAAGCATGGTACTAAATGGATGAACTAAAATGTATTAAGATTTATCTTTTATATACTTTTATCACTGTTGTTGATGATATCATTGTTATTGTTTTTTTTCTAATTACTGTTTTGTTTTTTTGACTGTTGGGACTACAGGTGCAAGTTAGCTGGTTAGCTAAACCCGGCACATTTACACTGGCAATATTTTATTGCAATGTTAATTAATAGGCATTGTCCCATATATATAAACGAACAAAATATGGTTTTGATATATTCTTTATAAAATGTTGATATTTGCCCTTGAAACATGCCGTAAAAATGAAATGCTTATTGGACTTTTTTTTTAGATTTTGGAATTTTTAATGAACATCAACAACTTGTTAACTGTTTAACGCAGGCAGTGGTTCGACAGACTGCCTGTCTGCTGGTCAGTAGTTTCACGACTTTGCCTTGAATCCTTAACATGTCAGTTATTAACTAACTGTGAGATTTTGGAAAATAATGGTCAAACTAAAACGATAGAAAAATGTCAAAGTTCAGCATGCACAGCTTAATGTGCAAAGATCAAAGTCAGCGAACGACAGATGTGCTGACTGTTCCACCTACACAAAGCAGAGAGAGTGTTTGTGAATACATAAGGGAATGCATGATTTCATAAACAAAGGGAAGGAGTTTGGTGCCACCTGCTGGTAAATTAAGCACAACGCCTTGACTGCTGTAAAATAACATGATGGTAAGGTGTTGCTGTACCAAAATGGTTGTACAAAATTTTATTTCTGTCAGCTGCCTCTACAGGAAGGCCTGAAACAAAGGCTCAGCTATAGAGCGACAGCCCTGATGCTGTTAAGAGATTCAGGTCCAGAAACTGCTGGACCTGCTGGACCTTAAAATGCCACAAAAATGAAAGAGAGAAACTTGCTTTAGACAAACTGGTTTAGGAAAGTTTGTTGAACTCAACAAATTCAGGAACTACGCTATGCTATGCGAATGTGGTTTTGCAATGTTACCTTTACAACTCCAGAGGAAGTGTCATAATGAATTGCAATTTCTTTTCAAGCGACTAAGATTAAGTGTCAGTGCTCACGTTGTGCATATTCTCACCTTTGATGGGGTTAAAGAAGTTGAAGAAGGAGTCATTTGGGACCTGCTTGGTGACAGTGCGCACGGTGCCACGGCCTTTATGCTTCTGTTTCTTCTTAATTGTTTTCACTGTCACATCCTTCCCCTTGTGCCAGTCTATCTGACAGCTAACGAGCGGAGGTGTGTGGAACACAGGAAACAGAAAACAAGGGCACAAAGAGAGCTAAAGTAAGAAGAAATATAGAGATGTTGCAATGGAAGAAAAGTCAGGAAAAATTAATCAAAGCTATAAAGACCTGCAAATACTCTATTTTCCTTAAAACACAACATCAACAGAGTTAAAGCCACACAAAAATCATGTTTTCACATTCAAGCTCTTACCCCTCACAGTCAATGATCTCGGGTCCCTCGAATGAGAAAGGGTCAGAAGTGTCGGGCTCCGACTTCATCTTGTATACTTTAGTAAGGACTGCATTGTTGAAGTAACCATTGGGCTCAAAATGGAACTCTAATGTAAAACTCTGAGGACCAAGAAGATAATTTCATACAACAGTGAGTAATGACAATGAAGAGTTCAAACACATATGGTGATACACTGGAAATCTGTTTGTTGTGTTAAAGTGGGGTGATGCCATGTTGATACTTACCAATGGCTGTCCAGGTTCAGAAAATTTGACTTGAATATCTTTCAAATGCTTTAGAATGGGCTCATCGTGCTCCTGATGGAAGATAAATACTGTTATCTCAGAGATGCAGTTCAGAAATGTGGTGAAATGTGTTCTAAGGTTCTTCTGAAATGTACCTGCAGCAAGTCACTGAGCATGTCCACACTCTTGAATATGGTGAGCCAGAACTCGGGAATGCCTTTTGGGTCTTCCTCTGGTGTGGCTTCCTCCTTTTTCTCATCCTCAATAGCAGCTTTTTTCTTTACTTCCTCCTACAGGCAGTGAGCACAGCACTCGTCAGAACGCATGGATGCACTACAATCCAGATTTATTCAATTTAAAATAGTAAACCTGAAGTCAGGCCATAGATTAGAGGCCTGATGGACTGCATTTCTGCCAGTGTTAATGTGTGTTTCTCATGTAAAGATCTCTGTGACTTCTACCTGCAAGAAGATACCACCTCCCCTAATTGTTCCCGTGTATTTAATTTCCATGTTTGCTTTACTGAAGAGGATATTTTTTATTATATGCCATTCACTCATTCCTTCTTATGCTATTCTGAAAACTTTCACTGTTTGTGAGGTTTTGTGTTGTAAAGCTCTTAAAAAAAAAAAAAAAAAANAAAAAAAAAAAAAAAAATACTTTCTGCAAAATCCAAAAGAGGGGAAAAGTGCATAATGAATGCTGGTAGAGACTGGCAATTTTATTGGAGATTGTTTCATTTGTGTGCTGTACGCCTAATTAAAGTAATGCCTCATATTCCTTTGTTAATGATATATTGATGTTGAAGTGTCCATGTAGAACCTTAATCAAATTATCAAAACGTTAACAGTACAGTTAAGTATAAAAATAAGTATAAAAGTTTGACAACGTGATATACATCCATAATGCCAGATTTTCCTCTAATAATTGACAATTCCAGCACTGCCTGAGTATCACGATGATTTATATTCAGATAGCCAGATAGTTTGGAATGAATGTTAGGCTATCTGAATGCTCTGGTGTGAAGGAAAAAAAAAAAAAAAAAAAAAAAAAAAAAAAAAAAATAAGAGGACTAGGCAAAGGGATTGGGGTCTAAAGGTAAAGAAATCAAAGTTGTACTTACAGCTAGCTCTTCCTCTTCCTCTCTGTCACTCTGCCACTCACACTCCTCATCTGTGGGCTCCACTGTTCCTGTGACGATATCTCGTCTCTGTGACACACAAAAGCATACATTAAGTTATAGGAAGCTCAAGATTTTCAATTTGTATTATTTATATGTTGTTGTTTTCTAAACATTTCTACTATCCGGGCATTTTGACTCCTGTCAGAAAATTCTAATTAAATTATTTAACAAATATTTGATGGTTTTGGAACTTCAGATGCTTTCTGTTATAAATTAAATGTATAAGTATAGTTTAGTATAATGGTGTGCCTTGAGACTTTTTTGAATACAGAAAATCTGCTGAGGCGGGAAAAGGTTGGGAGACACTACTACAGATTCTGATCAAGTTTCATATAGACACTAACTGATTCATTTGGGAGTGGTAACTGGGAATTATGAAAATCTGCACGTGTACAAACTGGCTTTTTTAAGGCTGAACTATTTCAGTTAGCTCACTGGCATCAACACCCTGTCTCTCTCACACACACACACACACACACACACACACACACACACACACACACACAACAGGTGTGGCAGGATCTCAGCTGCCAGTCTTCAGTCTGACCAAGACTCGCTGCGTTCTTGTCACTAGCTTTGGAAATAGCCACAACTGACCAAAGAACAGTTGACTACTCGCTGCAGCAGTGTTCAATTTAGCATCAGGGACGTGTCCCCACTGACCTCAGGTCAGGATCAGAGGTAGATTTCTCCCAGTAATGCATGGAACAACACAACAACCCAAGTGATTCTCAAATCTTTGAAATGCTAAAGATATTTTTTTTTGTCTTCATTATCTTTGCCTTATATGCATCAACATAAAATGAAGACAAAGAATATTCCTAAAAGCTTGGTGTTACAGTGGAATATGTTATAATGAGTTATAAAAGACCTGCTTTAAATACAACAATATTCACAGTACCTTGTCATAGATGGGTAGGTAGAGGGCAGCATACTTCCTCTCCAGCTCATGGACTTCCTCGTAGAATTTAGCTTCGATGTTGGCACACTGCACCTGTAGCCTTTTCAAAGCATGCACTCGCCTTTTCACTGCTTTGGGAAGCAGGCTATAAGAGATGAAAAAATTAAACAATTAATGAAGAATGAATGTATTCGTGAAAAAAATAGGATCATGAATCAGAAGTAAAGCTGTTTTTTTTTGTGTGTTTTTTTTTAACTCCCACTTTGTTAAACTGACTGCAAGATGATCTTGTGGTTAATTGTAGGAGAGTCTGAAAAAGTATAACAAGAAATGTAAAAAGATCACCTTGTGCCTGTAACATAATGAACAGCTACAGCAATGAGCCAATGGTATCGAGCTCACCATCCTGAAAGCTTCGACTTCCAAACGCATCACAAATACACATCCCTTTGTGTTTGGCATTGCAAGCAGAAGTTGCTGAGAATAGCCACCTTAGATAGAGCCATTTCTCATCTCATAGGTTATTGTAATTGCCATCTTCTAGTTATTAAATATCAGTCATGATTACGCAGGTGACAAGCTAGTGAATAATACAGGTATGTCAGAAGAACATACAGACAAGTGTTTCCCATACATAGGCTTTACTAGGTAAATGAAGACCCGCCCAGGCTTTGCGGGACGACCCAGCCTTAAAAAAAAAACACAACTGCGACCCTGCTGTCACACACACTGTCACGCGCACACACAGCAAGAAGATGAACATGTATATTTCATTTCAACGCGCATTAATCAACATCTAAATATAAAGCTAGAAATCTCTGTCTGTGGCACCAACATCCCAAGAACTAGGGATGAGCGAGTACACCATTATCTGTATCTGTTCAACCAACTAAATTATCTGTGCTTGTGGCTACTGCCACAAGCACATTTTCAACCTGTGGGAAACACTGGACAATGTTTTTTTTTTGNGCTTGTGGCTACTGCCACAAGCACATTTTCAACCTGTGGGAAACACTGGACAATGTTTTTTTTTTGTTTGTTTGTTTTTTTACATTACGACTATCTCAAGTTGTCCATGTGAACATGTGCATAATTTATGGGAATTGATCCTGTGTGATGTGAACATCATATTAGCTCCTTGCTGCTACTGACCTTTCCATGTTGTGAAAGCTGTCTGGTTTGTCCATCTGCCCACCTGAAATTTGCATCCCTTGATCTCCTTTACCTGCCAAAGCAACAGGGGGCATTAAGACAGGTAAACGTTTGGCATTCTCATTCCAAAAACTACGTATTACATTTATGGATGAGTCGTAGAGACAAATGTGGATTTGTCTGCGCTGTTTCAACTAGAAGAGAATACATTCTAAACGTTATATGAAGTATCCTGCAAGAAAAGTGCAAGTCACTGTATGTTGATCATTCACCTCCCTGTCACATGAAAACAAACACACCTGCATGACAAAAAAAATGTGAAATCAAAACAGATAGAGCTACATGAGTTGAGTCATATTCGAAGCAGATTATTCTTGCAGATATTCCCTCGTCTTTGCAGCACTGTTTTGAGACGCTTGAGCATTTGTGGTGACACATATTTCACATAGTTTGATACTGCGCCTGTAGCATTGCATTTGAGAGTGCTCAAGGAATGCACATTACACCTACTTGTGCAGCACAAACACAGCAACAAAACACAGCAACAAAAGTAATACTGTAGAGTATATCACTATATTTTGATTGTCCAAATTTAAATCCAAACCATGTCTAAACTATGGATGGAGCACTGTTTAACTAGCTTAATGGTTAGTGCCTGTTTCTGCAGTCAGTCTAATTTTTTTCAGCTCTTTACTTACCACGCAAATATATACTTGATGTAAAATCACATTTTGTTAAAATTATAAGCAAATTACATACCATAATATGTTACAATCCAAAAACCTATATTTACCGTGACAGAAATGTTTGGTTCAGCCCTGACTATTATGGCATTCTTTTGATTCATGTTTGCCCAGCTAAGAACTTGAGGGACAAATGTCGAGGTCCAAATACGATCCATATTTGCTGATTCAGCAAACCCAGATAACCGTATACACAGTCTATGCAGTCCAACAAGGTTTTCTCAAATTATATATCTAACTTATAATATGTTCTGATGAAACGTTTCGTTTTACCTTTATTGGCGTCCATTACCGAGTGGCAGCTCCTTCCTCTGTTAGAAACAGATAAGGGACATTAGAGAAATGCTCATAATGAGTCATGTCAATTGTTGAGTAACAACCTGAGTGGCGTCAACAAGGTGAACCACAGGCTAACTTTACTCANGAAAAAAAAAAAAAAATGTGTGTGTATATATATATATATCGATGTAGAATTACAATAACACCGTGGCTTGAGCTACCTTTGACTACACGCATCAACATGAGCTTTATGGAGCGCAGGCCGATGACGCACTGAAATGCTAACGATAGGTGGGCTAAAATTTGACAACCAAATTTAGCACCTGCCAGTTTGAAATAAACTATCCCTATCTTAAACAATCACTGAGTATTAAGCAAGCATTCTGAACTGTGCACGTTAACGTCTGCTAATTACCTAGCATAACCACACAAACAACCACCAGTTTCGGTACGGGCGGTGTCACAGCTCTGTGACACTAGCTAACCGGACTAGCAAGCTAATAGGCAAGAAACTACGAGCCAACGTGCTACAAATGCACGACTTCACGGGCAACGACGGATCGACGGATCATTCGAAACATTAACTTTAACTCTCGCACACCAACGTGAAGTCTACCATAAGTAATGAAAACAGAGGGCCGAAATCACAAACGCATGGTGAAATTAATCTATTATGTGGAAAAAAAAAACTGACCGTTAATACCACGGTTGATAGCTCAATGCTAGCCGCACGGGCAAGCTAATATCAGCTAACTACCTAAAGCTCGCGGGTTTATAAAAACACCAGAGTGAAAGTGTGTCGAATATATTTCACTTTCCGCCTGAGAGATTCGCGAGATAACACATAATTTTTAATAAAAGTCCTGTAGAAAATAAAAGAAATTGGTGTTTGACAGCGGTTTTAACAATTTCTTACCCCTATCTGAGCGGAATTGTTGCTGGTCGCCTTTTTCACGAGTCTTCGTTCCAACCACTACGCGCGAGCTACGCACGCGCCCCAGTATCCTCCATTGTCATTGGACAGGTAAGGATGACGACATGGTGCGGCATTCACTGACACTTCGCAAAACACGATTGTAACGCAAACGCCAAGCACAAATTCCAGCATCTATTACTCAATCTTCCCCCTTCCTTCAAATAAAAATACACATGACCACAAAATAACAAATAAATGTAAATTATAACCTCAAAGGCCTTACATGATATTTTTAAAACGTCTAAAGTCAAAAGGCAAACATTCCTTTTCACATATCAACTATTCAGTCAAGTGTTTATCTTTGTTTTCTCTGTGTTTTGGTCACTGTAACACATAATTCACTGAATGTTATTCTAATAACATTCTAATTATAATTGTAATTTCCAGTTTGGATGTTTTAAATAATCATTACAATCATATTAACCTATTTTCATCATGATGTTCAAATGCTCCCCTCTCCTCTTTTTTTAATATATAGTCATGTCCCCCTAAATTCCTTATCCCATTTTAAAAACCCATTTTTATTTTATTATTCCTGTTTATGCATTATGAAATGACTGCTAAAGGTTTGTTTGTAGCAGGAGTAGTAATTTTAGTTGTGAAATCTATTTGATCTTGGCTGTGATTGCCTAAATTCTAAATCTTGATGCAGCTTTCCTCACATGCAGCTTTTATTTTCCAGGATAATTCAAAACAATGCTATACAGCTTTTGCAGCTTTTTGGGGGCAACTCAGTTCTTAGACTGAGAGAAATATATGGGGTATCTGAAATTTAAACTGTAAACAACTTGGTCTATATTTAGTCTGTTGTATCTTCTCCAAAATGACTTTGGTGCAGACCACAAGAGGGCTTCATACCTCCATGCTTCACAACGCACACTGACTTCAATGTCCGTATTGCTCCTATGGTTTATAAGTAGATTAATAAGTAAACAGGAAATGCTAAAAGTAAAATGCCTTTTAGGATGAATATTTGCATTCAACTTTTGTTTAATCTTTGCATTCTCATCACGACCATGAGGCCTACACCCATAAGTGTGTTTCATATAAGTAGGTATTCTGAGGAATTAGTGGAAGAACTATTGACACTGCTTTATTTAGAGTTAGGTACGTTTTTTTTTTTTTTTTNTTTTTTTTTTTTTTGTTTTGTTTTTTTTTTGCAGCTTTCATCATATCTTTCCTCATATTCACTTATTCATATTTCACCCAATGTCAAACTACTGCTTACCTCTCAGGACTGTAGGACCAGTCATCATAAATTATTTTTAACATAAATTTGCGGAAATGGACATGATCAGTTGTGTTAATCTATACTTTGTTAATAAAACATTATGTTTTAATACATTGTTTTTATGTTATTGTTTTTTTAAAAAAATCTTTTCCTTCTGTGAAATTTATTTCAATGTTGGTTCATGTAAAGAATATTGTGCTTTCAAGTTGGCCAGGACTGTCTCAAACAAACAAGAAATTCTGCAGTCAAGAGACCATCCTGATTAAATAAAGGTCAAATAAAAACAAAGGAACCTTCATTGTACTCAAAAACAACATTTCATCATTAGACAAAGTCACATTTGAAAAAAAAAATGTATTAACAAAGTTACAGTATAATAGTGGCTAGTCTTTGCCGTAACAAAACAGTAGAACAAGTGCTATCATTTACCTGCTTTGTCACATAACATTAGTGTTTTTATTTGAGCTAAGAGATGACAAGGATGGAGAGTTTAAATTTGTGAGATGGAGCATTTTCAAAGTAGGAAAGACATAATAGCTTTGAGTCATTTTCTGTCAACACCTAATAATGAAAGAACTTATTTTGTTTTTTCCTTACATGTCCTAGAAATTACATATTTAATTAGAAGATCTATTTAAATACACTAGTATTTATTACAGGGTCACCTAAATGAGAAAAAATAGCATTTTTTCCCCACTTATTCCTTGTTATATACAGTACAATATATCCAATACTATGCAGGTGAATAGAATTTAATTTTTGATGCACAAAATATTAAAACAATTACATTTAAAAGAACATAACAGCAAAATGTGTTTCCAGAAACAATGTTATTTAGTCACGATAATATACAGACCTCAGTGTGGACAGTTTTCACATTTTTCTTCTTGTGGAAAATAGTTCCTAATAAAATCTGTTGACAGTGATATATGTGGATTATCTTGAGCATTGCTTCAAGATATTGTTTCTGGGAAGACACATTGCTGCTGAGTTCCTCAAATGTAAATTTTTGATGCCTTAAGCACCAAAAATAAAAACCAGTTCACTTCACATGCAGTGCCAGAAATCTCAAAACCTGTGCATATAAAACCAAAATTATTAGTATACATTAGAGATGAAAAAATTCTTTTTAGCTTCACTGTTAAGGTTATGTTTTCACTGGTGTTTGTCTGCTTGTTTGTTTCTTCCACAGCTGATTTGATGTCATCATATACAGACAAAAGGGGTCCAGCTAAAAGTTTGAGGGGAACAAATCAGGTGAGTAATGTGGGTGCAAAACTAGCTCAAAAACAATAGTCATGGCAAGCAGCCAACAAGCACATAATCACTGCATATTTGTCTCCAACTCAGATTCTCAGTTATCTCTGGAGCTTAGTTATAGTCACTAAACTCAAATGAATGCAGCTGATGTGCAAAATTGCTTAAGGAATTACATTCTACAAAATATATTACAGCTCACTTGCTCACTTCCTTATGTGTCAGCCTCAGAACTTATTAGTCAACCCTCATAGCCTATTGGGTATAAAGACAGAAAGTCACTCAATCTGGCATCCTTTCTGTTTGCTATCAGGAGAGCATAGTCTACAGGCTTGAGAGGAAGTGACAGCACCATTGGGCCCTCAGGGTGCGAGTGTGGTGACCAGGCTTTATGCCTGTCACAGTGTGACATTTACCAGCAGGGTCGGTACTCACAGGAGAAGTCAGACATGATTGTGTAGCATTTGGGATGTGCCAGGGTTGTAGAAATAAAAATACAGTATTCACTTATTTTAGAAATGTGGGGTGTTTCTGCTGTTATTTGAAAGCTGTTGTGTGCTCATTTTATATCAGCTCGTGTGTAATGAGGATCTTTGAGTTTCCACCAACCAAATCAAAGCAGAAAAAAATTACCTTACATGCAGTCATTTGAAAGCCTGTGAGAATTTTGCGACTATTTGAGATCCTGTGATATCATTAAGACAATATAACACCTGCAGCTCTTGCAAAAGCTGTATTTTACAGCTTCGGCTCATTTGTAAGTCCCCAACTCATGGATTACATCCCTTTCCCTTTCATTCCTTTTATGCTCTGGTCTGCTGAGTGGGCTGTGACACACACCTGGCTGCTGTAATGCTATCTTGATACATCTTTGTTTGTCAAATCACAGGGCAGTATACAAATGTCCATTGTATAAAAATGTTTGCTATACACACATATATAAAAATTAAAGATAACTATTATAATACGATTATTGTATTCCTGTGCATTCTGTCAGATTGGTTAATAGCAGCCAGACTTTCAAGCATTTGTATCTATTTACAACATACCTGTCTGTGGATTACCAGAGAAGCAATATAAGCTGGCTGTGCATGATTAGTAAAACAAAATGAACAGCACTGGTCTATATTAGGTTGTTGTCTTGAAAAGCAGCTTATTGGAGGCTGGAGGAAGTGTTCGCCTCTGCCTCGGTGATGTAGTATTAACTACAGCCCAAAGCCAAATCTGCTTCCTCCCTGACCCGAATCTGCACAGATCAAACTCATGATATGTCAGTGACATGTTATGCCTCCTCTCTCTTCTCATTGTATCTTTCTCGCATTTTTTCTTATTTTTTTTTTTTATTTTACCACTTCTTTTCTTGCTGCGATTTTGTTTCCCTTTCCATATATTTACATGTTAAGTTATAGCATATAAAGACAAATATACATGTCAAGTGTATTCTCCTTGGCTATTCTTTTGAACTCTTTGTCTCAACTGATTGATGTTATATTTTCCCTATTTATCTAAAAATAATAATACAAAATTGCTAACGTCATTTGTCCTCAAATTGTCCTGTTCTCAGTCTTTTCTTTATGGAGTCTGCATATTCTGTTTCCGGGAATGGGTTTCTCCTACAAATTCGGAGACAAGGAATTAATAGAATAGAGCCACGAATAGAAATAAGTTGGTAGAAAATGAATTAATGATTGAAACTTTATATGAAATAATCAAGAAGGGTCTATACACTGATTATTCAGTTCCTGAGGACTGATTTGTTGAATGGTAAATGGCATATGGTGCAGCTCTATTTCTTAGTTAGTTCCCTAACTCAGTATTTTACCCTTGAAAGAAAAAATACTCTGTTTACGACCTGTTTTGGCAACAGTCTGGAATAAGACTTGTTGTGGCCTCTAGTCTGGTCTGGACTCAGCTACAATGGTCTTGCTGATTTTGTAGAATACACTTCTCTGTGTATCTTTGTTTGTGCCTTTGGTCACTTTCATTCTTGCTCACTTGCACACACACACACACACACACACAAGAAAAGAAAGAAAGAAAAAAGTGAAACCCTCCTGAAAGTGGTTGTCATGATACCTATTGCCTTTTTCCGCTGATTGGACACGTAGCAACACATAAGCTCATTCCACCGGGGGATTGGTTTTTTGAATGAAGTGGCCAAACTCCCAGATGGCAGTATTGATATGGCCATGAGGACAGCACAGTGTTTACTAGCCATCCTGCCCCTGCATCCTGTGTCGTCCATTAAGGCCCTCTCCTCCTAACGCATGGGTAATGGCTTATCTGTACACCATAATCACACACACACACACACACACACACACTGCAAAAAGCCATCAAAATAAGACCCACAAACATGCATACACACACAGCTAGCAGCCACATTGACACAGCTGCAGTCATTATTCACAGGAGGAGATCTTGGGTGGGGGTGNGAGGGGAAAATGGCAAGCGGAACAACTACATCTCCTCTGAGGCGGCTGCGTCAGAAGGCCCTGTCTGTGTAACAAATTCAACGGAGCAATCGATCCAACTTATGGCACGCTGAGGTCTCTGCTCACGCTTTACACGATTTGAGTGCAATTTAGTTTCATCTGCACCGATAAGCAATTTCAATTGTGACATCTTGTTTGTTCTGTTTTTCCTGTTTGTTGTCCTCCGCAGACTTTGTCATTCTGATTCTATAATGACAGCTAAACCTTTTAGCATGAACAAAAACAAATCACGCCTTCTATGACACACACACACACACACACACACACACCGGCAATAATAGTTTTTGCATGTTGACTAAATTTATATGAATAATGATTGCTTCTTCCTATAATTTTAGCCTCATAAATTTGACAACAAAACATTGTATGTTCACATCATTAGGATTCTGACAGATAAGGATTTTCTGTGAAGGGCACAATGGCTTTCATGCTGTATCATTTCCAGCATTAATTAAATTAGTCTACAATATTCAATGAGAATGATTGAGTTTTTGGTTTATTTGGTAGCGATGAACCATTGTATCAAAAGCTAAAATGCTAGATTTATTTATTTTTTTGGTTGGAAGTTTCCTTACAATCACACTAATTGCAACAACGTACAAATTTCAACCTAAACCTGTATTAAAATTAAAATTACAGCCAATAAGGAAAACCAGACAGGAAACCAAAAAAAAAAAAGGNCAAAAAAAAAAAAGTGGACTCAACAATCTAAACTTGAACATATAACAATATTGTTTGTTGAACCACCAGTATGTCCCTTTAATTCAACAAACATATGCCATATAACTGCATTAGGACTTACACATGCCTTCATGGAGGACTTCGCTTGCAGGTTACTACCATAGATCTCCACACAGTACATGTTTACTTTAATATCACAAATCTTAAATGCAGTCAGATAAATGTATGAGCTCATGCATGAGCTACAATTAGCTTTAGCTCTAGTGTTCCTTTAATGCTATTACTATTGTTGCTAAAGTGCTTTAGATCTATTTGGGTGTGTGAATACTGAATAGTCTTTATTTCTGATTAATACCCAACAGGGACTAATGTGTTGTACCATATGTTATAATCTTGCCATAAATAATGTTGCTACTCCATACTGATCTGTCATATTCTCATATCAGGGAAATAGTCAAATTGTGCTATCTCCACTTATGAGACTTAGAATTCTTGACAGAACAGTGCTCACTGTGTGCAGAAAACCAGGAATAATGCAGTGGAAAGGAGAAAAGTAAATGATGTTCACCAAGTCAACTCTCAAAACCCATCATAGTTTCAGAAATAGCTACTCAGAGTACCAGAGATTTGAAGCTAAATTTGACTAATCCAAAAATAGAGATTTCACATCTTTCTCCAATGTTCTTGGACATTCATATTTGTGAACAGTTTCTTCCATTGAAGAATTTTTTTTTTTTTTTTTTTCAGAAGAAGACAGTAATTGATTATGATTTGAAAGAGTAGAATCAAACAGGTAAATGCTGTGGGGTTATACGAGTGACTGTATCACAGCAGTAACACTGAAGGCAGAGCTGCAGCTGGATTTTCGTCATGAGTCGCTGTAGTTTGTCCCTCTGGGCTGGTGGCTGACAGGGGCCCATTAAGGAAAGGTAAATCTAATTAGGAGTCTCTCCAGCCACAGACCCTGTGTCACTGCTGGAGGGGGAATGGGGGATGTTACAACGTCATTGTGCTGCTTCTCTGACCCTGACAAACAGGACAAATGGCTGGATTAGGCTTAACGTGTTGCTTAGACTACGATTTATTCACAAACAGTCTTCTGGCACAGAGAGGTGAGAGAGGTGCTGAGTTGTAAGAATGGCTTCTCTGGATGTCAGTTTTAAGACAATAGAGTGATGTGTTCAGCAAATTTGTGTGTGTGTGTGTGTGTGTGTGTGTGTGTGTGTGTGTATGTGTGTAGGGGGTATGTATGGGGTTGACTTTCCTCACAAAGCAAACATCTAAATTGTTTTATTGATGTGTGAATAACCCCAAATTTCAAATCAGGGTTTTTTTTTTTTTTTTTCCAATTTGGTGGTCTATTGTAGCCTCTAACCCAGATAAAAACAGTGAGTAGTGACTTCTCAAATCGGTTATGTTGATTGATGGAAATTGTTGCTGAATGACTTATAACTTCTCATAAGAGGGTTTCTCCTGCTGGATGCATCCAACATGACACATACGGTAGTTTTCTGGATGCATCTGGACTACATACAGACTTATCAGATGTGATATCTGGAAAGGCACATGCTGCTAGAGATGCATGCATTATAGTTAAAGCTCTATGAATGTATGAGAGAGATGTCAGCAGCATACAAAGTTACAGCTATCTACTGAACTGATGGTAACCTTTTAATTACATCATTCCTTTTCTAATTTGACTGCTTTTTACTGTCTCTTTCTGTATTATTACAATCTGCCATCACTTTTCTAAATAATGTGCAACTCATTCTTGCCAAGGATGATTTGTTCTCTTCAAGAGGAAATGAAGAATACCGGTTTAGTCATTCTGCTAAATTTGGAAATCTTCAATCAGCTTGTTGTATTTAGCCATAATGGAATTACATGAAAGTACACTTTCACATGGAGTGAGTATTTGTGGCTTTGCCTGTGTGTTTGTGTGTGAACAAATATTGTGATCAAACCATTACATAAAGGTTAGGCCATTAGTCGAAAGGATAGAAAGCCTGGCTCATTTATGAATAGGAAATGTATACTTTGAGAACTCGTGGTGAGCTATGGGGTCACACCATCCTGCTGGAAACGTGTTTGGTTATGTCACAGCCACAGCTGTAGTTTCAGGCCACCATGACACAAGCATGATGACGGTGGTCTGCATGGACCGTTGAGCATTGCTTCCTCAACCATTCGCCCACCTGAGAAACACTTTATGCCACCGCTGTCAAATTACACATGCAGACAGAAGAAATGGAGGTGCACTCTGTGTGATTAGTCATTTCACTTGGCAGCTGTATTTTGACACATGCAAAAGCTGTCACAGCCACAGGTGCTGTGTTAAAAAGAAAGAGAAAGAGGATTACTAGTGACTGTTGTGCATCATTTTTTGAGCTCACAAGGCTTACATGGAATAAAGATAACTAAACCCACCAAGTCAAAATAAGTTTGAGGACTTGAAATTAAAATTAATGAAATATTTTTCATCCTAAACAATCCCTACAAGCACTATACCATTAACTATATTTTTAATTATGAGAATAACTAGCCATAGAACTTGTGAAAAGTTTAATCACAGATGCAGCATTTGCATAAATACAGCATATCAGCAATAATAAGAAGACAAGCAAATAAAGCTCGTAATGATTTTATGGGCTTATTATGCATGTTTCTAAAGAACCTGAGATCTAAACCGAATGCACATACAATCATGAAAGTCCATCGTCATCATCATCGTTACTGTCACTCTCTCACCTTATACAAGCTCATACTTTTCTACATAAAAAAAATACATATAAAGCTGTATGGTCAAATTCATGTATAGAGCTTTCCATTCACCATGCAGTGTGCATGCTATGTTCATTGTAACAGTGCTTACCCAACATTATTGTGATTATCGAACATTTATTTTGTATTTCCTCTTCTATTCAACAATTGGATGAGTCTAATGACCACCACAAAGGTCAGTACCATTGTGCAGCAATTGGAAAGAGAAAGACATGTGGAGGATGATGAATAATAGCCCAGCTGGTCGTGTTAGCTGCAATTAGCCCGTCTGAAGTCCCACAATTATGCAGGGAAAAGCTGACACTCACAATGACACAAAGCTGCTGCTCAATTGATACATAATGGTAATAATTACCATCCTGGAGTCATTTGTGGACCCATTGACACTTCCAGAAAAGACAATAGAACTGGATAAACACAGAGGGATGAATGGCAGACAGGTATCACTTCTTCAAGTGCAACGTTTATAACAAAAGGCAGCCTCAATACCTGCCATGAGCAATGGGGGGGGGGGGNGTTTGGGGGAAATGTGTGATTGACTGAGTGATGACGATGATGATAATGGATGGATCAGTCCATCTGCATTGCTCCACAAAGGACGTCACAGCTCCTCTGTAACTGATCTACAGTCCACCACAGAGGAGGTGCAAGTAAATGGTAACTTAAGTCATAAACTTCAAAATCTGAAAATTTGGTCATTTTAAATGTTTATTTGCTTCCACAATGATCAACTAACACTACAGACAAGCTTAAACGACTGAAGAGTGAATCTGCCTGTTGTGAGATGGTCAGCAGTTAGCAGCTGCAGCCACAGAGCAAGTGGCTTTATGGACTCCATGTATCTGTGAAGTAATTTATGCCTATATGTTCATTTTGCTCTGCCCATATGATGGCATTTGTTTTTCACATTAGTAAAAGATATGATAAAAAAAAATCTGAGTTACATAGTTCAGTTTGCTTGACTATTAAAAATGAAGCCATGCCGTTTTTGTGTCATGGATACTCTGCAGTCTGTTAATATGATGATCAAACTGTGCTTTGATGAGCCTAAGCACTTTTATAGAAGACAAATGTAGTATCATGCAACTTTCTATTTAAAAAAAAAAAAACATCACAGGGGACATATTATGCTTTTTGTTATTTTCCAACATATTTATAGTGTGATATACATAGCGGGGGATGTAGAAATGCACTGAATGCTGTGTTTGCTTTTACAGCAACGTGTTTACATCAACATATAACACACATGGCTTGACACACCCATGAAATACCAGGCTAGCGAGCAAGTGCCAGCATCCGCCATGTCACAGCCAATCAGAACAGAACAGCTTTTTGGGAGGGGAGCATTGAATAGACAGTACCTACGTTTTCACTCAGTGTGCATAGCAGTGGCACAGTAAAGGAGAGTAGAAATGGATCAATGTGTGCATTTTTTTTTTTTTTTNATTTTTTTTTTTTTTTGCACATTAAAATGTAGCAAAGATTTTAAAATAGACTCCTATGAAAATATGGACATGCAAATCTATAAAATCTGTCCCCTTTAAACCAGCCCTCTTTACTTTCTGACCATTTAAAGTGAACATGTTGTTTTAAGTGATGCTGTGGAGACTCTGCAGTCAGATCGTTCGCTGACCTCAAAACAGATCCGCTGCATTTATATTAGCGAGAGTAGCCAGATACAGTAACTAGATTTCCAGATACCACTAAATATACTGACACAAATTTAATGTGTTTGTGTATTGACAAATTTTACAAATAGTGAAATGAAAATGATAGATTTAATATTATTTATCCCAATTTTACTTCATTTTTGGATGACTTTTATGAAAGCAGGCAATCAGTGACTTCCTGTTAGCCAATAAGTGGCCTATATTGGTTACATGAAAACCACACATTCATATTTCAACAATGAGTATATTTACATACATGTTAAAACATCAATTATACCATACAATAAATCGATTTTTTTTTTTTTCAGACATCATGTAAATGCCAGAGTGAAATCAGAATTGGAGCATGCTTACTCCTATTAGATCTAGATTATGCAAATGTTAATCCATTTATTCAGGCATGTAAAAGCTATAATTGCAGTAAGCATCATGCATATTTAGCGATCAGTAAAAACAAAATAAAAACAGTAACTTTAGCTTCTGTTCAGTGTTCTTAAAGCAAAAAAATGACAGATGTCAGCATTTATCACTGCTGGTTAAATAATAATTCCAAATGTGGAACAAAGTGAACTCGACATTTTAAACAACTTTCTTAGACAAATATTATTCTACTTCTTCCTACGAGATTACACCACCACCATTTATTCGTGTTATGGGTTAGAAAGAAAAATGTCTGCACCAGCTTTCAAGAATAGATTGCAAGAAAAGCAGACAACAGGGAAAATCAGGGAAGCTTTCTCTCTGGGCGATTTCTAACAACCAGTAATAGGCTTTAGTCCTGATAAACTGGGCTGATGTTGGGAAGCAGACGTTTGGAGGGAGGAGAAAGAAGAGTATCAATTTATCTTGATCCTGTTTCATTCTGCCTGTAGCTCCGCTGTTCTTCCTCAGATATACAAAATTTGGTTGAACTTGGATAAACCTGAGCTACTGTACATTGATTAAGTCTCTTGTGGGTTTGGAATGCAATTGCTGTTTTATGCTTTTTCCTGAACTCACTTAACAAAGATATTAAGTTTTATAACAAAGATGATATGGTTATTGTTTTCTCAGGTAAATACATCCTTGATTATTATCAAAACAAGTAATCCAAATTTTCTATCTCAAGGACATCATCTACATCACTTTGAAATAAAGAAGCTACTTTAAAGACAAACCACAAAGGCAATAATCATTCATTCCTCTGAATAAATGTCAATCTCTTGCCTGTGGCTCGTTCTTTTGTGTCATATATCACTTTCAATAAAAGGACAAGACAGAGAAAAAGATAATACCAATTCAAATTGTTCCCATGCAGAAAATAGGCTTAAACAATGTGGAAACATGGTTCATGTCCTAATGTCACTTTGCTTTATCTTCCGTCCTTTATACTCAGTCTTTCTTCCTCCCAATAAAGGAAGGTTCTGCCACCATCTGTGCCCCGGGCTAGAACAGTGCTCTTTCACATTTTCAAGCTGTGTTTTCAGGTTGGACGAAGAGTCACACCACGGCCCATTTGCTTTGATGCACCAAGGTTGCTGAGTGTGGCAGCATGTAGCCAAAGGTCTCCTGATAATCATTTTACCTCTCCTCGCCTCCAGGCACGACACATCACTTTACAATCATGTTAACCACCAAAGCCCTTAGCCATAAACGGTACAAATTCACTTGATGTGGTTGTTGCTGAGGTAAGAAACAGACAGACCGACCGTAACAGGAAAACACTACGTAATTTTTTTTATTCTCTATTGTGTTTGTCTTTTTCTTCAAGGCTCAGAATCTAATTTCTGGGGAGATGTGGAGATTGGATTGAGCTGATAAAGTGACTTAATTTTCCACAGTTGACTTTTCTGTGATCTAACCTTTATGTAAAGCCCTATGACTATGTCTTTCATTGCTGTCTACATGATAACAACGAAATATCTATATGTGTTGTATAGAACCTGTCAGTACCTATATCTATAACCTGCTGTGTAATCTAATAGCTTTCAGTATTTACTTATTTAGCTGATCTCTGTCATTTTTCCATTGTGCCCTGTCAACCTTTTACTTTCAGTCCTCCATAAATCAATCTTCCACACTTTACATTTTTATACTAGACACATGAGCTATTCTGATATTCAGCACTAATTTGGGTCAACTCAATGGTGAGGATGAGTTAGTCTAACTGCAGGGCCACAAAAGACCTCACAACTCCTCTGTAGCCTTCCTACAGGGCTCTAACCGGAGGAGATGCATGCTTATAGTACATCTAATATCTAACAACTCCAGCAACTAGCGCTAGCAGCTAATTGATTTAATGACAAAAGACAATTTAACAAGCATCTTCATTTGTTTGCAATTTGACCATTTGCCTGTTAGTGAGATAACTTAAAAACTGCAAAAGAAGTTGTATGAAAATTTATTGTGGAAATTTTGGCAATGGGCCAGAAATGAGTGATTAGTATAGTGTCTGTGCAGCCATTTAAAAAGCACTTTAAAGTTTTTATTGAAGCAAATCCTCCTGGATACATTGGTTAAGATGAAACTATCAGCATAGGCCACGTCCACTTCTGCCAAATTTTCTGCCAATTTTTTTTTTTTAAACAGCTGGTTTTTTTTAAAGAAAAATAAATAAATAAATAAACAGCTGGTTTTTTAACACTTCTACAAAATTAATTCATTCATTAATTCATTTTATTTCTGCCTGAAAACAGGCTTTCCATTTGTTTAGTTTTTTTTTTTTGTTTTTTGTTTTTTTTCTGTTGGTGCCTGGAGGAGAAGGTGATAACCTGTTTCATGCTGCTTGATTGTGACTTCCTGCAGCACCAAATAAATCAAATCAAGGTGGCCAGTACAATTAAGATTTATACCTCCATTTCAGCACTTCATGGGGGACTGGATGCCCTTCAAATAGTTCAGCAGGTTTCTAAGGAAACCCATTGTTTCTGTCCATGCTGTACCTTACAGGCAAAAAGCTGCAACTTGTGCCTGTTGAGCAGCATCGCTTCTCACACTTTTGAGCCTTCAGCTCATATCAATTTAAAATTTCTGTCTTTCAAGTCAGCTTTTCTCTTGGCTCTCTGGCATGCCAAAGGATTAGGAGAGATTTTTGTTAGTGATGGCTGATGGCTGCTTGCAGTGGTGGGCAGATGGCACATAAGTGTTTCTGTGGTCTGTGGCCTGCACTCTTAACCAGAGTACTTAAATCCTAGTCAATGAATTGGGTGCTGGAAGAGGAATAGTTTGATTCCCTTTTATCCTCACAATCAGAGTTGGAAGAGGTCCTTACACTGTGTCCAATCAGACTAATACTGTATGTGCATGGCTCACACTCAGCCTCTCATAAAAGGCCACTTTTTCCTTTTTTTTTTTTTTTTTTTTTTTTTTTTGCTATGGTAAAGCCAAAGTGTGATGCTGGCCAGTATCTCTCAAATACATGTGGGACAGGGATTTGCAATCCTTAGTGATGGAGGCATTTTTAAGGATGTCCACTCAAGGGACATGCTACATCATACAGTACATTTACAAAATTTTACAGGGTGGATATGACCTCTTCTGTGCTGGCGAGCACCGCTGTGCTGAAATCTGTTGTGGACTAAGTTTCTTGAGAACTTGGTTTGTTTTGTTCCCTAGTTAGATCCTGTGGTCATCATTTGGTAATTCGCACTCCAGTTTACCTACAATTCCTCCTTGTAATTTAGGAATTGCAACTCAAAATGCAGTCTGAATGTGAAATGAGATCTGTTTTTTTTTTTTAATTTGGAATTGACTGTAATTATGGAATAATTAAAACAAACATCTGCGACCATAAAGCTGTCAATGTCGCATAAACATCAATAAGTTAAGAAAGAAAGGATGTATTGAGTTTAAATTATTACTGTTACAAACTTAAAATAGAAGCTCTGCATTTATAAAAGGTCATATGAATATACATTATTTGGGAGTATGAGCTGACGGAACGCGATTATTGATAAACGTGTTTGACGTCAGAAACGGGAAACAAATGACTCCATAAAAAGAGAAATTCTGACCGACTGAAAAAAGAAAAGCTCTGCGCGCACAGCACAGCCTGAGAGATCCGGAGAGCAACACATCCTCACTTCATTCACACTTTGACCAAAAAAAAAAAAAAAAAAAAAAAAAAAGACGTTACAGATCATATCTGCGCCAGTTTGCTGAAGATGCCAATTTCAAGAAGCTCATCCTCTTCCACAAAGAGCATCCGCAGGGCAGCATCCGAGCTGGAAAGGTCTGACTCTGTGACGGTAAGAAAACAGCGTCAGAACAACTTTTACATCACTTAAACTGTTTTTCAGACTCTTTGATTTCAAAAGGAGAGATATTTCCGCTGCCATTTCCAAATGACAGTCAGAGGCGCAACATTATGCGCGTACTTAAGTGACCATTACGCAGCGGTGATGCCTGTTGCGCACCAAAGAATAAACATTTAGGAAACACGGTTTGCAATTCAAAACCCGTTCAGCTAAATATGTGCTGTTGCAGCTACATTTCCTACTGACTGTTAGCTATGTGCGGTAGGTTTATGCTGACTGCATTGCTGTTCTAATGCGCATTTGGAGATGTAACGCGCCCCCGTTTATTGTCCAAAATGATGTCCAAAAGGTAAGCAAAGTACAATCACTTCCGACTTCTGCTGTGTCTGTGTGCTCTGTCAGTGGTTTAAATCCAAATATTCGCAGCAAACAGGACATTTTTTTTTCTCTAAACAGTCTCAAAAATTCGTGGGTAGACGGCGAAGTTTAATCGAAGACGCGCGGAAGGAGAGGGAAGCCGCCGCTGCAGCGGCAGAAGCTGCAGAGGTCAGAGAGCAGATCGTTTTTGAGGAGGACGATGGAAAAGCGCTTCTCAATCTCTTCTTCACTTTACGGAGCCCCAAGACACCTGCACTGTCCCAGACTCTCAAAGTTTTCGAGGTATCATCCGCACATCTGCAAGCTGCTGATTAACATCCACTTTCACATTCAGACATTATGTTTGTGTGTTTGAGAGGAAAATCTCAGTTTTGGTGTGTATTCCTTAACCACAACGTCAGTCAGTTTAAGATGAATGGCAGCTTGTGGTTTGTGCTCTGTTTAGTCATGTAACCAAACTTTACCCCTCAGCCAACTCAGTTCAGTTTGATATTTTAATATAAATTATTCAACAGAAAGGTTTTGTGTATTGCCACAGTATCTCTGCTGAGCTTGTGTATGTACAGCTGGAAAATGTGAAAACTGGAGGTGTATTTGAGGTTTTCAGTTGGATAGAATGCAGATTAAATCCAAGCCTATGTTATAGTTTGCATAGTTCAAGCAGACTTGTTTCTTTTCCCTGCATGCTATCTGTTTATTTTTCTTTATTATGTAGCAGATAATCATATTAGAGACACGTCATGCATTTTCATTCATTTAAATTTTAGAGTTGGACATTTTCAGACATGTTTCCAATCTTTACATGGATTACTTGCCAAATCAAAGAAGAAGAACTTATACTTAGGGGTGTATTGTGTTCAGGGACTGCATACCAGACATGTTTGCTTAATTTATTGTGCCTATCACCAACCTAAACCTATATTTTATTTTCATCGCATTTCATTGTAAGAGTTTGGCTACAATTATGTTTCAGACATTTGAAGCTAAGATTCACCATTTGGAGACGCGGCCGTGCAGGAAGCCTAAGGAAAGCCTGGAAGGCCTGGAGTACTTTATCCGCTGTGAGGTGCACCTCTCAGACGTCAACACTCTCATCAGCTCCATCAAGCGGAACGCAGAGGATGTTAAAACCACCAAAGAAGTCAAATGTAATTTAATTTTGCATCTTTTTGCACATGTAATCTCAAAAACAATGCAACTGAATTTGCCCATTTTTTTCTTTCCCGCACTAGTTCATTGGTTCCCAAAGAAAATAGCAGATTTGGACAAATGTCATCATCTGGTCACAAAATTTGATCCAGATTTAGACCAAGACCATCCTGTGAGTAACTGCTTTAGCAGTAGTCTGTATGATTAGATAGAATTCATATTACTTGGCTGTTATGTGCTTTTACCCCAGTGTTTGATATAATTGTCTTGTACAGGGCTACTCAGATCCAGCCTACAGACAGAGGAGGAAAATGATCGGAGACATTGCCTTCAGATACAGACAGTGAGATACAGTCCATTGTTTTAATGTTGTATAGCCATAATTAGTAAAATACAGTATTTAAAACCTAATATTAGAATATTGCTTATATAGCTGTTGATATATTTTTGTTCTCAGTGGGGAGTCAATTCCCAGAGTGCAATACACACAGGAGGAAACTGGCACATGGTAAGAGCTGTGGATATTTACTATTCTGCTAATTATATCAATTATAGTGTGGAAGTCTACTTGGTGCTGTGATGATATTATGATTAACACCATCAAGTACAAACTGGGAACGAACCAGCACTTTTTTCGTTTTACAAGCAGTTTGCATTCCCTGCTGTTTCAGTTTTCAACATGCACGTCCATTCACTCCCCAGCGAGCCTGTTTCATTCTATTTCTGAGACAGCCGAGCATGATTTGCCTTTCATGGGTGTTTGGTAAATTAGTTACAGGTGGAGAATGCTTTCAGAGCAGTCTGGAGATAACAGCGACAGCTTGTCTGAGCATAAAAACATTGGAGTGGGTTCCGAATAAATGATGTTACAGGAATAATTTACAAGTTAATGGATTTTTCATTGCAACACTGGACAGTTTCAGGCTAAAACGGTTTGAAGAAAATTTAATCTTAAACCATCTAGTTCCAGTAGCATTCCGTTTATGATCATCTTTCCCTTGTGATACAATCATAGAGATGACATATTTAGAAAGTCTTACAGTTGATCCTTATAACATTCATAGTTTCTATATTTTAATCACGTTTCCTGTATTTGTTGTCTAATACTCACAAAAGCAGCAATAAAACCTGTTGTACAATTACATCCACAGGCGTGAAGTCTACTCAACCCTGAGAGACTTGTACACCACTCATGCCTGCACCGAACACCTTGAAGCTTTCCGTTTGCTGGAACGGCATTGTGAGTACAGTCCAGACAGCATTCCTCAGCTGGAAGATGTGTCAAACTTCCTGAAAGGTAAGGACAATGAGAAATGAAATGATGAGGAACAACATGTAAGCACACAAAGAAACCAATTCCTATAGTTATCCCAGAGTTTGATTCTCTGTCTGTCTTTCTATCCCTAACCCCATGAACACACAAACGCACACACACACACACACACACACACACACACACACACACACACACACACACACNCACACACACACACACACAGAGCGTACAGGGTTCCAGTTGCGTCCAGTGGCAGGTCTGCTCTCAGCCAGAGATTTCCTAGCCAGCCTTGCTTTCCGGGTGTTCCAGTGTACCCAGTACATTCGCCACTCCTCCTCTCCTACACATTCCCCAGAACCGTGAGTGAACCTGTCACTCCTCATGTCAAAAGCCTCCACCTATTTCTACATATTTCTCGGCCTAAACCTTCTGAGACATCTTGAAAAGCTCCATTAACCTGTTGCCAAACTGAAATACAAAACACTTATCACTTCTATTTCTCTTCCTGTTTCATCTCTCTCTCTAGTGACTGTGTTCATGAGCTTTTGGGCCATGTCCCCATGTTGGCTGATAGGACCTTTGCCCAGTTTTCACAGGTGAGGATCTTACAGACTTAGGAGTCATTTCCTATGCTTTGCTGTTCTGTTTTGGTAAAAGTTTATATTTGCTGCAGAATATTGGTCTGGCTTCACTCGGAGCTTCGGATGAAGATATTGAGAAACTGTCCACAGTAAGTATCTATGACTCAAATATCAACTTATGCAAAATGTGAAATGCACATGCACTTTTTTCCTCACTCACTCTGTCTTTGTGTTTTTCCTGTTAGCTGTACTGGTTCACCGTAGAGTTTGGCTTATGCAAACAGAATGGCGAGGTGAGGGCATATGGAGCTGGCCTGCTGTCCTCATTTGGAGAACTTGTGGTACGTTCCAGCACATTTCTGTCCTCTCTGTGTAATGTTCTACTCTCCTTAATAAAAAATGCAACAGTAGCTGAGCTGTCTGCACACACTGATTCTCCGTCTTCCTCCTTCCCCTCGATCCAGCACTCGCTGTCAGATGAACCAGAGGTTAGAGAGTTTGACCCAGAAGCTGCTGCAGTGCAGCCCTATCAGGACCAGACTTACCAGCCTGTCTACTTTGTTTCTGAAAGCTTTTCAGATGCAAAAGAGAAACTCAGGTACTGTGTCTCACACACACACACACACACACACACACACACACACACACACACACACACACACGCACACGCACACGCACACGCACACGCACACACACACACAAAGAAAATACACAAGAACTTACAGAAAGACAAAGGAAGAGAGGGAGTGAAAAAGAATGAGACAGAGAAAGGGAGACTGCAAGAGAGGTTATGTGAGGACAAGGTCATAGAACAGCCAGCCAACCCTTGAGGCCACAAACTTTTGTAGGTCAGCCATAGCAGCCAGAAGACAGCTGTTACTAATGTAGTCCTTCTTACCAAGGCAAAACGCTGGAGTTTTACTTGGCAAACAGTTCAAATGTTGCCCAACAAAACAAGTAGCTTTAGTGAGTGTTTTGACAGTATTTGGTCTCTAGTAGGATACAGCAAATGATATCTTTGCCATACTGGATGCGAAACATCAGCGTGGAAATGTTTGTAAAAGCATGGTAAATATGGAACAGAGTACATTATAAATATCGCTGCACACAAAACTGTGCTGTGGTGTAGATAAAAGCAGGACATTTTAGTCTCGATAAAGTATAGAGTGTGCATAAACAACATGGGAACATGAGAAACCAAACATTTCCTAGTAAGTTACAGGAAAATTTCCCTTGACCAAGTGAAATATTTTGAGTTACAGTATCCCAGATGGGGGAACTTCAGCCAATACGCAGATGACTTCATTTATTTATTTATTTGATCAGAATGTACGTGGCCGGTATCAGACGCCCGTTCTCCGTGAGGTTTGATCCGTTCACTAGCAGCATCGAGGTCTTGGACAACCCTCTGAAGATCCAAGGATGTCTGGAAGGCGTGAAGGACGAGCTGAAGATGCTGACAGATGCCCTGGGTATTTTGTCGTGATGACACTCCCCGTCTGTGACATCACGCTGTTGTGTTTTGCCTTTCTGCTTCGCTCCACTCAGCTCCGTGGCGTCTGATGTGTGATCATCTTTCTGTGCTGCACTTCCAGTATGATACTGTTCATGATGAGTTGTTGCTTGTAATGTCAGGTTGACGGATTTGCTCCCAGCCGTTATAATCTCAACACACAGCAGGTAGAGTTTCCAAAGCTGGTTGTGAAGTCATTTTTTTTAGTTTTGCAGTGTGAAGAAATTATGAGGGTTGGTCCGTTCCTGCTGTAAAGCAAAACTCTATTCTTTGAGAAATATGTCAAAATCTGAACCAAATCAAAGGGAATTATGATTATGAATGTATTTAAAGGAAACATTTATTTTGAAAACAAAGAAAGTTAATGTTATAGTGTTATAATGTATGTAAATCATGTAATACAACCTATTTTATTTAGAAAAAAAAATCTAATCCTGCTGTGTAAAAGATTTTATTTTCCAAATGAGTTAATTTGGTATTAAAGTATTACCTCTTGTTTGCTGTTCAGGTTAATGCAGTTTTTGACTTGCAATGTAAATGCTACTAAAAGAGTGAAACATACTTTCCATGTAATGAAATGTTGATTAGTGTTTCAGAAGAAAAAAAAAACTACCCGAATAATAAACAGTTACAAAATCTCACTAAATTTTGCTGCAATGTTTTAAAAATTTATGAAGATCAACTTGCAGGTATCTACAGTTTGTAAGCATACGAACACATATATCCCTAAACTTTTTTTTTTTCATTTAATGCCTCTTGAAATCACCCACTTATAAATTAGCAGGATACATTTCACTGCAAGTTTCAAGTTTATTGGTATATCTACGATCTAATTCAATTCGATATGAGCCTGCAATAAATTCTATTTTTTAAAGCTCCTAATGTTCAAGTTTTGTTGGTCAGAGGTATTTCTAATATTCTGTCCCCATCCTGTGGGTAAATGGGAGTGGGCAAAACAATACCAACACATTTGAATTTCATACAACCACCACTTAAAAACCACCACAAAAAAGACCATAGAGTTGAGTCAACACCTTTCTGAGGCAGTAACATTTTCAGCCTGAATGCAGGACTGTTCCTACAAACTGTTAGCATTAAAATAACGATCATTTCACAATATTTACATTTGTCTGCCAGAAGAGGGGGCAATCCAGTAAGCCATGCATTGCTAAACCTCTAGACTAGCAATGCATGAGTTCTTTTTAGCCTATGAAAGGAGTGAAACTTCTGAATTCTCACCTCCTGCTTGCAACCACAATGGGACTTTTTGCTAATTTACTAATTGCTACCAGCTTGTTTTATTTAAATAAGACAAGCTAATAAGCATTTCAATGACAAAAGACATTTACGGGCAAGCGGATGAAGAAAGATTTAGTAATGCAGACAGTCTTCTTCTTCTTCTTTTCCTTTCGGCTTTCCCTTCAGGGGTCACCACAGCGAATCATCTGCCTCCATCTAACCCTATCCTCTGCCTCCTCTTCTCTCACACCAACTAACTTCATGTCCTCTTTCACTACATCCATAAATCTCCTCTTTGGTCTTCCTCTAGGCCTCCTGCCTGGCAGTTCCAACCTCAGCATCCTTCTACCGATATGTTCACTATCCCTCCTCTGTACATGTCCAAACCATCTCAGTCTGGCCTCTCTGACTTTATCTCCAAAACATCTAACATGCGCTGTCCCTCTGATGTACTCGTTCCTGATCCTATCCATCCTCGTCACTCCCAAAGAGAACCTCAGCATTTTAGTCTCTGCTACCTCTAGCTCTGCCTCCTGTCTTTTCCTCAGTGCCACTGTCTCTAAGCCATACAACATCGCTGGTCTCACCACCGTTTTGTACACCTTTCCTTTCATTCTTGCCGAGACTCTTTTGTCACACATCACACCTGACACTTTTCTCCACCCATTCCAACCTGCTTGCACACGTTGCAGACAGTAAAATCAAATATAGAGCATATATATGTATGTATATGGGCTAGACATGTTGTAATGGTCAATTATTTATTAACTGTGTACAACAGTGTATGTATTGTTAAATCAAATATTTGTGTTCAGAGAGGTATCCACATCCAAAAGGGTTGAATTACTGATCAAGCTCTCTAACCTGCTTTACAGGCAAAGAAACAGAGATTCTGCACATGACCACTAGGTGTCAGTCTAAAGACATATCCAATCCATCTTTCTGAATCTACAATTATACAAGGGAACCCTCATACAACGTTATAAAGAAAAAACAAAAAAAGAATATACTTGCCTATATATACAATCAGATTTTCCAGTTTGATTTCTGCAGCCCTTTTGTCTATTGTGTAACATCTGTATGAGGTTTAAATCCTGGACGTTTTACAGGACACAGCCATGTAGTGTATGAATGATGTATTAATTAGTTATTTTGCTGCTTGTGAGCAAACAAAGTTATATTCAGGCCTCACATCTGTTTCTTATCAATTTACCCACCCTCTTCTGCCTTTATTATATGATGCTGATTTCATGGTGATCTCAGGCTCTGGCACCTATGATTTTTATCAGCCGCTTAGTCATCATCCTCAACCCAAATTACACGATGAGCTTAATCATCCCAGTTTCAATTTTCTTTCAGGTTTAGCATTAGCTTTTACTGGTGGGAAAATGAACTCCCCATATGTACAACAATGTGACCCCAGTGACTTCATGATCCAAATCTACTTTGCCAACCTCAAACCTGAGTCAGAGGAGAGCCAGCGGAGCTCTTGGCCAGACTGGTTCCATACTAAATGTAAATCTTAATTACAGCAGGGCGGAGACATTGACATTTTTTCTTGGAGTCTACGTCTATTCTTGTTCAGTCTGTGTCCTGTGTGTAAACATTGTGATTGTAGGTTACAGTGCGTAAACGTGGAAAATGCCTATGGAATTGTTCCATATTTTCTCTCTCTCTCTCTCTCTCTCTCACACTCTCTCTCTCTCTGTGTGCCTTTTCTCCCTTTAAGCACTTTTCCATAAAACGTCTCTGGACCGATTTTTTTTTCTTTCTTTCTTTTCTTTCTTTTTTCTTTTTTTTTTTTTTTTTTTTTTTTTTTTTTTTTTTTTTTTTTTTTTTTTTNGGGGCGTGCTTTGGTATATAATACTTCTCCCTGAGAACTTTTGCCTGTCGCCTGGTCTTGGGACAGCGTCTCACACATCATCTCTATAGCCTCACCAACTGGGAAACTAACTCACCTGCAATCTCTCCAACCAAATAACTCNCCCGACTGTTTGACTACTGCCATCTGCCATGGAGACCCAGCAAAAACACGGACACGGACACCACTCACTTTGCCACACCTGCCGAAGAACTGAGAGCAGCAGAATGAAGGTAACAAGAGGGAACAATTTGTTTTACTCTCCTGGTGTTACTGTGCGGGTAAAAAAAAAAAGAAAGAAAAAGAAAAAATGAGCGATGGTAGGCTTGCAAACAAAATTGGCTTTGTGCGTAAAATAACCGCTTCGGGCTCAGCAGATGTGTTGCCTGCATCCTTTCTTTTTTTTGTGCTATTTCAGCAATCGGACGTCTATTATTTGCATGCAGCGGGGAAAGTTAACGTGATGAATAACGAAGAGAGCGGCTGAAGCTTTGCGCCGTTTGTGCCACAGGTCACTTGATAGGAGCCGAAGAAAGAGTTGAGAATTTTTATTCTTGTGTTGTCTGGATGGTGGGACTCGGAGCAAACAGCTGGTCTGATCCCGGCAGATAGGGGGCGGTAGGTATGAGGGTCAGTGAGCTCACTTCAGGGTGAGCAGGGAGAAAATATATGCTGAGTCTGGCTTTTTAGATAGTTGAGTATCGAGCAGCCGGTCTTGCAAGTTGTCGGGTTGTGTAATAGTGTGACAGTCAGAGATACTGTCTACTTTTCCCCCAGAATAAGCACTTCTTCTAGGTGCAACACAATGGAGAAAACCACTAATTTTGCACGCATTAGTATTACCAGTTAGCAGGTCAATAACAGAGAACAGCATCCAACACTGAAACTCTTTGATATTTACTGCGTAAAGAATTTATCCTCATTTTACGCACGGAGGGCAAAACAGGACAAAGCCCCTCATCTCAGAATGGGAAATTCTATTCAATTATTCGATTGTTTCTTTATGCAAATGTGAGGTTACTTTTGCTGAAGTGGCGTTTTATGTCTTGCAATGTGTGTGATGTTGCCGTTTCATCTGCAGGTGAAGATGTCTTCATCCAGCCGCGCGCTGCTGTTTGCTCTGGCCCTGACGCTCTACGTAGTGGAAATGGCCTCGGCGGAGACGCTGTGTGGAGGAGAGCTGGTGGATGCGCTGCAGTTTGTCTGTGAAGATAGAGGATTCTATTTCAGTAGGTTCCCAGCTCCTAACTTCCATTGCTGCACGAATGTTGATGCGCGGTTTTGATGTCGGAGTCCCCCCCCTCTCCCTCTCTGTTTCTCATTCGCGCACATCTGTTTAGATAACTGAGAGTTATCTCTCGGTCTGTAGCTGTGCGTGTTTGCGTGTTTTCTTTCTCACGCACTCCCTCCGACACACGCACGCACACACACACACACACACTGAGAAAGAGCGATTATAGACAGCTGTGCGCTTATGCGTCTCAAGACCTCATACTGGCTGCTGCGCATTCTGCCTGCAGCTCGTACCTCTGATTGCATATGAAAGGCCAGCGAGCTGTGAAGGCACACACCACTCAATGCGACACAAAGGCCTGCTTGTTTACCAGTAAAGTAATAGCACCCCAAGAGGCATAGGAGTCACCTCAGCACCAGTGTTCCCAGGCCAGACCACACCGATGAGCTGGGGGGAGCATCTGGACAATGGCATACGGTGACTAGAGTCTCTCCACAGGCCCTCTGCATGGTATTCAATCAGGTTGAGGCAGGAGGGCTTCAAGATTGTATAGATCCAGAGGGCTGATCCATAGGGGGTGCTCAGCCTGGGCAACTTAACCCCTTAAAAATGCCTCCTTTTAAGGTAGCGCTATTGGCCCATTCACCACATGTTTAGATCAATTGTATCCCCGTTAATGGAAAATAATTGAAGTTTCCCTGAATCCACTGCCGCACGGTTTCATACAAAGAGACAACCTGTGAAGGATGTTTTTAATTCAAAACCCCCATGCTAACAGGGGGAGCAGGGCCTAAATTGACGAGTGAAGACGTTTTTGTTTTTTG
>VXCM01000144.1:137998-182998 GCA_014773175.1 Lucifuga dentata
GGGAGTTGCTGTTTTTGATACCAGGTTTGAGTCCTTTCAGAGAGGAAGAATCGTTCGCATCTGATGTGATCGTTGCTCCCGTTGTGATGATGGTGGAAATTGCTGTAAGCTGCATATGAACGGATTGCGGTATAGCTGGTAATCCTCAAATGGATAAGCTTCTGCTCCAGCAAACAGTGCTTAGTCTGCAGGGTTTGCAGCTGACGTTGCTACATGTACAGAACTTTACGTTTTCGCGCAGCTTCCCCTCATCTCCTCCTGTACAAAGTCGTGTTTTATTGTTTTTCCCCTCAAACCATATTTCGATGTCCTACCCACAGCTTTTAGCCCTTGATAGACAGGCTGTCTCTTTGTGTGCTGCTTGCCCACAGAAGCTTCTGTCCAATCAGAAAGATCATTATCCAGTTTGGGCCAACATAGATGTGCTCCCTCCTCCTCCTCCTCCTCCTCCTCCTCNCTCCTCCTCCTCTCCTCCTCCCTCTTGGATCACCCTCTCTTTCTCTCTCTCTTGTTCCTCTTCCTGCAATCAAATCTTGTCTAGCCTCTCATGAGATTTCTTCAACATTGTGTGGGGTTCAGGACTTCAAACAAGGCCTTTATTGATCATGGATAGTGTTCCCCTGTGCAACATGCTAACCCCTCCATCCCCTCACCTTATTCTTCTATACCTCTTTCTCTCACATCTCACTCTCTTTCCTTTTTGTTTTGCATTCTTTTCCTCTATTTTGACCCTCACACACCCTCTCTCTCCACTGATCTTTTTCTCTTATTTCCTCTACCCTGGGTCTCTGCCCCTCCACTCTTTCTCTCTCTCTCTCTCTCTGTCTCTCTTCCTCCCTCCCACCCTCCCTCTCTCCCCTCATCCTCTTTATCTCTGCTGAGTTGACAAAGAACAAGGTCACAGAAGAGCTCCCATTTTATGTATTTACTCACCCAAAGGTCAGTCTGGGAGCCTAGCTGTCTGTGCCCATCACTCTTTTTTTCACGCTGGTGTCTACAGCACAGGGTGTTTACTTGTGTATTTACTCATTAAATGACTTCCAGATAGCACTAATCAGATTATCCTCTACAAACAAAAAGATTTGTTGCAGTTGATCATAGATTTTCTTTTATTCTCTTTGTTCTATGGACTGGACTCTGGTCAAAACAACCCAAATTCATTACTGATGCCAGTGTTGTGTCCTTTTTATCAGTCAGACATTTACCATAGGCCTTCCCCTCCCCTCATCATGCACTTTCTTCATCTCTTGCTATTTCTCCTCAGGTAGGCCAACCAGCAGGGGTAACAATCGGCGCACCCAGAACCGTGGGATCGTGGAGGAGTGTTGTTTCCGTAGCTGTGACCTCAACCTGCTGGAGCAGTACTGCGCCAAACCCGCCAAGTCCGAAAGGGACGTATCGGCCACCTCTCTACAGGTCATACCTGTGATNTGCGCCAAACCCGCCAAGTCCGAAAGGGACGTATCGGCCACCTCTCTACAGGTCATACCTGTGATGCCCGCATTAAAACAGGTATGTCTCAATGGCAGCAACAACACACGTTGGGACAGTATGGGAAACATCACATGTCCTCATCTCTATCTGTCCTCTCATCTCTTCTGTCTCTGTGCCTCACCCATATGTTCCTATGTTTGAGACTGAAATTCACCGCCGGGACAGGTTTATCTTGTTAAATGGTCAAGTGTAAGCAGTTACCAAAGTGCTGACCTTTGTGGAAAACATCAAGACACTAGCACATTCTATTCAGGAAATTTTAGTGCAGACAGAGAAATAGAGAGAGAGAGAGAGAGAGAGAGAGGCTGTANCAGGAAATTTTAGTGCAGACAGAGAAATAGAGAGAGAGAGAGAGAGAGAGAGAGGCTGTAAGAATGTGAAGACTGATGGTCCGTAACAAAACAGTGTGTTCTGAGTGTGTGATTATTAGTCACGGAACACTAAGCTCTCCAAAACTGGCATGCATTTTGATCTGTGTGGTCACTAACACATGACCTGGCAATTCCAGCCTCTTTGAAATATGAAACAAACAGGCAGCAAATCATCAAAGCAGTTCAGGTCTTCCCATTGTATTAACAGCTAACTCCAACTGTCCTGTACATGAAACAAGGAAGATCATTGAAATGTTGCTGCTTTGAGTTGTTAGATACTCTCAGATGCTCTAATAATGTACTTCAATAGGTAAATATTAATGTCAGAAAGAATGTGATACTGTGACAGGTGGGGTTTGGACCCAAATGCAGCACACAGTACAACTCCGACAAGTAAAGTTCTTTAATAGAGCTCTCAGTCCAACACAGAGCCAGGCAGAAAAACTGGCAGGACAAAGTGCCTACACAGACACAGTCAAACAAAGAGTCCAAACGCAGAGACTGGAATCGGAGTCGGGGACAGAAGGCAGAGGTGGTGACCAGGGGGGCGACGAGCAGAATAGTCCAAAACAGGCCGAGTCGGTAACAGAAGGTCAGTCCACAAATGAACGCTGGAATGTCTCGCATCGGGGATGGCAAAGAACAATCTGGCAAAGGGTGAGTGTGAGACTGGGGTTTAAATCCATGCTTGATTGGTGCTAATTGGTGACAGCGTCCAAACCTGAAATGAATCAGGCTGATGAACGGAGGTGAGGAACAGAAGACCAGGTGGGCAGAAATGGCAGGTGAGTGGCTGACCAGACATGCAGAACTGTGACAGATGGATTTCATATGCAGGCTTGAGGTTGCTCTGCTGGGGAATTCGTTGGGACATGTCCCTAGTTTGACTGGGCAAGGAGAGTTGATGGGTACAGCCTGCTCCGAGGGCCAGCTGTTCTTAGCCTATTGAGCAGGCCTGGAGTGAATGAAGGGGGATAAACACTCTTCAAGTGGCTGGACCAAAACAAGCCTTTCAGATGGAGCACTGGCTACTCACGCATACATTCTAGCTCAGTCAGTACCACTCCCACTTTCTCTCACCCCCCGTGCTCTCACAGCACTGAGCACTTTAAAAGAGGTTCTGAAACAACAATGTGTTTCGATGTTATTTATTCGGTCTCTAGAGGTTAGACAGTTTAGAGGATCGTTGGCGGACAATGACTCGTTCCTCATATGTATATGAGGCGAGTGACCGCCCTTTCCTTTGAAAGTATGTTAAAGAGACTGAACTAAGCACTTGTTGACGGCTTCTCTCAATGAAGGGAACCAAAACAAGGACAAGTTGGAGGCGAGCCGAGGCTGTTATGATGTTTGGTGGTTTAAGAATGACATTTGATTTCCATTTGAGTAGCCCAACAATGGCCAAAAGTTTTCACAAAATAAACAAGGTTTTCCTCCATTATCATAAGGACTTTATGGTATCTTATGACCGCTAATGAACTGACTCCCTCTTTTCCCTTTTTCCCTTTCTGTTTTCCCTCGTACGCCACAATAGGAAGTCCCAAGGAAACAGCATGTGACCGTGAAGTATTCCAAATACGAGGTGTGGCAGAGGAAGGCGGCCCAGCGGCTCCGGAGGGGTATCCCCGCCATCCTGAGGGCCAGAAAGTTCCGGAGACAGGCGGAGAAGATCAAGGCACAGGAGCATGAAGTCTTCCACAGGCCCCTGATCAGCCTGCCCAGCAAACTGCCTCCCGTTCTGCTCGCCACGGACAACTATGTCAACCACAAATGAGCCTGCTGCCAGCCCTTTGCACAGACAAGAGTTTGGAGGGAGAAAAAAAGACTAGGGGATTATAGCTTTGTCTCTGACGTCATTTCTGTGGCAGTCTCTTTGACCTTCCCTGCCCTGTCCGAGCTCACCAATCCCTCCCCCTGCTCTCATCTACTACTTCTTGACCCCCTGCCCCCTTCTAATGCCCCCCACCCACCCTCCTCTGGCACACAAACATGCCTTCACATTCTTCCCGTCTGAAGTCTTTCGCTCCCTCTGTCTTTCAGTCACTGAACACAAAAGGCACAAACACAAATGATGAACAAAAGTTAACAATTTGGCTGAATGCAATTCAGGTGGATCCTTCAGTAAAAGAAAAAAGGAAAGGGAGAAAAGAAGATGAAAGAGATCTGTGGTTTGCAAGTGTCAAGAGGACACCCAGCGGAATGTTTTTGTCCTTGTGGAAAACAACAGAAAGTGAAGAGCAGCTTGCATGAAAGAATCCATTCCACAACACTTTCCTGAGGCAAAAAGGAAATCTCTGGTAGTTCTTTTTCTTATTAGTTTGCACCTCTAACTATAAAGGGACTTCCACACTGTAAGGAATTATTTTGTAAAATTAGATTCCTGTTCCAGCACCTTTTGATCACAAACAAAAAGCAGAAAAGAGTCTGCAAAATTGCACATTGCCACGGATTACGTCAAAGTAAAGAAAAAAATGGCACTATTTTTTTATGAACAATGAACGTGTAGCTTAAAAAAATGTCATGGTGCTAGCTTTGGGAATGGACTCAAAGAAGAGGTTGAAAAGCACGTTTTTTTCTTTGAATGAATATTAAAACTTTCCGTTTTAAGGAAAGTGTGACTTTAAAAAGAGGAAATTTAAGGATATGGGGGAGCTCCTGGCAGTGGCAACGTAAAGGGGGAAGTGACACTGAGAAAAGAAGTGGGCTGTGTTGGCTTCAGGCTCACAGCGAGTGCTAGCGGCTGCTCATCACTAGCTTGCCAGCATAAGCAGCAAGAGGGACCTGAGAGCCAGTCCCTGTTACTCCTGTCCCTCTGAGGCTGCTGGACACAGGGAGCAGTTTGGGGACACAAATGGGACGCCATGGACTGCCTGGATTGGGACAGTACTACAGTTCTGGGACAGTACTTCCTGTCTGCCATGGCTTTGCAGACTGCTCTGACAGGAAGTAACATGGCATGGACATAGAGCGAGTGGGATAATGATGATTATATTTTATTTTGTCTTTTTTTTTTTTCTTTTCATATCAATGTTTCAATGAAAAAAAGGAAAACCCTGTCAGTTTCTGGTACTGTGACATTCCTGTTTTGCAAGTTAGGCTTTTTTTTTTTTTCATGGTTATTTTTATTGATGTTCTTTTACAGTTCTAAAAATAAAAGGCACAAAATTTCATTTCAAAGGGAAAAAAACAGCAATAATGTCAACTAACATTTTACTTTATTGTATATCAGTAGTATTCACATGCTTTTGCCTGAAAACAAATACTTGAATATATATATATATATATATATATATATATATATATATACACATCTATATATATATATAAATTTATATATATAAATATAGATATATAATTAGTTTCCAGGGATGTTGTGTTATTTTCCTTTAGTCTGAGCTGTATCTTGCGTAATGAGCCGCCAAGCTTTTTTGTTTTGTTTGTTGAAATACAAATAAGGGCACTGTATAAAGGCATTATTTATTTTGTTATAAAAATATATTTGAAAAATTGGTCCAAATGATATACGTAGCGCTGATGCTCAACTGACGGATTTATTTTGTATGATCTCTTTTTTTTCCAGTTGGAGCTGTAATGCTTTTTTTGTAGATGCTTTGTACCAAAAATAATATCTTTTTTTTTTTTCCTTTTCATTTGCCATAGTTACTTTAAATTAATATTTTAACAGCAGCATAGCCTGGATTGCTAAGGCATGTTATGTCACAGAAATAGGCACATACTCTCAATACGTTGGTCTGCATGGATTTCCAGGAGCCTGTCAGGGTCAAAGCATCCATGAGTGACTTTATTATTGGAAAATAACTGTTCAACATTGATTGTACTCAACCCACTATGTTTTGAAGCCACTTTAGTATTGATGGCAGGGGAATGATCATTCATTAAATCATGTCTTTGTAATTGTGCATGGTGTCCTATGATCTTCTAAGGAGCATTTTGCCTTTGTGCCAGTGCCATTGATTTTGTACTGTGTTGGTTGGATCACATGGCCATAAATGTCCAGCTGATGTATTTTTAGGGAAGCTTCCATATGACTTAAACAAGTTATGTCAATGCCCTAATTGGAGGTAATCATGCCGCTATGATGCTAGTAACCATCAAAGGTCACCAAAAGGTCACCATAGAGAGTATGTCATTGTCCTCTCTGTCATCTCTCTCTCTCTCTCTCTCTCTCTCTCTCTCTCTCTCTCTCTCTCTCTCCCTCCCTCCCTCTGACTTTTACAATGCCCATATCTTATGCGCCAACAGTATGTATCTGTATTTCCATGGAGGAGGGGCGTGGGGTTTTTAGACTGCCAGCCACCCCTCACAATCTTCCAATCATCCATCCATTATGCATTTGATGAAGGGCTATCATGCTGAACCATTTCAAAGCAGACAAAGCACTCAGGAAAAGAAAAACAACATGCTCTCTGAGGGAGATGTGGAGTGGTTGCTGAGTGTAAGTGATAATCTTGTTGTGGATGGGCAGCTGAGGTTGTTACCGTACCTGGCCACAATGATACAGCTCTCTGTGACAAACCACTGAAGCCCGTGTCAGAGATTAGCCACACTGCAGTTTCCTCCTCTATTGTGTAATGCATCACCCTACGAAATGGAGACTTAATGGATACTTGCCATATTGTGGTGAAGAGGCAAGCCAATAGGTTATCGTCTTTCCTTTACGGTGAGAGATCTCAATCATTAAGGCTGTGTCCTGTTGCTAATTATATTATATTTCACTTCAGTTGTGCAACAAAGCAGGCAGTGCAATTTCATATTATTATTATTATTATTATTATTATTATTATTATTATTATTTAGATTCCTCCTGATGGAAATTATGTTTCCAGACAGTGACAATACAAGTTTCTATTTTATTCTATGTTTTCCTGCTAGGACTGCATTCATTCACTATTGTAATGTTCAACCAGGCTACTCTAGTGTTCTTATGAATGGCGTGAAAGACAACCACTTCTTTTCGCAGAATATGAAGGGATATCTTGCCAAGCAATGGCAAGTTTTTCTGTGTCAGTAGCTCACTCAGCCTGTGTGTATTTTATTGATTTAACCTCTGCACGCTAGAACGTCCGAAATGCACAATTCATGTACTTTCATTTTTAATATCAATAAAAAACATTTTATCAAACGTACAGTGTCGTAAAAGATTTATTTTGATGCTGTTTCGTGTGTGTACTTGCGTGTTTAGGGTGTGTGTGTTTACACGGCGTGTGTTCAGGATTTTCTGTGCAGGGGTGAATGAGAGGGAAAAGTGTTGAGCATAACAGCCATTTTTGAAATCTTTTTATATCATTTAAAACTTATGTGCTGCGTAAATTATTTATTGAGTCTTCAGGCCTTACAAAGAGTCTGCACTTGCTTTTAGAACCCTCTCTCTTCCTATCACTTCCCTTCTCTCTCTCTCTCTCTCTCTCTCTCTCTGTGTATCTGTCTGTCTGTCTCTTTCTCTGTGATAGGGCAACGAATGCCAAACATCATCTGCCTACTGACACAAAGTAAAATCCTCATTCCTTCCTTTGCTGCACACAAACTGAACCTAACCTGTTCCTGCTGCCTCTGACACAACGTGCATACATCCATCCCTCCATCCTCCAGTGACTTGCTAACTACTGAATCGAGCTCCACTTCACTGGCTAAATTTAACAAACCAACACGTCTCAAATTATCACATGCATGTTCCTAAAATGGCACAACCATTTATTGTTGATGTGCATGCATGGATCTCTGTTACCGGGCAGATTCACAGCATACTGTCTTAGTTTCCAAACTGGAACAGTTTTGCACACTTATATGTGGTGCAGCAAAGTTTCCTGTTGGCTCTGGGTATCAAAGATGTTCCATTTTATAACAAAAAGTAGAAAAATTTAATTTTTCAGTTTTAATCCAAATTGCTTATAGGGATGAGATACACTTGTTACTTCCTGGAAAAGGGACAAGCTGGTGTGTTACCATTGTAGAGGAGCCCCAAGTCCTGTGTTTTATGGTCATAAACTGCTCAATTACCTTCGCCTGTCTCATGAAACCTTATTGCTCCACTAAGGAGTTCATCCCCCTTCAAGAGAGAAAATCACTCAGCTGGAAGCGTGTGCTGTCCAAAATAACTTGTTTCTGAAGCATGACTAGTGGCTGCCCTGCACAAATTCACTCACAAGCATGCACAAACTTGCATGCAAACACGCATTCATCATCCATTTTCACCACTGCTGGCAATAGGATTCTGCACTGTTAAGTATATTTGCTTCATCAAGAAATGCATCATTACTGCAGTATTGTAAAAGTCTATTCCCCAATAAAATTCTTATTCTTGTAGGATTAGTTTGTACCTGTGGCACTGGCCAGGTGTTTGTGTATGTGTGTGTGTGTGTGTGTGTGTGTGTGTGTGTGTGTGTGTGTGTGTTCTGAGCACTAGCTCTGGGGTTGTATCTGTTCCCTGCAAGTATTTATACACAGTCTCTAGAGCTTGGTGATGAGATAAGGCTCAGATTAGAGACTCTCAGGTCCTCCGGGCTCATCACGTCACCGCTGTGCCTAACAGGGCAACATTGGCACAGCACAAATCAACCAAAACAAGACAAACCCAGCCACAATGTGCCAAGATGCACACATTTTCCCTGTTATTACTATTATACTGGTGAGATCTCATCAAGATCTTCAAAGCTGCAATGACACTGCAGTGATAATGCAGGAATCTAAAAACAAATATAGGTAGATCCCTTTGAGATGTAAAGAGAAGATGGTAAGATGCTGATCTATTGTTGTGTTACAGTGTATTAATGACTAACATCTCCTTAAAGCGATAATCTAATCCAATCAAAAGTCAGAGTAAATGTAAAACGTCTAAAGCATCATGCATAAAATAATATAATTGAAAGAGCACAGACATCAACCTTAACTGGTGGAGCCAAATAAATCATAAACACAAACCCATGCATCCATCCCCATCAGAGAGGCCTCCTGAACTGTGGAGGGGAATGTAGATATGGGTGGCACAGCTCTCCCAGGCCTGACATTGGAAACTGCCAAAGAGCACACTGGAGTTAGTTGTGGTTGGCCGGATGCATGGGATGCATGGAAGACCAGGCCAGTTCTTGAGGCACAGGGTTTGGCAAACTCAGACCACTGCAGCCCAGCATGGCCACACAGGCCAATTAAGACAGACCATCGCCTCTCCTTTCTTCTCTTCTTCTCCCCTGTCTCTCTCTCTCTCATTCTCTCTTTTTATCTCTGACTCTGTCTCTCTTGTACGCCCTCTCTCTCTTTCTCTCATTCCTCACAAAGTGTGCTCACACATTCCCCTTTTCCTACTTTGCCTCTCTAATTGCTCTGGACTCAAAAGAGAGATGGAGAGAAGGGAATGAGATTGAGATTAAGAGAGAGAGAGAGAGAGAGAGAATCAGAGAGAAAGGGGGTCATACCACAAAAAATTATGCCCGGGACAAATTGTACCAATCCCCTGGAATGGTAAAAACTCCTGTGTGTGTGTGTCCAGCATTCTCTTTTATTAATTACATATATTAACACTTTTCCCCCCAAAGAGCTTAATTTCATAATATAAAATATAATGCATTCCACATCCTTGCATGGATGTGATGGTGGTTACACAGGGCTAGAGTATAAAGAGGGGATTGTGTTTCTTCAGTGCACCACAAAACTATCTAATTGTCACAGTTCTGCATGTCTGGTCAGCCACTCACCTGCCATTTCTGCCTGCCTGGTCTTCTGTTCCTCACCTCCGTTCATCAGCCTGATTCATTTCAGGTTTGGACGCTGTCACCAATTAGCACCAATCAGGCATGGATTTAAGCCCCAGTCTCACACTCACCCTTTGCCAGATTGTTCTTAGCCATCCCCGATGCGAGACATTCCAGCGTTTGTTTGTGGACTGACATTCTGTTACCGACTCGGCCTGTTTTGGACTATTCTGCTCGTCGCCCCTCTGGTTATCACTTCTGCCTTCTGTCCCCGACTCCGATTCCAGTCTCTGCGTTTGGACTCTTTGTTTGACTGTGTCAGTGTAGGCACTTTGTCCTGCCAGTTTTTCTGCCTGCCTCTGTGTTGGACTGAGAGCTCTATTAAAGAACTTTACTTGTCGGAGTTGTACTGCGTGCTGCATTTGGGTCCAAACCCCACCCGTCACACTAATTGTTGATTCCTAATCAACCAGGAGCTGCGAGGAGGCTTTCCTAATTATGTAACCATAGTTTCTGACAAACAATGGAGCAAAAGTTTTAGTGTTTTTTTGAACAAAGCAAAAGTATGTGAGGAGCGAGAGGAGAGGAGATGGTTGAAGTTTCTTATTGAAAAAATTTCAGTTTGCATATACTATGTTGGCTTGGGTTAGGGTTAGCTTAATTCATAATTCTGGATTTATAATTACCTTTAACAAAATTACACACCGTCTTTTATAATGTGCTAAAAGGTACTGAATTAAAGGCTATGAGCATTGTTGAAGACACAAAAACATTTTGGACATACAAAAACAACTGCACAATGTCAGCGGTTGTGTTGGCTCTAGGTCTGACTTCTCCTAAAAAGCAAAAGAAGGATTCATACAACCCACTCAGACACTAAACATAGTGCTGCGGATGCTGCATTTGTAAAGTTTTGCAATTTTGAGGCTTTTGGTGGCTTTTGTCAATACACCACTGAAAGGTCAGAGATGATAGAAACAGAGCGATGTAGATGTGACAAATGTGTGGGGTGGACTGGATTCTGGAGGGCCAGAACATGGGAAATGAGGTAGTTAAGCATATGAAATCATAACAAAAAGGGAAGTGGTTTCCATTGTGGTCACTGGGTCATTGCACGACAATTTCCTCTTACTGGAAAACAAGGGGGGCTCACAGTTTTACACTGAAATATACTCTGTGTGTGGTTCAGAGCCAGGCTGGGCTATACTTATTTGCAGGGGTCAAATGTTACCCTCTGTAGGCACTCGGTTTTGAAAGAATAACCACATACAAGAGCAAAAGTAAAACTCCAGTAAGCAAAAATTTTCATCCATGGTGATCTATATTGCAATTGGAATTTCTGAAATATTCATGGATTTTTTTTTTTTTTAAAGCTAAATTTAATTGAATGTGTTTTGCGGGAAGGGTGAAGTGGGTGGCAGTAAATGTTTAAAAGCAAAATGCTGCACTTAATTAAACAAGGAGGTCAGCATCTTGTAACGTTTAAGGTTTCTGAGCTTTTAACATTATCCAGGTGGGTCCTTATTTCACTTTCTCAGGGCATTCATCATTATTGCACGTTGGTGTCACTATGTGGAGGTCAGCAGGGCACTACCTACTCACACACATACACAAGCACACACACACACACAGCCTTCCTGCCATGCCCCATCAGTCACCTATCAGGCAAAACAAAGAAGTGTGCAAAAGTGTGGCGCATACACTTATTCTGTTAGAAAGTCACATATTGTTGTTAACTAAAACAGAAAAACCGGCATAATTGAACTCTACAAGGCCAAAGAGAGAAAAATGAAGATGATGCTGGCACTTGTTGTGGTTGTAGAGGCTGGTGCAGACAGCTAGTAGAGAGGCTGGTATAAAGCAGGCTGCACAATAACCAGGGACACTCCCCTCTATGTTTGAACAACATATAATTACAGATCAGGATAGGAGAGCCTATTCTGAGGGGAAAATAGCAATCTCTCTTAATTACAAGGCAGTTCCTGATCCATACCTATCCGTCATTTCAAATAACTCTGCTGGGTGACTCTGGAAGAGTGGCTGGCAAAATGATTTCTGTTCAGGTGCAGAAATAAAACACAAGCAGCGATTCAAAAGTGCTGCAAAAACTGAGCAGGGACCTCTTGACTGATATCAGCAAAATACATCCAAAAATAATGAGAAATGGCTGTCAGGTTTGTGAGATTCTAGCCTTGTAAACTATAAAAAAAAATAATACCACTGATTTAAAAGAAAGAACAACCTCCGCTAACTGCTACGCTACATGATTTTTCAATTTGAAACCAAACACAGATCCCTATGGATGTTATTATGTGAATATGAATGACAAGTGTTGAGTTGGATTTTTGTGCAACAATTGAGCCAATGCCAGAGTGTATGTCCAGCTCTCTCTCTCTCTCTCTCTCTCTCTCTCTCCCCCTCCCTCCCTCCCTCCAACAGTCTCCTGTGAACAGTATCAGCATACAGCCATGGTGGAGGTTTGACTCTCCCCAGCCAAATGAGCATTCTAGTTATCTCCCCCACATAAAAAAACAAGATAAGCTCAATTTCTTTAGCCCTTGCCAGGGCCCAGAGGTTACAGAGTTCTTTCTTTATTTTGCTCATTTTCTCTTCCTTGACCTTTTCTACCTTTATTTTTCTACAACTCCTGTTTGTGCTGCTGCGAAGAAGTCTGCAGTACTCAGAATGTGATTTTTAAAACTGGTACATAAATCAGAGCTTTATCTGTTGGCTCACATTAAGATTTCACTGTAAAATAGTTTTATGACTACATTTCACTATAGTTTTATCCTTATTTCTTTTTCCTGAAAACAATGATTTTTCTGGAAAAGACAGACTCCACAGAGATGTCATCCACAGAGATGTCATAAACCAACACATTAATACAAACACGGCACACGGAAACACAACTAAAGACCACAAATATTTGTGGGGAAATTGCTTGAGAAGGACATTGCAACTGTGACATTTGGCAGCTCCAAACCATTGTCCGTTTGGAACTGCTATGGAAGCTGGCAACAGTTGTTTGTTTCTGCTGTGCCATCCTTCAGCCCAAGACTGTCAATTTCATTCTCATGCTTCAGTAATGCAGATGGGAAGATTTCCAGAAATGCCTCAGCTGAAAGAGCATATGTGTGTGTGTGTGTGTGTGGGTGCATGTGTGCATGCACATTTATGAGCGTGCACTTAAATATTGTGACAATGCCAGCAGTCTGTCACAAAGTTGATGGCAAAGTTTTATCTGAGAAACTCTGACATAGCCATGCACAAACATCATTGCATGCATGCACACATTCATGCACTAATACATGCATGTTTTACCTATATATGTGAATACTAATACACACACACACACACACATATATATATATATATATATATATATATATATATGTATATATATACACACACATTTGTGTACACAGAGTTCTGCTAATGATGGGTGGCAGTATGATGTTTGTGTGTGTTCCAAAAGAATTGGCATTACTACTAGGACCAAATCAGCAGCCAACTGCAGCAGGCTATTAACAAAACTGTTTCTTTGTTTTCTTTTTTCCTGTTTTTCTTGAGAGGCACCAAGCAATTAATGGTCTGCCTATAGGAGACCAGTAAACTGTACTACCACAACGGAGAACATATGCACAATAATGCAAGAGATGGAAAAAAAAAAGCTGATATTACAACTTGCCAGCATTCATAATTTTGATTTTTACTATATGAGCAAACAAAGAAATGCTGCAGCTAGCTGACATCCCAAATGTCTGGTCGCACGTTTGACCAACAAGGTTAAAGCCTCCAGGCAACTATATGGGTGAGAAGCACAATGATGCACGTGTGTGTGTGTGTGTGTGTGTGGTGGGAAGTTGAATCACCATGCTCAACTAATCCCCCTTGATGCCTGATTTTAAAAAAAGAGGCAATTAGGAGCAGTCAGAGCAATTTTTTTAATCTTAATGGGGCAAAAAGGTTACTAAGGTTAAGCTTGTTAAGGTTAAATAAAATCTGTGATGTGGTAAATAATTTAAAACATCTATTGAAAAGATTTTGTTTTATTGTGCCAGCTCCACACAGAAAGGAAAGGAAAGGACATTTTACTAAACATTTTATTAATATTCACCTTTATATATCCCTTCATAGATCCAGCCATGCCATAAGTCACAGCTGAAATTAAGGGTAATTTACAGATGAATCTTTTGTATGATGTGAGAAGCTCTTTCTGCTGTTGTTTTAAACCTTCGGATAAATCTCTGGATAAGATCATTTCCTATGATATAGGAGAGAAACCTTAACAAGATTTTGTCTGTAACATTGACATTTTTTCTTTATTTTAAGCTTAGTACTAAAAATTGGGACGTAGAACCTTTTTTGCTTTGGGTTTTGGCTTGTCATGCATTTACAGTACGCACCACGTGGCTCATTTATCCGGCCTGCCCTGCTTGGATCTGCCAACATTATAATATTAAGCACTAAAGGGCAACGGCACGCAGCCAGCGACCTCACTGGACAGCAGTCCATGGTTCAATATTTACACCTGCCTTATCAGATGGTACAAAAATCACTTCCCCTGGCTGTTGCATAGAGAGAAGACAAGGAGATACTTTGAGATACATAGGTCAAGTGTGCAACGAGGAAGGGCCTGATTAATGTTCAGCTAGATAATGCTCAATTAGACAACATGAGGCTGAGCCATAAAAGTGGCAAAAATGAGATAATGAATTGAATTTATGGTCCTTTGTGGTGCTGTGAGTACGCAGGCTCATGTATGTTATATACTATGTATTTTACCTGATACTCATTCTCGAGAGCAAGTATTAAAGGACCATACCATCCATTTTGCATGTTTGAGCCTAATATATTTAATTTTCGTACCAGTAAGATTACTGAAAATCATTTTTCCAAAGGATAACACTGTTTTTCAGCTTTCCTGATATTTTGCAAAATATCTTAATCTTTCAAAATCAAATATTCAAGCGATACACCCACCTTAAAAATCAGTGTTTTGTCTGCTATAGTTATGCAGCCTTATGAAGTCACAGTCGTTTAAATTTTTCAATAAACACAGGTCTTCTTTTGGGACTATATTCCCTGGTGGAGACATACATTCACTCCGGGCTTTTTATTGTGCTTAAACACTAAAATTATGAAACTTCCAAAAAAACCTGAATATACGTGTTGTTCGCGATGATGGATTACCTATCCCAAGAACATTTCAAGCATGAAACCAAGTTGATTTTAATAGCGTACCAGAATGAACTGAAACCAGTGGCGGTCTGGAAGGTAGGAATTTCTTTTTTTTTAACTCACCGGAAATAATTGTCTGTATGAAAATTGAACATATTAGCTCAAACATGCAAAAATTGACATGGCAATAAAGTACTGTATTGTAAAATGGGTGGTATGGTCCTTTAAGTTAAGCCTACACGCCAGGAGACAGAGGGCTTTAAAACTATCACAGCCGGATGCCTCTATTATGTATAAAAGGAGTAATAATGCTAAAAACACTAAGCTGTGAAACATGCAAAAACCACCTTAGTTTTATTGGTGATTAACTCAAAACATCATCAGTCATTTCCTGTTGCTCAAGGGAAGCAGATATCCATGGGCATTTTGAATGAACCCTGAGATGAGGTAACAGTTGTGGTTTTACCCTAACAAGAGATTTTTGGGTGTCAAAATCAGCTGCAAATCACTCATGTGCTCTTTATACTTGTTTTGAATTCATGCATGTTCACATCTAGTGTGTGTTCATCACCATAAATCACTTTTTTGGTTTTTGTACATAAAGCGTGCTTGTGAGAAGTGCCTGCGACAGGTAACTGTGTATTATCCAGCGGCTTGCTCCCCAGACAGACTGTGCGTATGCAGCGTGCCAGGCTAGTAATTGTGGGCTCGGAGGGAGAGAGGCTGTACCATGTTAGGCTTATTATTATCATTAAAGCGAGAGTTATCTTGCTGTCTGAGGCCAGGTACAACATGGGAGATGCTCCTCCAGACAAACTAATGCTTACAAGCACTCTCTGTTTGTCACACGTGTGCTCAGTGAATCAACTGCTGCCTAGTAGCAATTACTGCCAGGCCCTTATTGCAAATAACAATTTGTCTTGATTTGACTTTGACGCTGAAACAAATTTTTTAAAGGTTGAAAATGAAAGGTTGTGCTCGTGCTGTCTCTCTCTCTCTCTCTCTCTCTCTGAGTACCGCATGTCTTAATTAATCATGTTCGTTATTAACTGCACATTTGGCCACCTGCAATGAATCCAGTAAATAAAGAGAGTACTGAGAGCTCAATGTCAGGGTCTTTTTGTGACAAAATTGTACCTGTACCATCCACCTGTAACTGCTCTGACAGCTGAGAGAAAGAGAGAGAGAGAGAGAGAGAGAGAGAGAGAGAGAGAGAGAGAGAGTGTCCCAGTTATAGTTGACTGCATATACCATTTTTTTCTGATTTGTAAATATTGGGCAGTGAAGATCCTCAATTTGAGCCAAAATCTCAAAAATGTTCCAAACTTGAAACCTGGAACATCTTGTAGTATTTTTGTTTTTATTTTTAGTTGCAATAATTGCTTGCATTCTTCCAAAAACAAAAGCTACCATTGTTAAAATCATGTATCTTTCACAAGTCAGGAGGGGAGACAGAGTTCTTGCCATGGGCTGGCAAACCAAACAGTCCAGCCAGCAAAACATCTCCGGACAACAAAGTTTTATCAATAAAGATGTTCTTTCTGTGAAAATATTCACTGTGGCCAAACAAAACACAGACCGGGATCCAGAGTTGTTGTTGTCGTCGGATGTTTACCAGCAGACGTACTTTAAGGAAACTTTGCTAAAGTGGAGGGAGGGATGACGGCACTGGGCCTTCCACGTAATGTCCCTGTCGATACTCCAAGGGTGTCACCTGCTCATCTGTGACCCCACAGGGACAGTCCACAGTGTCCGTGAGCTTTCCGGCAGTCTGATAATAAGGGATGATGTGTCTCCCAGCTCAGCTCAGCTCCCATGTCATCACTGTGGGGGCAGAGTGGGGGATGGGTGAAGAGGATGGCAGCAGAAAACAGGGAGATTAAAGCTTACAGTGAAACTTTTCAGTACATATGCTATATGTCATTGTTGCTTCCAATGAAGTTAACTGAAAAACAAGATTCTGAAGAAAAATAGCATTTATCACCCAGGAGTCTTTTTTTTAAATTATTATTTCATGCTGCTTGTTCCCTAATGTTACCCCTGAGGAAGAATCTCCTCCTTCTCATTTTCCTCACAGACAGAACAGTTGAGATACATGCAGAAAAAAATTATTCCTCTACTTTTAGCATGGCATTTTCATCATATGTAAGATTTGTAATTGTTTTTTTGTTTTTTGTTTTTTTTTTTTAAAGTCAAAGGCACTGTTTAAAACACAATGGATTAAGGAAAGGAATATAATAATGGAAAATTGTAGTGAAATATGGCCTGAGAAATGCACAGAAATGACAACAGACTTATGTCTAAAAATGCAGGTGGTGTTCTTCAAGACGGGACTGGAAAGATCTTGATTTCTTCAATTTATTAATAGCATATGGCGAAGAAGTTGTGTGCGTGTGAGACTTTGTGTTAGCATGTGTATGTGTGTATGCATGAGCATGTGCGGGTGGNGGCTCGCAACAGGTGCCAAGCATAACAGAGGAGATGAGAAAAACATGGTGGGGTTAGCTCACAGTCGGGCTTCCCGCTCACGCGGTGTCACAAACAAAAATGGGACAGTGCGTAAGTTTGAGCGTGCCTGTGTGATTTTGTGACCATGTGAGATGTTACGTGTGTATTTGATAGACTGTGTGCCTGAGAGGATACACATGTGTGTGTGTGTGTGTGTGTGTGTGTCTGCAGCGGTACATGCGTATTGAACAAAAAGTACAGGGAAACGAATGAGGTACTGTATGTGCAATGGCTTGCTGCTCTGCTATGTTCATTAGGCTAAAGCACGTGCATGTGTGCGCGCGTGTGTGTTTGTGTGTGTCCATCTGTCTGTCTGTGGGCCTGTGTGTGTGTTTACTTTGCTTACACACAAATTCTTGGGACAGTAGGAGGCATGGAAAGCTTTTGAGGTCTGGTAGTCAACATCGTCAGTGTAACATCACTGATATTGTTGCTGTCATTGTCGCGGATTACCCTACATTTGTTCGGTTCCATCAACTCATAGATCATATTCCTCATTTCGGTGCTGCTCTGTTGAGAATTACACATATTTTGGCCTTTGCATGCGTTGTGCTCTTTCTAAAATCCCCTCGCTGTAGAACAGTGGCGTGTAAGGCACCACATATATACTGTGTGTGGGCCACTTTTCCACTATTCAAGCTACAACATATACATTAGCGGCTGCATGTGCCTGCTCAAGTCATTCTAGAAGGTCCCTTACATCTATGTGGATCCAAGAAAACTTTGCATAAACCTGTTTTCTCCCTCCTCGTATATCACTTCACGCCCATCCTATTATTCTTGCACATGTAATCATTACACGATTGTTTTTCTCTGGGTTACTGAGGTAATCTTGATGTATCTTCCATATGCACCGTGTTGTTCTGGAGAACAGAGAAACACTGTGGAAGAACAATGTATCAAATATAATTCAAAACAGAGTCAGGGTTTTCCCATTGGATTAAGTGGATATAAATAAGATCCTAATGCACTGTGACACATTTGGCAAAGCCTGTTACATATACAACACATATATTTCCTTAGAATATGCTGAGACACACACTTTGAATTCACCCCCCACCCTCCCCCATAATACTAATCTTGCATGCCAGATCATATAATAAACACCCGTTTTACAACCTCAAAGCCAGGTGATCCCAGTGTGTCATTAAATATGGCTCTTGTTGGAGAAGCCTTTATATTGATGTCTTTGACTGTTTTCCATATGAGGCTTTTCATTTCCCAGTGCACCCTTGGCTGTCCTCATATGGCTGGGCCGAGCTGGCTGAACCTCAGCACACTTTCCTGGGAGTTTCACTTCTACAGCCACTACCCGCGGTTCCCGAAAAGCTCTCAGACACAGACAGCGGCGCAGCTGGCCTCCCTATAGCTGCCACTTAAAAGAGCATTCATCTAACTGTGACTCACAGAACACACATGCTAATGTATATATATCATCCTGGATGCAGCTGTGGAAGTGTACAACAACAACAACAACTGAGAGATCCATAACAAAATAAGTCATGGCGAGTTGTTGAATAGTCATACAGTCTGAAGTACTGTGGGAGAAAATACTGAGCTTGGTGCTTCGTTCTACACATGCGGAGCTGAGAGTAAATACCAGGATGTGCAAGCAGTTTTTACATACACAGCAAAGCTTCAATGCCAGTCCGATTAAGGCAATAATCAGTTTTTTCAAATGTATGCAAACACTGTAATCAGATTCTTCTGAAATCAACATCAGTTTTTTTAGTCAATTTGCTCACGATCCTTATAATCAGTGCGTTTCCTCAGCAAGCATCACCTAGCTTCCATCCACGTATACGTCTTACTCCACATTTTTCCTAAATCGCAGTATAGACAAAAATCTGAGTAAAGTGTGCATGTAAAAGTGCTGAGTGAGCACAAGGTCTATAACGTCATCTATGCCAGCTGGAGGAGTTTGCACAGTTGAACAGACAACAACCTGCAAGTTCCTCACAACAAGATGCAAATAAAGTTAGACTGAAACTAGTGCAGCTCTTTTGGATGTAAAGTGAAAATACACAGCTCTCAACCAATCACATTCAACTGTTTGAGACAATGCTGCACTTGGAGATTGTGTAATTAATGATAATGTGTGAACATTTTGAAAGATTCATTTGGCCAAGTTTCAATAGTCAAATGTGCTGCTTGTAACTGCATTTTGTTGTTAGATTTTGGTTGATGTATCTGCAGGTTTCCTCAAAAGCCAATGGGCACTGCCATGACATGTGACCACCTCCGTTGGCCGTTTTTTAAATTTCTGGTCACCTTCAAACTGTACTAAAGATTTCAGCAGACAGAGCCCTGTGAAAACTAGTTAGCAACAATGAGGTTGTTTCAAACATGGGCTCAGGTTCAACTTATGGTTTTGTTGGTTGCCACAACAACTCAAGAAAATTTAAGACTTTTTTTTTTTTTTTTTTAANTTTTTTTTTTTTTTTTTTAAGAAAAGGTTTGCGTAGAACACCAACTATGTCGGAAGATTTCCTCATGCCCTGCACCATACGCTTTACATTCCATACCGACTTGGATAAAAAGGCTGCAGACTCTCAACTCAGTTCCTTGTATCTGGGTTATGACCTCCAACAAACAAGTAGCGAAAACTACCTGTGTTGAGACCAAGTGACCAAAGCACGGAAAATGGACCTTGTAAGTTTATATTTACTTACTGAAAAGGGACCAGCTATGATTTTAAACATAAATGTTGCCATTTGAAGTACTGTACCAGAGTTAGAGCAATTTTCATCTGCAGTCCCTTGGTCAGTCAGGAAAAAGGTTGATACTGCTTGCATCGGGTGAAAACTTCCAGTCGACAATGCTTAGAATTTTCAGCCTTTAAGCAAAGCTATCAATGGATTCTGAAAAATCCACATTTCGGCACCATTATGTGCATGAAAGAACTCGTTCTGCTTTATCTGATAGAGCTGTATCAGTTTGCATAATTGACAGAGTTGTTTTTGCTCGAAGCAAATTCTTCTTGAACAACTTTAAGATATGAGTAAATACTTAAGTTCTGTTACAGAAGCCATCACTCTCCCCCTGTCTGCTGTGTGTGTGTGTGTGGTTTTGGGGAAGAGTTTAAGGTGGAATTGCAAATAAAGGTTCTGACCCTTAGACTGTGGAATTCCAGGGTCGGCATTCTAGGAACATGCCCAGCCCTAAGAGCAGGCAAGCCCAAACCCCCTGGGCTACTTACCACTTAAGACTTACACAACATGGCTGCAGCGCGCACACACACACATACACACACACACAATAAGCAGACATTCCCCTACCCCCTTCCTTTTGTTGTTGTTGTTTTCTCTTCTCTCCCTCTCACAATGGAAAGGCATCTCCACTCTAAGAGGCCACAATGAGCTTTTCTCAGGAGCAGAACAATAAACAGCATCTAGACTATCTACGCTACGCTCTGTACCCACCTTGGACTTTAGTCAGCTAACTGATTTTTAGTTAAAAGAGGTAGATAAGAAACAGGCATTCATGATCCAGCAAACATATAAGCGCTCCTTTCTTGTCGAACACACTCATTGATAGATGCTTCAAATATGTCTCAGAAGCGCCCGCTGAGCACCGAGGCAGCCGGTGCGTCACTGTCAATAGAAAATGCTCCTTTGAGCTTGAGCATTGTCTCATCCCCAGCTTGTTCTCTATGATTAGTCAGCAATTTGCTATCATACAGGGCCCTGGCCTACTTCTGCAAAGGAATTTGACCTATGACATCAGTCTGCAGCAAAGAGGCCAAAGTCCGTCCAGCCTGGGCCCTATAAAGTCCAGGTGGAAAGATTTCAAGATTTGTGCAGTTTTGGGTTGCATATGAAAGTCAGCTGTCACTTTGCCTGACACACACACACACACACACACACACACACACACACACACACACATACATGGATGAAAATGACCACAATAGCGAGAGAATGTGTTTCCCTGCCATGGAAAGGTTACAAGAAGCAGCATGACTACAGAGAGAAATGCTGCAGCTGAAAGGAGAGGAATGGGGAGGTTTTCTTATTTAACCATGACTAAAGCTTGTCAAACCCTAACCCCAACCCTTAACCCCAAACCTACCAAATTACCAAATTGTTTTCATTGCCTAATCCTGACCGAGCTTTAAACTGCCTTGTTTTTGTTCTAATCCTGACCATTAGCTAACCTTTCACAAGGAAGAAAAGAGGGAAATGGTGTGTCCATGGTGTAATTTTTGGTAGAGCAACATAACTTACACAGTTGTGTCAGGAACACGTAATCTGAGTTTGTGCTCATTTCCCGAAATTTTATGAGGTCTTGAGGGTGTGTGCACACACAAACAAACACACACGCACACACACACACACACACACACACACACACACACACACACACACACACAGGATACACACAGTTCTGTGGATGCACACAGAAACACACACACATGAAAAAGACACTGATGGAGGAGGGGTTAGAGAGAAGGAAAACAGAAAACGTGAGAACAGAAGTGGAGAAGAAAGACTGATTAATCCTCCCTTTGGTGGTGTTCTCAAGACTTCTGATGCAACCTCTGCCCCCCACCTCCATCTTTTTCTCTGCGAGGTGGTTTGATGTTACATTCTTTCTTATCAATAGCACCTTTGCATCAATTACCCAATGAAAACAGCCTTCAGAGAAAGGGGATGGCGCAGTGCAGGAGGATGGCTGGGGGTTTCTGTGGGGGAGTGTGGGAGACAACCTCTTGTAGCACATTCCAGCCTTTTGTCATCCCTGGGAATTTGTTTCCTGTCAACATCTTAAGCCAATAGATAATATGTTATCAGGGATGAGTGGGGCTTCACCCCCTCTTTTTAGAGAGAAGAAAAACTATTTGAGGAAATACCTTTTAAGTGAGATATCTTCTTTAGTGATAAATGTCTGCTGGTTTATGTCTGTGGTGGTAATCATTAAAACAGAATAGACAGACGCGAGATCTAAAGCACGGGAGGAGAGATTGAATGCTCATCCTTCCCCAGAAAATAATTATCAAGACGGGTTGATAAAGTCACGAGGCTGCCAGGCTCTAACAAGAAGTCACATAAAAGATATTTACAGATTTCTCTCTTAATATGGATGTTTTGGGGTATTATTTCATAGCTATTTGCTCTAATTTATGAGGTGCTCCACACATGAGCTTGTTGGTTTTTATTGCCCTACGTTTCCCCGTGTCTGCAAAGAGATGTGTGTGCCCTCTAGACGGCCAGCCCGGGGCCAGTAAACCTCTCTCTGAACAAGCAACCACAACCATTCTCACTAAATTACATCACCTTTCCACATCCCACCAGTGAAAGCTGCACTCAGCTGCTGCTTCGTTCACCTCTTCTTTGAGTTTCTTTGCATTTGTACCTGTTTCCTTCCTCAATTTCACAATCGATATTTAAAGGACCATACCACCCATTTTGCATGTTTGAGCCTAATATATTCAATTTTCATACACTTACTGACAATCATTTCCCGAAGCATACTACTGGAACGGTGAATTAATTTTTTTCCCTACATTCCAGACCACCGTTGGTTTCAGTTCATTCTGGTACGCTGTTAAAATCAACTTGTTGATACTTGAAACGTTCTTGGGATAGGTAATCCATCATTGTGAACAACATGTATATTCAGGTTTTTTCGAAGTTATGTAATTTTAGCGTTAAAGCACAACAAAAAGTGTAGAGTGAATGTATGTCTCCACCAGAGAATATAGTCCCAAAAGAAGACCTGTGTACAGGCAGTCCCCGGTTATGAACGAGTTCTGTTCCCACAGCTGTTAGTAAGTCGGATTTGTACGTAAGTTGGAACAGTTACGTAAGGTGCATATCTAGCATATATATTTTACCTTTCTATGCATAAGAAACATTAAAGAAACACTTCCAGATATCCTAAAACATTGTAAACATAATGGAGAGAGAGAGAGAGTGTGTGTGTGGGGGTATAAAAAAAACATGTAGGTTAACACTTATTCTTGCTCCTGTTGATGTCTGGCACATCAGAAGAGGCATCGTAAAGTAGTGCGCCGTTCATTATTATGAATCATTGTATGTAACTCAAAGTTTTAATTTAATAGGCTTTATGGCGGTCAGTACATAAGTACGGGTTGTTCATAAGTTGGACGTTCGTAAGTTGGGGACTGCCTGTATATCAAAAAATAGAGATTTTGCAGAATATCAGGAAAGCTGAAATATGGTTTTATCCTTTGGGAAATGATTGTCAGTAACGTAACATGTATGAAAATTGAACATATTAGGCTCAAACATGCAAAATGGGTGGTATAGTCCTTTAAAGTCACATTCTTTCCCCGACTTATGACTCCTAACATCCAACCTGACCAGAGAAGTTTTGCAGCAATTAAAAAAAAAAAAAAAAACTTGATACTTTTCTTGTTTAATATTTTTTGCTGCAGATTTGGTGGGACCTGTCCTCACCATCATCATCCTCTCTTCCCCTTTTGCATTCCTCCTCCCTTTCATCCTTCTTCGTCTATAATCCCTGCATGGAAGGAAGTGACTGTGGGTCCGTGGTATGTCTGCAGAGTAAACAGTGGCTAGCACAGGCATGGACCAGGCTTATCAGGTCGCGTCTGTCTGATTGACCCTCCACTCCCTCTTTGTTTAGACGTCCTGACAGGCGGGTCACCACTCCACATCCTCCTCCACCTCCGTCCCATTATTCCCACAACTTCATGTTGTAAAAGTGAAAGGCCATGTTTTACTTCTTTACTTGAAGGGCAAACAAGCAGCCGGAGGTGAATTTGGGGAAACCAAACACGGCATAAAGGACTCATGCTGTCACCTGAGACACCACGGGTCGTTACGCTTAGANAAACCAAACACGGCATAAAGGACTCATGCTGTCACCTGAGACACCACGGGTCGTTACGCTTAGACAGGCATCTCCGATACGCCGCTTCTTCCACGGAAACAGTCGGAAAAGGTTAAAGCAGTGTGTGCTGCACGTTGTTGACAAATATTTACAGCTCATGTCAACAACGGGAGGAATGCAGAGGGGGACGGCTCTATCCGAGGTTACAACCCCCCCANCCCACCCTTCCACCCCCTTTCTCCTCTGTGTGTGGTATCGCTGTGTTTTTCAGCTTTTCCCCAGGTCCGTTCTGAGACCACTGTGGCCTGTCAGCCTGTCAGATTAAAGCTCCGGTCTCCCAGTTTTTCTTAAATGCCACACGCTTTGTTTTCATTGAGGAGGGGTGTAGAATGTGTGTGATCTCCTGTCGGCCTCCTTCTCATCCATCTCTGCCAGGACTGGAGAGGGCAGAGGGGGTAAAGGGGGGGTTCAGGCAAGGGCAAGGGGCAGGGTCACATAGGGGGACGAGCGGGGTCAGAGGTTAAGCTAGGTTACCCCCCAACCTCTGCATTAGAAAGGCAAGGACCTGGAGACACACACATACACACACACAAAACACACTTTCTTCCCACTAGTAATAAAGCCTTCTACTGACATTTCACTCATGTTCGCAACACTGTCGTTATTCATGCAGAGCGTGGCTGTTATTGAGTGCAGATGTGGGGCTGTAATGAGGAATGGTTCTGGCACCGACGATCCAGCGATGAACAGAGGGCTGCGCTGTGCCCAGACATGGAAGATGAGAGAAATGGATGGATGAAGAGAGAGAAATGGATGAACTGAATGAGATGAGTGAGTTGCGTAAAAACTCGGGGAGTTGATGTATTCCAGGCTGTTTTGCAGGTGCAGAACGTGTTCACCTGCGAGGTCTCAGTGCAGCAGTGTGCAGTAAATCTAACTTTCAAATGATTATAGAAATTAGTCAGTTTTTGACACTTGATTATGGTATTCATTATGTTTCAAAATCAAATGTTCAGGTTGTACACCCACCTTAAAATTCAATGTGTACACACAATTATAGAAGACACAGCCCTTTTAATTTCTTGGTAAAACGAGTTTTCTCCTGCGACTATATTCCCTGGTAGAAAAAATAAATTTTTTCTGTGTAGCTCCATGTTGGACCAGTTAAATATGTGTGGTTCTTAAGCACTTTTCAATTTTCTACAAGTTGGTTTTTATAGTGTTCTGGGATTAACTGGGACTAGTGACAATCTGGAAGGAAAGAAAAACGGTTCTAAAATTTACCATGCCAATAATATGTTTTGGAAAATGGCTGGAAGTAATATAATGTTTATGTGGGTTGTATTTATTGGGCTTAAACATACCAAATCACTGGTATGACCCTTTAAGTTTAAATGTTTAAGTATGAATGGTCACTGCCTTTGAAGCCTTTCTAGGTCTTACTCAGTCTACCAGAATAGCAATTTATGGGTTTAAAGCTCATGTCTTCAGGTAATTAGAAACATTTTTTTTTTTTTTTTTTTTTTTGCATAATTTAAAGTATATAAAATATATAAAATCAACACCATCTTATATGTATTTTATTATGTTTTTTCTGGGAACATAGTGAAGACTTTTACTGGATGCTCAAGAGACATTTTTATTCTAAAGATATCCTCTTTTTCACTGTGGAACAGCAATTTTAACTGAGAGTCAGCAAAGCTAAGCTCTTGCAGAATTTCCTCCGGAGGAAATTCTGCAAGAGCTCAGAGGAAAATGAGGACTATTGAGAAACACACTGGAAAGTGGATTCACTTCCCTAAAAGCTGTGAACCTGGTGCCCTGTTGGTGCAACGGCTGAAAGAAAAGAAAGGCATCATCCGGTGAATCATCATAGTAACAAAGAAAACCTCTAACCCTGTCACAAAATCTTACATGTTCATTGTCACTTTCTCTGATTTGGATAATTATTAGCTGTATATTTACATGAATAAATGTTAAAACTGAAACTTTTTTCAAACCTGCAAAGTGTGTGTGTGTGTACGTGTGACGAAAATCTTGGCCTGTTGTGCTGCTAGTCAAACAGATAACTAGGACAGAGCTGGGTTCGGTAGAAAATAGCTTATCTCAGGCTGTTCCACTTTAAAACTCTGCCTGAGAAAAAGTGAACATAATCCTGGTGCACATCACACACATGGTGGCTTAATCGCTAAATGTGTAGGCCACTGGAGTTTATAAGTTTAGATTTATTACATTTGAATCAGGTGATCACCCGATTTTTTTTTTTTTTTTTTTNTTTTTTTTTTTTTTTTTTTCAAATTAACCTCCAAGAGAGATTTATAACTTGAACCTTAAACCCAATATCAGCGTGAAGGTTGCCTCTTGTGTTTGCAGCGTCTCCTTCCAGCAGATTCGGGGTGTGTTTTGATTGATGGAGTGATCACATATTATGAGTATGGGTGTCGGGAGTGTCCTGGTGGGGAAAACAGGGTGCCGGAGGCTCCAGCAGCAGATCCAATAACAGCCTGTGCACTTGTCTGAGCCTCTGTCCATGGTCCTGAACCACATCTACACCCATAGATCTAGAACAAATAGAACTGCCTGACTTGACGCTTTACCAAAAATTCAACAAGAGGAATGACCAGACATATAGACAACTGATATTTGTTTGCATACACACTGACTGGCTGAAACTGTGTTTTCTGCAAGAAGTTCAGAGCACAGATAATGTTCCAGATGTTAGCCAGAGATCATTTGAATTGCTTGCAACTCAAAAATGTGCCACTTTATTTTTAAATGCTGAGACATAGCTGCACTACCTGAGAGTAACCCTCAGTAAAAACATCTGCAGATTCAGCTCATATCTTAAACATTAAAAAGCCTTTTAAAGTTGTTTAGCAGAATTGATTGATTGATTTCTTCATTTTTTTACTTGTACTTTTGTAACCCATGCTTGCAGAGTGCCCAACTGCAGTGGTGAAATGAAACCTGCAGCAGATAAACAGCGAAGGAATCAAATTTGTAGCCAAAAATATTTAAATTGTTACACAAATTGTACTTCATAAACAGAGTACTTTGGTCCTCTCTTAAGCGTTACACGCATTGTGCGTAAAACATAACTCAATCTTTCCTAACCCACATAACGAACAATGTCCCACTCTGACAATAAATCTTCCAATTTTTAAAAAGACTATAAATAAGATCTGCGACAGAACTTCATCCTGTCTTCCACCCTTGCTTTCATTTGTCTGAGCAGGCTTTCTGCCTTTGTACACAGCAAATTCAGCAGAGTTAAAATTCTGGTGTTGATGAAAAGAGTGTCAATCCAACTACGTCTGGAGTTAATCTAACTATGGATTTGGTGTAATTTGCCTCTTTTGACACCTGGTCAACTAAATAGTTGGTGTCAAAATTGGGTGTTGAAGCCATTTTTGTCAAATCAACACTGACGGTGTTGATTTGATGATCTGGAAGTTTTTGACACTGGCTTTCAACTCTGAGGGTGTTGGGAGTTTTTTCTGCTTCATTAGTTTGAGCATAACATGCAGTCACAACAACAATGGTTAACTTCAAAATTCATTTTTAGGTAAACATTTAAATGTTAATTTCCTTAAATTTGACTGTTTTTGATCATATCCAAGTTTTCCACACTCTCTTTATGAATAGCAGCCATGCTATCAAAGAGTTCATGCTAGCAGGTGATACTCCTGGACGGAGTTAGAATGAGGTTATTGTTTTTCACACAAAGGCTCTAAAAGGCCCAACATGAGAAGTTAAAAGTTGCTGTTAAAGGCGACATGCAAAGTCTGCAGTAAACACACTGTAGCGACGGTGGATTGAGCTGCTCTGATTCTCCCAGCATGCTTGCAGCAGTGTTACATGCTCTGAGTTCTAGTTCTGTTGTAAATATCTGTTATCATCCTTTTTGTGAATGTTACAGCTTTGTATAAGTTTATTTGTTGCAGCTGTAACAGTTTGAGTTACATTTGAATGCATTCTACTTTTTGGTGTGTCACCATCAGAGAGAGTGTGTGTTCTTGTTATGATATCCCTGCTGCATTCTGCTTACTATTAACTGTTATATTGCTGTTTTGTTGTTGAAGCTTTAATAAGCTTTAACTGAGAAATGCTTCTTATTGAGCAAAGTAATTCCACTTTGTTCAGGGAGAAGTGTTCTTCTCCTCTTCATCATGCTGATGATGAAGAGGAGAGACTAGTGTTGGACAGCATTATAGTCAGTAATTAATTAAGATTTTCTGAAATAAAAATGTGGATTGAAGCAAACAGGATAGGTCTGTCATTTTTTAACATACATTAAATTGTATTGTACTATATTTACACACAATATGCTAATTAGAGGGTAACTCTTAAGTAGTTAAAAAATTACACAATAAAAGAGTTAATTTTTAACACCTTACACTAGTGTTGAAAATATGTCACACTTTAAAAGAGTTCAGTTTTAACTCCTGACACTGGTGTTGAGAATATTTAACACTTTGTAGTGTCGAGCAGTGTTAAATTTCAACTCTGCACAGAGTTAATATTTACTCCATTATAGTGTTAAAATGCTAACACTTTGAAAAGTGTTGAAATAACACTTTTGGGAGTGGACCCCATGAGACACTTTGAAAGTGTTGAGATTAACTCTTACAGAGTTATTTTGACTCTGCTGAATTTGCTGTGTATTGACCTACTGCTTTAGAAATGTCAAAGCAATGAGTGTGCTGGGAAGAACAAGAGCACTCGCCTCAAATGGCTTCTACTCACATTATGCACGAGGAGATGTTCTCTGCAGATACCATAACAGGAAGTGTATGAATCCACAATACATCCTGTTGAAAATTAAATAATAAACTGGTGTGTGTGTGTGTGTGTGTGTGTGTGTGTGCATGACTAATACAAATATGAGATACCAAGCTACAGACAGTAAACGGAAGCAGTTAATTAAACAACTTTTCAAAGTTTTTACAAAGTGCTGGTGTTAACAGGCCAGTGACTCGCTGCAGATATGTCTTACTCACTTTTAACCGGAGAGTGTAAAGTCAGTGGGCTCCTGCTGTGAGCGCCTCACCTTCCACCCTAATAATGTCCCCTCACTCCAATTCATTCCTCATGTCTAACATGAGCACACAATGCTCACTACATTAATGACTGCTTGAATGAATAAAAATACTAGTAAAAAAAAAACCCTTGATTATTCGATCACAGAAGCAATGATTTTTAAAGAACTGATTCACAGGAAAGGGAAATGAATCAAGTGATACTTAATCTGCAGCACAGGGGCAAAAGTGTTACAATAACACATTTACCACTCAGTTTATTTTGATTTAACGCAGAAAAAAATCCAATCCAACCCAAATACTGTATGTCGACAACAATCATGTCAGAACACTTTCTTCACTCAATTTGGGAGCAGGAGCATAAAAAAATCAAAACAGGAAAAAGTTTATAATACCAGGATAGCTAGATAAAGTGGAACAAAGATGGAATTGAGGTAGTCGTATCATCATTTGCTTCCACATGCAAAGAAAACTGAGAAAAACTGCTTGTTACTGTATTTAACTATTTATTTAACTACACATTATGCAAAGAAGACACGTTGCCTTCAGATGGCTATTCAGAAGGAGGGAGGGTACAGTATATGAGCACACACAATCACATGCTAATCTGAAGACGTGCTAGGTAAGCTTGAATATGTAACTGCCTTTCACTTTGATTTGCTAATCAAATCTATATTTTAGTCAACATTAACCACACAACAAGTTAGACAAGCGCTCAGCATCGACCCTTCCAGTATTACAAGCTCCAACTTGCTCTGGCTAGTCACTGTTTAACCGGAGACTCGATAAGATCGTTGGCTGAGCTGATAAGGCCTCTTGTGTCAAACACAAACGGAGATCATTGACATTCGCACAACATTATGAAACACCAATACTTTGGTAGCAATCAGTGGAACCAGATAGTTGGTCAAGTCTTTTCGCAGAAGTGGGAGGTGGATTGATTGATTCAGTCGTCTGTGTGTGTGAGAGATGTGCCACCTGACCTTTGGCTTTCCCCTCTAACCCCAAAATTCAGCAAATTCGCTTTTTATGAAAATCAGATGTGAGATTCTGTGTTCTTTGCACATATTGTTTGTGGCTTTTACTGATTAACACATTACTTAGAATATGGAGGCTGATAGTAGAGAGAAACTTACGGCAGAAAGCGATTGCTGATTACCACAAACAAACAAAAAGGACAGTAAAGAAATATATATTTTTTACATAATACAGCAGTTGGTATCAGAGAAGAAAATATGAAATATGAAGTAAAAGTTTTGTAAACTAAAGATTACTGCTACTATTACATCCATGTTTCCCATCAGTGACAAAGTTTTCAGTTTTATTTAAAAGCCCAGGCTAATGAAAGCTATATGAAAGCTAATTAACCACAAGATAACTTTTCTGAAAGCAATAGTAAATTATTTTTAATTAATCCACACCTTTTTGAAACACTCACTTGGTATTTAAATCTTATCTGAGTCGTGTCTAGCCAGTTTAGACTTGATCAGACGTTACACCATTTCATCTCATTGCTCCAGGAGCTTATTTTAGCTCTGTGCTAAATGCTGAGCAGATTTACTCTTGCAGCTTGAAGCAGACAGTTACCAATCTGTGTCCAAGCCTCTGAGGCTGACACCACGAGCCTGCTTCTTCTGAGAAGAAAAAAAAAAGAAAAGAGGAAAAGCGTGCCTCTTATTCCTGGGAACAGTACATTTGACAGGCCAGTCCCACATAGGAAGCCAAGACACTGCGATGCTGATTTTTTGGGAGGATGATGTTTAACAAGAGAACCAATCAGAAAAGGAGAACACGGCCTGCCATTCTCTGCCCTAACTATGATTGGTCATAAACTCCATGAACCCGCCCAACAAAGTCAGCGTCCAAGGCAACCCCTCCAACCATCTCCACTGTCAAATTTTCCCTTCCACTCTCTTTGTCAGCTGAGGGAACAGACTTTGATCTTTGGTCAGATCTTTAAAATCTTTCATTCATAAATCCAACTGCAGTTCATTGAAAAAAAAATGGCATGATGATGTTTTTCATTATATCATTCAGCCTACAAAGTGGTCTTGTGGTGAATACATTGAGCTGCCATCTTTCATTAATATCACTTTCTAGTCAATGGAACAAAAAAGATTCAAGGAAAAGATTCAAGGATTTGAAGAATCTGATGCCAAGTTCCCCATAAGTGTCCCACAAGGAAACACAGAGTTCACAAAGATGACTGTCACAGTCACAAAAGTTTTGTTCATAATTTCTTGTAAATGGACATACTTTTGTTATTGCAACATGGAACTTCCTCATTCATTAAATTCATTCATCTCTTTGTCCCTCATCTGCTCATACATCTTCACTTCCACCATTTTTTCTGTTTTTTTTTCTCACTCGAACTCACACTGGCACGTACACAGTTGCACTGACCGACCCCAACCTACAAAACCATGCACATAGATACACTCACACACACCTGAAATACCTGCACACAGGCACATGACACACGCACATACATGCACATGCACACTCAGTTCCAGTACAGCTACTTTCATGGGAATCAAACTTCCAGGCAGGGAGCAAAAACCTTTGCTTAGCACAGACTGCCCTTGAGCAGATAACTCTGTTTGATTTGGTAGATTTTGAACTTTATGTTCACAGATGGACCAGAGGGAAAGCAATGTGACATCACGTGGATCAACAGACAAACTGCAGCATGATGTCATTTTATTGCCACTATGCTTTTCATTAAAAAAAAAAAAAAAAAANAAAAAAAAAAAAAAAAAGAAAAATCACACATCGAAGATTTTCTCATTTCTGTTTACTGATTATCCCCATGCAGCAAGTTAAAACCATACACTGTGTAGTTTCTTTTGGAAATCTTAGTCAGGAATTCGAAGAAGTAACATTTCTCCACAATAAAAAGAAAGATCAACAGATCTCAGTTGGAAAAACTGAGAAAAAGCCAAAGGGTCACCTGTGGTTTTCGTGGTATTCACAGACCGTTGATGCCCTCGTCCTTTTATGGAGAGCATTACAACAATATTTAGGAATGAAGTCATCCTTTCCTCCAATAATACTTGAGGATATTTGTTCAGTGCAAGGATTGTGATATCATGACGTCGCACAGGATATGAACTCAAACAGTCTCGGATGACATAATTGCTATCACCTGCACGATACTCAGACATTCCTGAGGTTGGTCGCCGTTGAGGTAATATAACATCATCACCGTTCATCATAACCAAAAACATGCCTCACTAAATAATTTTGTAAGCAAGAGGGAGCAGATTCCATCTTACTACCAAATATGAGAGAAATGTTCTACTAAAGTGGGCTGATGTTTGGATGCTGTTGTTTCTACGCAGGCTCTGGGGATTTTGCCTGGGTCATAGTGACCCAAACTCTGCTGGGATTTGTACAAGAAGCAGCAGGAAAAGAAGCAGCTGCTTTACTTGTAGCAGTAGCAGCAGAAAGGCCTAAACTATATTTTTAACTGTTATTAGAATAATTTGTGTCACAGTGGAATATTAGAAAACTATTGATATTATTTCTGCCTGTCAGCACACAGAGACTATTGTACAAATGCCTCCTTGATTTCAAAGGCCACAGTGGTCTGCTGCCATCTGCAGTTAAACGGGACCGATCTCTCTCTCTCTCTCTCTCTCTCTCTCTCTCTCTCTCTCTCTGTGCAGATGTATGATCTTGTCTTGCTTTTGCACCATGCTAACACTGTTCCCTTTCAGCTGAAGCCCGTTGAGCATTTCTCCCTCTTGTGTTACTGTTTAGTCAAGCGGTCAAAGTCTTGATCTGTACTGTGAGATGCTGCAGTTACACTTCAAAGCCAATAAAAGTGAAATTTTCTAAAGAACATTTAATTTAAATCTTCTAAAGTAAAATAGACTCCTCTGTGTTGCTGTAATTTACACTGGACGTCAAATGATTCATCTGGGCAATCCTCCCCAAATTTGGAGCATAGCATATCCCCTAATTATTTTTTTTAATTATTTATGTATTTATTTATTTATTTGATAATTAACGCAATTGTAAAGCAATTTTGCTAGAAATTGCTTAAACAGTGTTATGAGTAGGGCCTTTTTCACAAAAAAACTGCTGCTGTTGTCACTAAAGGTGGTGAGTATATGCAATTTTCAAGTCAATAATCTTATCAAGTTTGATTTTGGAAAAGTTTATATATTTATTTAAAGTTTACGTATTGAAATGAGTGAATTTTATTTATACAATACCAAACCTTACAGTGGAAATCTATAAAATTTGGACTTCAGGAGCTTACTGCTGGAAATTTTCATCTCATACTGTAAGTCATAATTGGTGATTATGTTCCTTTTCTTCATATTATATTGCTAATAATCATCTTCAGTCATATTGTCAAATTATGTATGTGTATGGTTTTGTTGAAATCCCTCCCCCCTTTTTCCCAAATTACCAAGAGCTGATGGATGTACTATGAATTTTGATTCAAACAGAACAGTTATCAGCACTAGAATTTGACCTACTTTGCTATTCCAATCCTGTATGTCATGTACAGTGTAAAGCTTATTATCTACTCTCACGCACACTGTGTAATGTAAGACACTGGAATGCACTGAGTTATCAGGTCATCAGAATGTTTTGCTGATCTTCTGCCTAATGAGAAGATGCTTTCCAGTCGCGTCCCGTCACTGCTGAATGGTCAATGGTGAATTGTGAATGGTGAGCAGAGGGCCGTTGTTCAGCCTGATTGCCTACAGGCAACATCAAGCGTCTGTAGTTTGGAATGCCACTGTAATAGGTCAATGTAATGATTCACAACTAGCTCTGCCTTCCCACTGAATGGATTAAATGAATTCAGCCCTTATTTGAACTAGTTTTCCTCATATAATTTGGGAACAAACCTCACTACTTCTCACTTGCAGACTTGAGAGAGCCCACACAGGAAAACCTGCCATGCTGGCATGAGCTGGAACAATGGGCGCAAACACACCCAGGAGTGGTCACGCATGTCTCCTCATGGCTTCCACAGAGGTCAAATGTAGGTTGCATGGGGCTGACTGACCTTAATACCGTCGTTACCACAGTTACACTGCCCTCATGTGTCAGGCAGATTTATTGGGTCACATTCTCGAAAGGAAAATTCTGTTGTTTTTGCAACTTCTTTTGCAGTTTTGGCTATTTATTTTACTTGTCAGCACAACTGAGATATGGGTCGTACAGACTCCCCTCTAAACAGCTTAGACCAGGTGAATCATGAGGCGTCGCAACAACAAGCAATCAGACAGTTTTTAAACAGAGTTGAACCAAAATATCAAAATCAAACCAGGTAAACTGGACTTTTATAACTTGTTTGATCACTCGTGTTTGTAATGCCTTGTTGACTCCATTGTAAAGCTTTAGCAGAGAGCCCATGACCCTGTATCCACGCAGCGCAGTTAAAATGATATTCTAATCAAAATCAAACACTCTGTGGCATCAAACGTGGCTCTAAAAAGCTTGTTGTGAGCTGAAATGTTATTACAATAAATTTGAATTGTGATCAGTTTTCACAGTAGAAGAATGTATTAAAACATCCAAACACACTTCTTAACCACCAAGCGTAATTCACCTCTTCAGTGTACATCCATGTTCCAAACAGTCATTTTGCCAAGTGGTGCTATCATGTCACTGGAGGCTCTAAAGCTCAGAAGTAACATATTTGGAAGAAAAACTGGTGGAATGATCATTGTTTGGAACACAGAGCAAATGGATGGACAGCAGGAAAGTGGCTTATGCTGCAAGAGTGGTTCCAGACATTTCTGTGGATATTTTAATATTTTTATTGCGGTAAAAATAGGTAACAATTGGAATTTGTTGAATTCCAGCCAAAGCTAATGTTCTTTACCAATATGGAAACTTCAACCTATGGGGGAGTTGGGTTTGATTTAAAGGTAGAGTATCAATTAGATAACTGGAATGGGCAAACATATTTTAAAAAAGATCCAGGTTGTAAACTTTCCAGTCCAGAAATTAATACAACAGCCATGCACTGTAGATTACGCCAAGCTTACTTTAAACTTTTCCACAATCAAATTTAGTCATAGGTTGATGAGAAACCCTTCCACAGTGCTTTGGACAGCACTCAAACTCTGCATATTACACGAGTTAAAGATGGAATGTTTAGTTTGATACAACACGTCAGTTCACACAACATCAAGAGAAGACATGGCTAAACTCGTGCTATTTGATCTATGTCATGGTTGAGAGTGAACGGGAGAGAGAAAGCACCCAGATGTTTTTCTAGTGCTCCGAGCATTAGCATAATAAAACCCATTTGCAGACGGAAGAACTAAATTCAGCTGTGTACAAGTATTTCCTGAATGTCTCTATGAATAAAACCGTCCATCATATTACCATTACAGTAGATGTGAAAGTAATGGAATTCTGGCCGCATAAACTTACCATTATAGAGCAGAGGATCTCTTAACCTTGTTTGATGGAGAGAAATATTGTGAAAACCGTTAGCCACAATGCCACAGCAGACGGGCTACTGTAAGCACAAAATGTCAGTCTTCATTTACAGCAGTGAGATGAGAATGCATTAGAGCCTGTCTATCACTCTGATCATGATCATTAAGGCCACGGCTCATATGCTGGAACTATACTCTATAAAATATCCTTCAAAGAATGATTGAAATATTCTACACAATTTCCTCTTTACTGAAAAGAAACTTATTAGAAAAGGCAAAAATCTGTTTTCCCCTCCTCAAAAGCCACTCAGTGTTTAAGTACTTAAAGACAAGTGTTAAAGGTGGCAAGAAGTGGTGACCTAACAAGATGACATCACCTTATTTTGACAGTTGCCCCATTTAATGTGGAAACGATTAAAGAGGAAGACAAAGAGGGATTTCAAATGTTACCCATTAAAGTTAACCACCAAATTACATGGGATTTTATAGGTCGTAAATAAGAAAATGCTGCTAGATTTTGCCCTCCTCTAGCCACTGTCGAACCTCCCCAGTGAGTGTGTGTGTGTGTTGCCAAGCTCAGGGAGAGAGTCCTCACAACGGGATTCACTCGCCTGCTGCAGACACACAGCACACCAGGATGTAGACAGTAGACACACACACACACACACACACTCATTCATAATCAGCATATTTCAACAGTATTCAGGCCGATCAAATTGCAGCCCTTTCTTCGTGAGCCACCCCCAACATGGATCGCGTTAACAGGGCTGACTGCGGTATACAGTAATTCTTGGAAAGCGATGGGCAGGCTTTTTACAGTTTATTATCTCACACATCTCCCTCTCATCCATCCATGAAGCCATCACGGCAAAGAATCTCTCAACACTTTCACCATTGCACCTCATTCTCTGGACCATTTGGTTGCTATTTACTACCAAAGAAGTTTACAGCAAATTGTTCCTTCCTCTCATTTTTCTTCCTTTTTTTTTCTTCCTTTGTATTCCCTCCCCATTCTGATCTGTATTATGGTATTTCATTGTGTTTTGTTTGTTTCTCTGTGACTCCTTTCATCTGCCGGTCTGTCTGGCTTCATATCATTTTTTAAAGTGGACCCAAATGCTTTCCCTGGCACTTGCCAGCAAGCACTTCCAGTAAGTCTGAGACATAAATTGAATATTTGCAAAAAGACAAATAAATACAAGTGTAAATAGGCTCTTGGAAATAGCCTTAGCAACTTCTGTGTATAATTAAGCTGTCGTCTGTGCGCATATGTGTCCATTTGTGTGCGCCTGTAATTATGTGTACAAGAGAAAGAGAAAGGAGAAAAGAGTGCAAGATGTTAGCAATTGTGTTTGTGATTCTCCATTAGTGTGTGCGAGTGACTAAATGCTCTTTTTAACAAATGTGTGAAATGTTCCTCGTGGAGCTGGAAATGACTTAGAGCCCCCTAGGTGACAGTAAAAGGGTCCTTTTCCGTGTTGGCAGACATCGGAGTGACGCCCCACCTCCGACCACCCAACGCCCCCCTCACCTCCAGCATGACCAGCAAAAACACCAGTACGGGCTGGCATTTATCTTATGGCTTAACGTCTTACTGATTCACTGCTGTCTGGCTGTGCTTCCAAATGAGCTTCCAGGAACACAAGTAAAGAGGGAAAAGAGGGAGAGGAAAAAGAAAAGAGAGAAGGAATGACATAGTTGGCATTGTGGACTATGATTCAGTGTAACCAATACAAGTCTGGCATCTTTGAATATCATAATCAGGGATGATGGGGCAACCCCTCTGTTTTTCCTTCTGTTGTTTGTGTGTATGTCTACATACGTGTGTATGTGTGTGCTTGATCATGCACCAGAGTGTCACCAGTGAGTTGGTGTGTTTATGTGTGGGTATTGTGTCTGGAATGAGTGGTCATTGTATTCCAGACGTGTGGTGTGTTGGGTGCTGAGTGATTCACTCCTACCAGCATCTGTTGTCTAACTCTGCAGTCTCTGATTAACACACACCACTGACCCAATCCAAACTGACCGGATCTGACCACACCTCCATAAATACAACCCAGACAACAGGATGGAACCACGACATGCCACAAATAACGCATGTCAATAATACACAGCATGTTCAAAAATAATTTTGTCACTTACATAAATGCATAGCAGCAGAATAAAAATTGTAATTCAGTAATTTTGTTAGACTTTTCGAACTGCCAACTTAATTTTAATGAGATGTATTGATGTAGTAATAAACTAGTTTACACTCTAATTTCTTCATAAAAGCAAAAGTTAAGTTACGTCATGGTAGCAACGTTTAAAATTGCGATTTAAATTCTTGTCTCGTGAAGAAAGCCAAGAAGAAATAATTACAACAGACCTTTGTGATGTGAGCTGGGTGTCTCTCCTGATGTGGCCATGTGTCTTCTGATAGGCGTCTCACCTGTGTGTGTGTGTGTGTGTGTCTGCTGGCCTGATATGTTACTTGCTCAAACTCTATTGTATGTACCCTCACCCTAGTTGTGCCTCTTTTTTTNTTTTTTTTTTTTTTTTTTTTTTTTGGTGCACAGTCTGCAAGAATTCTAAGAGTATTTCAAAGTCATAAAGTCTTCAGAAAATAAATGAAAATGTGTTGATATATAGATATAGATTTACTAGCAACATGATGTAGGCCCTACATACTCAATAGATAGACTCTGGGCCAGTTCAGGATTAAAATACAACTTAATCTGAACTGAGAATAAAACTTTTACTTGGGTTCTTTCACTGTAAATCAGTTGCCAGTGACACCCAGATCACTTTGCCAGTCTGTCAACTGTCAACTGTCATCCTTCACCTACTAGCAGCAACAAGTTTGTTGGCACAAATAAAAATTAGCCAATTAGAAGAAATTAAAAACCACCCGGACTAAAATATGCATTCGTTGCAGCCAAAGCAAGCACGTATGCTTGATCTGCAATAAAACATTGGCCATTGTGATGAGTTGTAACATAAAATCCCACTATGGCACCAAACATGCCCATTATGAACAAAACAGGTAAGAACCGCAAAATGCAACCAGCAGAAATCATCATATCAAGCTACCAACAGATATTATGCAGCCAGCTTTTACAACAAAACACCAAATAAAGCAGGTTAATCATTCAACTACAGGCTGCTATCTGGGCATCATTCAAATTTGAGTTATGGCATGTTTATCCCATAGTTACATAAGTCTGTTTCTCTTTGCAGTCAAATAAACTTTACTGCCAGAAAGCTAGTGGAGGTACACTGTAGAGTTTAGTGTACTTGGGGGCTGAACTAAGTTGAACTTTGGGTGCAAAACCAGTCAAAATATCAACAAAGTACGTGGATGTTTTGCTCATGCAACTATTTAGAAGAGCACATCTGTGTCCTTGAACCACTCAGAAAAATGCCAAAATGTTTTGTCAATGCTTGCAACAAAGTTTTTTAGGCTTTGAACGCAGAGCCCACCTGTGACTTGATTTCTGACATCGCTAAGCCCACCTGGAAGAGTTGTCCAAAAAGTAGATTACAGACAGTGTTTCCTTCATCAGTTCAGCCATTTTCACAAACTATAATAACTATAATATCTCTCTCCTGGCATCATGAACTGTAGAAGTGCGTCAACACCACTGTTTACAAGAGGTAAACATGGCAGTGAATCCGCCTCTACTGAAGCCAGGGTAATAAACATTAAAATTATGAGGTTCACTGAAATATATTCACAGAAATTCAATTAAGAAGAGCAAGAAATTTAATCTTGATAAATCCACTACTGCCAGGATGACATGCTTTTCAGGACAGAAATATTGGAAATGAAGTGGTACATCAATGATATCCTATAGAATAAGAAATGGGGGGACGGGACACACACTGTTAGCCCAGAATCTGTTTCAAATTTTAAAAAATCCATTGTATTTTACTTAATAATTTGAAGTAAGACTACATTACTTAGACATTTTAAGTAGACTGTGCTAATTCCAAATAATCACTTTTTGCACTAGTATCTTTAAGTTGAAAACATTTTTTAAAAAATCAAGTTTTGGCCAGGGCCACGCCCCTTTATCAGCACTGCAGCACCTCATTGGCTACCTCACGGGGAGCTTGATTTTCCCTTGCAGTGAACAAGTCTGGGTTATGCTAACAGGAAATCATAAGGGGAAAAAAAACAACTTTCAATCTTTTTCAATCTTGTTTTTAATTTATTTTTTTTAAGTTTGTTTTCTGTATTTCACTCAAGTCGCCTTCTCTTTTAACAACAGCACGGCGGCACGGTGGCACAGTGGTTAGCACTGTTGCCTAGCAAGAAGGTTCTGGGTTTGATTCCCGGCCGGAGCAAGGCCTTTCTGTGTGGAGTTTGCATGTTCTCCCTGTGCTTGCATGGGTTTCCTCTGGGTGCTCCAGTTTCCCCCACCGATACAAAAACATGTACAGATTGTGTGTTGTATGTCGGGACCCCTTTGAAAACGAGATGTGACATCTCAAGAGGTTTATCCTAATAAATAAAATTTAAACAATGCAGAAAGGACAAGTTCGAGAGGCTGCAGTCAAACCNGGTTTATCCTAATAAATAAAATTTAAACAATGCAGAAAGGACAAGTTCGAGAGGCTGCAGTCAAACCGCCATTGTTTTTGATCATTTTTGCACGGTTGGTAGTTAATTGTACTTAAATTTTTAATTACAACTCTCTTTATGTCTACTCAAACATTTGAGTACACTTATCTAGAACTCCAGTTAAGTGTACTCAAATGTTTAAGTAGAATTAACTAGCGTTCTGGTGCATTGAACTTTGGTATTAAAGTTGATTTCACTCAAAGTAGTTTTCTCTACTTTGAACTACTTAAATTNAACTTTGGTATTAAAGTTGATTTCACTCAAAGTAGTTTTCTCTACTTTGAACTACTTAAATTTTTTTCAGTTGCCTCAAATGTTTTAAGTAAAGTCAACTTATCCAGGCTTACAGTGCAAGAGCAGATTATCTCGTTTTTCACGTAATACAAAGTACTATTCAACCAAATCCAACACTTTCATCCATTACATTCAGATTATTTCTACCAACCAGAAGCTACATTTCACTTTATTTAGTCATCACCATGTGTCTGTAATATGTGGCTTCCTTTCTCCCTGCAATGGAGTAGATGACGGCTACATCGCTGCGAGTACTCAGAGATGCTGCCTTAGTCAGCTTCTTCCATGAGATCTGGGGAAGATCAGCCACAACTCCATGCAGACGCAAGTCCTTGAGGAAGATGTTAAAAAAGGCAGCCGCATTTATCCCATTTGTGGCTGTTTTCAGAACTGGGAACAACGCCGTCTTTATGGTGTGGTTTTATCTTGCTCGAGACAAAGCCAAGAATGGTTGCTGTCTTGTGATGTCCACTGCGTAAATCTGTCTCGGCGCTCTTGTTTGGCAGAGGGGAGAGGTGAGAGAATGATAAAGAATTGGAGAGTAGAGGGGGGGAAAGATGGGCAGGGGGAGATAATGAAGACAGAGTGAGATGGACAGAGGACTTACATGGAAAATCCGCAGAGGAAGAAAGTTGAGGACAGACATGCAAAGAGATGAGGATACAGGAAAAGGAGGATGTCTGGCTATTAAGCATCCAGTACAGTGTGTGCTTTTAGGAACAACTCATCCCTCCAACCACCTAAGCTCCTTTTGAATAACTTACCATAAATAGAGGTTTCTAATCGACTTACTCATCAAAGGGGGGTTTCATTACAAGGGCCTGTGAATAAGGAAGAATGAGGTGTTCCTCCAGATTACAACTCCCCAAGTTGGTCTTTGAGAATTGGGGGGGGTACAATCGAGTACAATAGAGTCAGCCAGGGTGGGAGCTGCTCAGATAAGTACTCTTCGGAATCAGGAGAGGGGCAGAAGAAAACAACATGTTTCTTCTGCCAGCATATTCCTAGAGAGCCTCTCCAAACCGAAACTGAATATTACTGTCTGAATATGTGCACAGAGATATTTACCTTGGCTAAGAAGATTACGTTTCTAAATGTTGTTAAGTGGTTCAGTCAACATTTGGACTTTTTTTTCCCCCCTCAGACAAACGTACTGCACTGACTCAGATAATTGCAGTTGATTAACATCCAAGAGCTGAACAAAGCGCGTTTATCAGATTCATTCACAGAAACGCGGATCGTAACTCGTACGCGTGTGTCTCAAAGCGTGCGCCTGCATATGTACACACGGCAGCCATACACACCCACACACCAGCCTCCTTGATGCCTCAGTAACCCTTCATTAAGGGTAGAAAACACAAGCAAAGTGAGGAGACAGGCCATGCTTTGTTAAGCTGTTGGGGGAGTTAAGTGATGCTGCCGAGTGTGTGTGCTCAGCGGATTAGTCTTAACTGTCTTTGGCGTTGATGAGATTTATCATAAAGGGTAATGTCATAACCATATCATCAACACAATGGCTCCTCAGCCGCGATTAAAGGAGATTTGGCGTGCCGGGATCTTTGAAGTCTCAGACGAGGTACACAAACACTGCAACATTATCCTGAGGCGAGCGAGCCAAAAATAAACTGATACACAAACTACGACAGAAAACAAAGGACAGAGAGAATGGTATGAGCGGTGAAAAGGTGGTAGATTTTTTTGGGGGGATGACCGCAGGAACTCAGAAGGTGCATTCCCATTCATCTTATTCCGTGTGTGTGTGTTTGATGTGTCAGAAAAAATATGACAAACACACAGCTGTATTGGCAGCAACATTATCGCCACAACCTGCTACACAAGCCTATGAGGAAACAACAGCTCCTTTGTAAGCATGTTTATGTGAGGTAGAGAGAGAGAGAGAGAGAGAGAGAGAGAGCTTTTGGCAGACCTTATTACCATACAGCCCCTCTCTAATCCTGCCCTTCCTCTCTCCCACCTATAATATGGCTGCATATCCGTGAGCCAGGCTAAAGTCGGAGAAGACTCTGCCGTTGAGCAGAGGGCGATCAGAGGGCACCTAATTGGAAACACACACTGACTCACAGCCTCGCTACCAAGGGAAGGTGCAGAGTGTGTGTCTGAGTGCATGCATGTGCCCATGTGCTTGCGAGTGAGAAAACCCTGATGAATAAAGGTTTGAATTGCGAAAGAGACAAACTCACTCTGCGTGACATCTGACTAAATACTTTCATTGTTTCTCCTGCTAAAAACAAGTATCGAGTATCGTGGCTGGGAGAGCAAAGAGACAGTGTTCGGGGACCTGCCTCGTTAACTTACCCCAACGTGTGCTCACTGCAAAAAATATCAATTGTTGGAAGTTAGTTCATCTGATATTCAGCGTTAATATTTCCAATAATGGAGAAAGCTGCTACTTGGCTAAGATCACTCCACCTTCAAACGAGTCATTTTCTTGAGTGGAATCTCCCTGTTCTGCCTTTTTCTGAGATATTTGCGCTACTAGAAAAATCCTTAATTTCTAAAAAAAATCCCTGAATGGGTAAAACTGCTGAAAACATATGTATTTATGTTTGTTAGAGGAAATTTTGACTTCTTTCAGAAAACTGTGATGCTAAGACTAAGTGCTGAGGTGGATTTTTTTGCAGTGTAGTTACTGTGCGTGGGTGTCTGCATGTGTAGACATTTGACCTTTTGTGTTTCAGTGTCTTAACACCAATTCAATAGCGGTAAAAGAGAAAAGAGTGTTTGAAGGCTGTTTATTCATCTGAAAAGGGTAAAACTATGTAACCCTGTGCACTACTACTTGGAACCATTCTGAGGCCTCTTGGAAAGATTTAGTACGAAGAAAATGCGATTGATACTGGGAGAACTTGAGGTTTCTTTCACCGAGGTCTGAAATATGCTCCCGGCATTCAAGTCATATGAGGATGAAAAGCTATCGGTCCAGGGAGTTAATTTAAAGCGAAAAATCTGTGGCTATATGGTTGAATTCTTTACTCTCTGTATCACATTTCAAATGACTCCAAGCGCTTGAGTGCGATTCAGCGTTTGGATTGTTTGATTGTTTGGGGCTGTCTGGGCTCTCAGTCATGTGGCAGTGCTCCTCAGGACACAGGCCAAACTCATAGCATATGTTGGAAGGGTATGACAGGAGTTCAGTGAGTGTGTGTTTTTGAAGTGTACGCACACAGACACCCACACACTGAGAAATGGCCTTTGTTTGAAGGATATGTTTTTGGCAAGCGCTTACACACATTCATGAATAATAAATGCGTGTGAGTGAGTACGTGTGTGTTTGGACAGACAGTAACACAGGCACGCACGCACGCACACGCACGCACTTTCTCTTTTTGTCTATGTCATGCTTATATACAAGCACATACAAAAATTCAGCAAATAAACACAAGCATGATTTATCTTAATTTTTTGTTTGGCTTTCCTGTGTTATCTGTAAATAGAAAGGTCAAAGACATCTGGTTGACCGGGACAGTGATACCATCTATCTGTGTCATATGCATGAGGTATGAATGTGTGTGTGAAAATGTGTGTGTTTCGATCCCACACAGCTGCAGAGTTCTGCCAAACACAGATCCCTGTAAGGTCATTTATACACCTTAGCTGTGTGTTTTTGTGAACATTAATATCTGGAACATCTGCGTACCTCTGTGGTTGAGACTTGGCAAACTCTCCAAAGTTTGCCTTGACCCCGTGACACGATCAAAAACATATTTGTACCAACCTTATCTTAAGAGTGGCTTTTATCCGCCATGCTGACTGCTGCTCTGGTATTTTTTCTGTTTCTCATTCTTTCTTGCTCTCCTTCCTTCCTCTTTTCCCTCCATCACTGATCTCAAGGATTTCCTCTATTATTCACTTGTTTTTGTCCCTTTACCCTTCTCTCTCTCTCTCTCTCTCTCTCTCTCTCTCTCTCTCTCTCTCTCTCTCTCCCTCCCCCTCTCCCTCCCTCCCTCCCTTTATTCTTCTGAAACCCTCTTTTGATTCAGGATGTGCCAGTTTGGGTGGTGATGATGGAGTTCCCCAGACCCTGGAGGGGTATTGGAGCCGCAGGAACACTGGTCTCCGCCTCTCCATGCGTCGGCATTGTAAGTGTGGGCTAATCGTTAGAGCAAGGCCTCAAAGAAAGTGGACAAAAGGTCATGGTAGGTCACTTTAGCATCCTAACATGAAAGGAGCTCACAGTTTCAATGAGGATTAACCAAAAATTCCATTGACTGCAACACTATGGGAGCTGCCAGCATCTTATACATGTGAATTCCCCACCCAAAGGAAACCTCTCTTCTCTCCTCTCCTCTCCTCTCCTCTCCTCTCCTCTCNCCCAAAGGAAACCTCTCTTCTCTCCTCTCCTCTCCTCTCCTCTCCTCTCCTCTCCTCTCCTGACAAACAAATGCTCATCTACACATGCAGTCACACACATAAACACACATACATACGGGCACACAAACACACAATGTGCACATAATTCAGTGTCGGGAGCACTAACGGTCAAACTCTGACCCTTGACCCCCTTAGGTGCCTTTCATTCAGCCTTTGTGTGTGTGTGTGTTTGTT